>JAOANR010000013.1:502361-897165 GCA_030278955.1 Hygrophila difformis | reverse complement strand
TAGATGAATTGGATTTAGAGTCTGATTTAGAATCTAACTAGACTCAATGAAAAAATTTTGTAGCCTTAATCCTTTTCAATTTTTACCCCTTGCTTTGTTTTCAAACTAATCTATTTTCGTCCAAGCTTTGCTTGTGTGGGTTTATTAACTCAAATTTTGAGTTAATATTCAAACCCACTGATGTGGCAGGCCTAGACTTAATTAGTATAATCTAAGAGAGGAAAAACACTTGAGTATCCTACTCTGCAGCTTTTAAACTAGGCCAACCCATTTCTTTTTATACCCTATAATCTCCATATCTTTTCAAATCACTTTCATATTTATACGTATATTTCTCTCTCGAAGGAGAAACCGCCATTATCAAGCTTCTCTTCTTCCATTTGCGAAATTTTCATCCAGAGCCGTTCGAAATACCATCAACTCCAGGAACTCACTCAAATGGCAGGAAACAATCCGTAAGCCTTCCATTCATACTTCATTTTATTCTTCCCGGTGTTTCAATTCTTCAGATTTTTCTTCTGCATTCCGCATCTAAACGCTTGACTAGTATACTAGGGTTTATATTTTGCATTTCGCAAAATCTCTCTTCATTCATTCACATTCTTCCTTAAAATCGTAGAAATTTTGGTAGTATAATTTCATTAATACAAACAACTGATTTTCCTTCTTTAAAACTCGCTCAAACAACAGTAAAGAGCAGGCTTCTGAGTTCTCTGCACTACACTTGACTGAGCTTCCACTGGACATCAATGGGGAGATTTTGTCACGAGTAGGGCAGAGCAGCTTCGAAGATTTGCTCCATTGCAAAAGAACTTTTTCAACATTCAAAATGGTTTCAAACTACCCTACTGTTTTCCGGAGATTTAATGTAGAGGATCCGGCTTTTAAGAGAATTTCTAATGAATCTTCTGGTAAAGCTGAGTTTCTACACTCCTGCAGAAGGGCTAAAAATCACATATTGAACCTACATAAGGATATGGAACTGTTCACACAGGGTAAAGAATACAAGGCGTTTCAAATCCTGGAAGAAGGGATAAATGACAATTCCAAGTTTTCGCAATATTTTAAAGCCTTATGTTGTTTAAGCCAAGTTTCTAGAAAGGAAATAGATGCAGGGTTCATTTAATTAGTCCTATATTAAATGATAGGTTAAATAGCTACGATTTTAGATATGATCTTCTCACTTTACTCTCAGAATGGGAATATGTCCCGAATCCATTCTTAGGTCAGAAAAAGAGGGAATTCTGTATTATTGATGATCATGATCTGGAAAACTTTCATAGGCCATTATATTTTAATCATAGAGCAGATCAGATCAACTATCTTTGTTGTGATACAAGTAGAGCAATAGCTGATTTTAGGATGGCAGCAAAGGAGAATTCTGATAACCATAGTATTAATGAAGAATTCTTGGATGAAGAAAGAAGAGATTGATGCGTGTGACAAGTCTCCTAGTATTAGTTTTGAAACTGTCACCAAACCAAGTCTTTTGTATTTTGTAATGCAGCTTGGTTTTGTTAATAAAATCTAATCTCTATTTCTTAATTACTGCATAAATGATGAGTTTTACTCTTAATTCTGTGTTTTTCCTCCTTTTCTTTTCAGAAATGTTGAAATCCCTCAACTCTTGGAAACTCAAATATTTGATTTACCAACTGAGTTACTGGGAGACATTCTGTCGAGACTAGGAATGGAAAGCATAAAGACACTTTTTAGAGCATCTGAAACATCCAAGCAATTCCTCTCAGCAAGCAGATCATCATTAGCTCTGAAGAGAGTTATTTTGGAAACCTGTGCTATTTGGAGAGGAAATGTTTATCCAAGTAATCAGGTCAAATTCATTAAAGAATGTCAGGATGCAGGCAACTATATGTTTAATATCGAACCTGCACTGATAGCCTTTGTGGATGATAAAAATGAAGAAAAAACCTATGAAATCTTAAAGCCCGGATTAGATGATAAACACAAACCAACTGCTTTCATAAGATGTCTTCTATTGCTTTACAAACAAGACCCACAACTGGACGAGGAAGGAAGTCAATTGATCGAATCTGTAACCCAGGATCCCTTCGATTTAGCTTTCCTTAAAATAAGTGTTCTGCACTGGCTTCTTTACTGTGAGAAATTCCCAAATCCATTCCTTGATCAAGAGGAAAGGAGTTTTTGTAAGAATCACTCCCTTGAAGAGCGACAACAATTACCCTTCAATGAAAGGATGGAGTGTATTCCATGTGAATTATTTGACTATGTCAAGCAATACAGAAGAGCAAGTGGAGAACAGGGCATATTATTTGACTGGGAGCAATGGAACAATGAAGAAGAAGAACAAAATGAAGATGAATTGCTAGAATTAGACTAGTGTAGAAATCAAGCAGTTCATATTATCTTTTGCTTGTAATCTTTTGTGCTTATTGTCTTGGACAATGAATTCTCTGGATGACCTAATCTGTACATTCCTTTTGCATTAATGAATTTCATTCTTTAGCTTTTAATTCGACTATTGTTTTTAATCCTACTCAGCTGTGAAATTGAAAGCTCTTCAAAGCAATCAAGGACTTCAATAAAGAAATCTGGATCGGGGGAAACTCAGATCACAGATCTTCCTTATGAGATTCTTGGAAACATTTTTATCAAGATTGGCATTTGATCACCTTGAGACTGTCTTTAATTATAAATTAGTCTGCAAAGAGCTTGAAGAGGCTACCCATCATCCTTTAGTCTTGAAAAAAGCTTCTCTTGAAGAATTTTCTGCATGGGGATGGGGGACTTTTGAAGAGACACAAAGAGTTTTTCTTGAAAGCTGCAGAAATGCAGGAAATTGGATGTACCAGTTACAAGAGGCACTGCGTTTGTTTGTTCAAGTTAAGAATGAACAAGCAGCATTTGATCTCTTAAAACCTGCAATCACTGATAATCACCCCCCATCCATTTACATAAAAGCTCTTATGCTTTTGAGTAAGGATGAAGTTGAAGAACAAGAGAAGGGAATTTGGCTCTTTGCTACTCTATGTAAGAATAGACAAAGGCTCAAGGATCTTCGGCTTCAAGTCAGAGGGTGGCTATCAAACTATGAGGAATTTATTTCACCTTTTCAAGGACAACCTAAGAAGAGACTTTGCAATCTTAGGAACTATTATGATAATAATCACGGCCCTTCAAGGAACTCTTATGTAGTCACCTCAATTTACTGCATGAGGTGCTTAGTCTCTGAGCACTGTAATCTGTTTCTCAGATTTGGAATTGAGGGGGAGACGCCTCCTCATTTGTAATTGACAGATTGAATGTCATAAGAAACATCATGTTTTGTAATTCCATAGTATTAGCAAGAATCTGATGAATTCTATATTTTGTTTTGATTGTTGATGTTATGTTTGTAAGTTCTCTGTTATTTTTATTCTGCAATAAGTAGACTTAGTCAGCATTAAAATCTTCACATTTAGAGCAAATCTCTAAATGTGAGTATGGTGATATCATGAAAAGAATGATGAATATAAAAAGGAAAACCTGGTATTATGTTTCCTTTTATCATCTGCACATTTAGAGTCAAGCTCTAAATGTGAGTATGGTGACACTAATTAATCAGTTTATTCTTATTTCTTTCTTAAGGATTCATAAGATGACCTATGAAGAACTTCAAGCTCGAGGTATAGAATCAGATAAGAAAGAGAAATCATTCTTGATGATGAGGAAAACAGCAAAAATGGTGGAAACTATTCAGAAAAGCGGTGGATGGTCAGGGATGGAAATTTCACCTCCAATCTTTTATGTCAATCCATTCATGATTCAACATATACCAGATAAAGAAAAGGAATCGTTGATGATTGATTTAGAAGAAGCATTCTGGGATAAGATGAATAAATTTTGGGATGACCAAATGATATTTCTCATCAATGACAGGCATCTGCCTAATGAAATCAGACTCGAAAGACTTTTGGAAAGGGAAAAGAAGAGCATGGCTGAGTGGAATCAGGAATGCTACAGAATTATCAATCCAAAAGATCAGATAGGGTTGGAGTTGGATTACTTTGATCCTCAACCACTACCTAAATATGTGAAGCGACTCACCAAACATTGCTGCAAACTTCAAGAAATCCGAAATGCTAGAGTCTATGATGCTCAGCAGGCACTCCCTGCATACATGCCTCCAACATTCTTGAATAAGAAGGGACCCATTGAACAAAATTTCTTGACAAATCTGGCCCTGGATAGGATTATTGATGCTCGGATCAATTTGAGACATGACCTCGAGCCTTATTTTAAGAAAGCTAAACAAGGCAAGATGGTATGGAGAGATGTTCTTAGAACCATTCAGGAAGCTAGGAATAGCTGGATCAGACATATGAATGAGTGGGCTAAGGGACTAAATCTGAGGAGAAGAATTCTTAAACCAGGGTTGATAAGGAAACCTGATGAGGAATTTCCATTAGAAGAGTTTTCTGATTTGATACCAGAACAAGCTGCAGATGAGCAAGAATTTCTAGATCAAGTGGAGAAATTAGTGGTGAACACATTTCAAGATCAGTCACTTGAAGATTTACAAGCTTTTGAAGATATGAACTTGCATGGAACTACAGTAGGGAACATGACTTATTCTTTGGAAGGATTGATAAAAAAGTTCAAAAAATTGGCCAGGGAAGGAGGGGATGCACGCACCTCAGTAGAACAAGCAAGTGAATATGCAGCTAAACTTGAGTCAGAATTGGAGAAAGTTCAACAACAAATGAATTCTGATCAAACAGTGGAGCCATCTCCATTAGCAATCCAAGCTTATGAAGAAGAAGTGCAGAGAAATGAAATTCAAGAAGATCAACAGAGAAAGTATTTTGTGGAAGATACTGTTAATCAATATCTCGGAGCACAGACAAATGCTGAGGATCAAATGAATCAATGGCTCCTACCATCTCAAGTCAGGGGTGAAGTAACCCAGAGAGCAATTGCAATGATGAATGATCCTGAGTGGGTTGCAGAACAGAAGAAGAAAGCAGAAGAATATTTTGGAACCAAAGGATTTGAAGAATTAGAACCTACTGCTATCCCTCTTCTATTAAACGAACCTGTACAGGAAGATCCCACAGAGATCTTAAACCAGCATGGCTTGGAAGTTACTGAGAAGGTAGATACCAGCACATCATTGATACATGATTCAGGCATAGGCAATCTACAACATGATGATGCTGATAGAGTTCAAGAAGAAAACCCAGAACAAGTTCAGGAAGAAAATGTAGAACCTGCTCAAGAAGGAGGTCAATCAGAAGAAGAAGGAAATGAGAATGCTGGGAATGAGCAGGAAGAAGCACAAGAGTCTGAGGGAAATGAATCAGATACGTCTGAAGGATCTTCCCAGGAAAAGAAATTCCAGAATTGTTGCCCTTGAGTTATTGGGGAAAGAATAGTCCAAAGGTGAGGTTATCAATCCCTGATAGCATTGAGAAGTGGACTGAATTCACAGAAGAGGAAATCAAGGTTAAGTTTAATGGAAGAAAGGAAGCATTAGAGAACTACCTGGGAATGTCCAAAATGATTGTTCCAGACAAAGGATTTCATCCCAAGTGGTTGAATCACAAATGTATCAGCTACTGGAGGAGAATCAATGAATGGGACGTTTTCATGAGACATAACAACAAATGTGGTTATGTGGAGTTGACCAGAGAGTTCTATGCTAACTTTGATGTTGAGGCTGAAACAACAAGGATTAGAGGAAAAACAGTGCAAGTCACTGTGGAAACTCTAAATGATTTGATACAGGCACCCCTGTTAGAACAACCAGAAGTTAAGTCTGAGGTCCTTTTGAGGAAGAAAACTCAAGGAAATAAGCTTACCAATGCTAGAAAAATGGCATTAGGATTCTGTTAAACACACAGAGGAACTGAGCAGAATAAGATTCCATTGAAGAATTTGAAGCCTGAATATCTGCCAACACTTGATTTTTACTACTCAAAGCTTAGACCCACCACAAATTTTCAAGGTTCTTCAGCTGGAACTTTTGAGGGATTTGCATTATTATGGTCAGGAAGGAAGTGTAGTGCTGCACACCATGTTCTCAATGTCATAAAGTCAAGAGTCGGAGAAGATGCAGCATTAGCCTATCCGAATTTAATCAGAAGACTCTGTGAGAAACAAGGAGTGTCAATCACACCATTCTTACCAGAGATCATAAAGATAGATCCTCCTATTCCATTACCAGTAGACACTTTGAGGGGAGAATTGGTTTACCAAATGCCAGATTTAGAGGAACAAACTTCCGAGGGATCAGGATCAAAGGTACCATCTCCTAAGTCAAAAAGGGTCAAGTTTCCTTCAAAATCAAGATCATCTCAATCAAGAGCCGCGGTGAAAAGGACAAAGACTGCAGCTGCATCTCCTGCATTGAATCCTATTCCAGAAGATGAGGAGTTTGAGAATACTTCTGCACCATCTCAACCTGTGAGACAAGGAAACCCAATGAGGAACACAGTGTCTGTGGACGAATCTCAGAATATGAGTACTTCAATTCAAAGTTTTGCACAGTCCATGGAGATGTTAGTGAAATCTATGTCAGAAGACAAGCACATTCAAAGAGAGATGGAGCAAAACAGGATCGAACTTGAGCATACCAGGATTCAAACTGAAGAAAAACTCAGGAAAAAGGAGATGGAGAGACAAGAAAAGATAAGGAAGGAAGAATGGGATAGACAAGAGAGAATGAGAAGAGAAGAAATGAAAAGATTTGAAAGGTTAAGAAAAGAAGAACTTGAAGAAAGAAGACAGGAACGAGAAAGGGATATGGAGCTGAGGAGACAGGAGCAGCAAAATAGTACGAGATTGGTAAACATTCTTGCCAACCTGGTCTCGGATCTAAAGAATTCTCCATCCATACCACCCAAAGACCCAGACAATGATGCAGGACCATCCTGAGATCACAGGGGAGTTTTCTGTAACCTTCTTTTTCTTTTAATTGCAGTCTTTCTTTCTTTATTTCTTTCCTGCTTCCATTTATTTCAATTTGTGAATATAACTTAGAATAGAGTTAATATGAAGTTGTGTCATAGGATTGAATTTCAAGTTAAGATCATAAAAAAAAAAAAAACAAACTCAAGTAGGCCAATAAACTGATGAAGGAATAGAAGATGAGTCTAAAGTGGTTGCTATGGAGACATCTACTTTATAGATTTTCACTGCAAGCATGAGCCGCTCTTGAAAACTATTTTCAGCTGTAAACTCTGAGATTGATTGATGTCATTACTAGATGAATAGTTTGAAGATTTTATGATTATATTAACTCTAGTGATTTGTATACTCTAAACAACAACTGCACAAGGTTAGAAGGATTGATCTAATCTAGTCTCTCTTGGAAGATGAGTGTGCATATTGTGTGAAGTAAGAGTTTAAAAAAAAAAAAGAGCAAGGGAAATTTCAGAAACAGACGTGGTAAAATAATGTGGATATAAGTAGCTGGCACAACTGCCCCTCTGATTTATGAGTTGAAGAACTTTAAAAGAGCAGAATCAAGGGCAGGGGAGTTGAAGTTTCATCTGCAATGTCAGGCCATGCGACTCCTCCAAATAATGTGAAACCGAGCTATTGAAAGCCACAGAAGGCCACCCCTTGATATAAAAAAGAGTGTGTTTTAGTTTATTCTTTTTTAGTAAGGATTCAGAAGCACAAGATATGCACATGAGTTGGACAGGATTGAGCGTGAGAAGAGAAATCTGACTAACTAAGGATCAGAACAATAATTGACCTAAATGCAAATCACTTTTGTTAATGTTTTCATGAAATCTGGTGAATTTAAAGTTAGGTATGAAGCATCAATCAGTAGAAAGAGTTGAGCTTGAGATAGTTCGAAAAGAGAAGGTAGTGATCCATGAGAATCTTACATGAACATCTAAATCCTGGGAGCCACTAATTGGACTTATTCTTTGAAACTTTACAAGTTTCCTACCACTTGTGAACAAGTATTTCTAAATGTGAGGATGGCGATGACAGTCTTTTATGACTGTCATTTGCGTCCAATTTAGTGTCTTAATGATGATCTTTTGTTCTTAATTCCATTAGTTTTTAATGAATAATCATAGAAGATCAGAAAAGATGGAAGAAGAACTAAGATTGTGAAGTTGGAAATACATTGAAAATGGCTTGAAATTCTAAGTTTTCATTGCAAGTCTCGCACGCTATGTTTTTATTTGAACTGACTCACGCTTTGTCATTCAGCAGGAAGTTAAGCTGAAAAGCAGCAGGAAATGGAAAAGACATATCAAGGAAAGAGAAATAGTGCGAGGACTTACATACGAAATCAGGAAAGATCTAAGGAAAAATGTTCAGAAGTTGAAGTCCACGCGATGATTGTTTGACATTGCGAGGAAAGAAAATTTGTGCAAGACAGGAAGCCTTAAGTGTTATAGCGAGAAGCAAACTGTTGGAAGAGACTGTGAGATCTCGCTTTGTCAAGAAAGATAATTACATTTCTGACTCTCGCTTTGAAAGAACTGGATAAAGCGAGAGGAGAGCTATTCTGATGCGAGCGGTTATCATCCAAGGCTGAAGCAGTTACAGCGCCCATCTATAAATAAGACCCTTGGGGGATCAGCTCAAGCAGCAGGAGATTGAAGAGAATAGCTCAATTTTTACTCTCCAGTTCACTTTTAGAATTCAGTAGGTAGGTTAGCTAGGGTTTACTTTTCACTGCAATTTACTTCAAGTTCTTCAGATTTGTAATTCAATTTCGCAGTAGATTTTCTTCGGAATATTTTAGTAGATTAGTTTGAGGATACCCTGGAAGAAGAATTGCTTTCGGAATGCTTGTTCATCCATTATGACGATCACTATTTAATCCCCGACTTCTTCGTTCACCTTTGCATTATTCTGATTGCAATCAGATTTTCAGGTGTATTCGTTTTTAATTCTTTGTTATTCAAGATACATGAAGAATGATCAGTTATCAAATCGTGCATTTCTTATCTTTCTGGTTACAATTTTCAAAGAATATTAGAAATCTATTGTTTTTCAATTATGTTTCAGAGAAGTATAAACCTCAATTACAATATTCATTTTTTTTGGAATTTGCATCACATCGATAATTTGATTCTCGAAGATCATAATACTTTCATATCTTTAATTCGTAATTTGTTCGTTCTAATTACGCAAGAAGTTTGGATATTGTAACCGAGTTAGGTATGAACTGGCAGAATTGTGAATTCATTCGATTTTCTGTTGATATTATGTCTCGATCACAAATTTGGAAGAAATCACAGAGATTAATGTTCAGAACTCTAAAAGGTTCCTAAAGACCCATGTAGTGTTAATCATCGCATGATAATCTTTAAGAATTAACAACTTCAAGTTTACGAATTTGGATGTGAAAGGTTCTGTTCTCATTATTTTCTGAACAGAAATTCCAGAGGGTAGTTATGACAGTTATAGGACTTGATCTTTTACTTCACATAAAGATTAAGCCACGCTTCATCCTAAAAGATGACGCGAGGAGATACTCAGATAACTTTGTTTCAAGAGAGGCTATTTCAATACTCTCGCGATGTCATTTTGACAGAGCAAGAGAACCAACTTATAATAGCAACAGAATTGATTCCCATTTCTTGGGACATCAACTACTCACTTCTACTTCTTATACATATATAACCCCTATCTTATAAGTAGGAATTGGACACCTCGCCGCATTCTTACAGAAATTACTGCGAGGCATTCAGTTCTTTGTATAAACAAAATCTGAGGAACATTCTTTGAACATTAACTCCATCCATGATGTACAGACATAGCATGCGGAAAATTGGAATGTTCATAGTTTGAAACCCAAAGTAGCTACTGCGAGCTATTTTGGACACCTATTTTGCAGAATTATTTCTCAAATCTTTTTCATAGGAAAGTGATTTCCTAATTCTGTCTAGTTTCCAGTGTATATTTTGGAAACACTCTAGCATTTTGATTAAGAGGACTCAGAATGCTCATCGTTTCCTTATACATATAATACTACCTATACATATGATATTTTTGGATATTTCTCAGTTTATGATGAGTAATCTTACTTCACAATTACAAACTCATAATTCATATCTGTAATTCATATTACTATTTTCATTAGTACATTGAGAAAGATGATGATATAAGTTTTCTCAATCATTATTTACTCAGGTTAATGAAGAACAAACTTGTTCTTTAGTTGGACATTTAGTACCTGTCGTTTAAAAGGGAAGGATGTTTCAAAAACCATCTTTTGTCCCAATAATTAGTGGAGTTTTAGGAAGATTAATTTCCAGGGTTCATAGTTTTATAGTTTCCACTATATGCTATGGGTATGAGATTAAATATTCTTTCTACAGTCTTACTAATCCTGAGTCAAGTCATGGGTATTTGGAGTTGTTTACAGAGATTTCTCAAGCTAAAGCATCTATATGAATCTGAGTTGTCTGGATAAGTCAAGGATTTTGAATAGCAATTTCATCTTGTTATACTTACAGGACTATTACTTCTTACAACTACTTGAAGGAATTACTCTGAGGAGTCAAGTCTTATGAAAACATTGGATGATAGATTTAAATACTTGCTTTTTCACTTCTTGTAAAGGACATCCAATATAGGGTCATGAGATCAGTTTGACTCAGAGTAGTAAAAAGAACAACTTCAAGTTCAGATGAATATAAGATGATTTAGAAGTGACCTTGAGTTGTCAAAGGCTTAATCTGAGTCCGAAAGAAATAGATTAAGTGACAGTTCTAAGAAGCTTGTTGTCACAGAATGAGTCTGACCGATCATCCTGCGGTAACAGTATCCTATGATTTCAGTGCTTAGATTGTTATGACACTGAATCACAAGTACCTGTCTTGGGAAGTGATTTAAGACATGAAGATTTGATTAAGTCGAATAGAGGATTTGTCTATCTCGATGAACTTTCATTCTGTTTTAACCATTGAAGTATGATATTCTCATCATATTCTTATTTCGTTTATTTGATTTGGTCCATATTATCTTAAACTCATGAACATAATCATAACACTCAACATCATTTCAATTGTTTTCTTTATTATTGTTTACAGCTTTATGCATTTACATTTCAGCATTAAATTTTTAGTCATCATCATTACACCATCCTTAAACCAAGAGCAGAAACAGGTTCTAGAACTAATAATCCAATTAAACGCTTCTATCGTGTAACTCTCTAATGAACGATCCCGACAATAAAAATAGATATTGCAGCTTGATACCGTGCGCTTTTGGTAGGAAAAATATTAGGCAAGCTCTTTAACAGTCCTATAGGATTATAGTATAAAGGCTGTCGGGGGGCATTGCAGCGGGTTTTACCTCAAAGCTTCAGCTGAAACTTTTAATTGGGCGTTTTTTGTTCAAGATGGCATTTTTAATATGATCTCACCCCCTCATTCGGATGGCAATGTGAGGAAGGTGCTGCGCAAACGGTTGGGCAGTGATTTCCACTGTATTATGGTATGATCTTAGTATTTATTATTCACATATCATTGAATTTAATTATATGTGCATCATTATGATATATGTTTATTTGCCAATTATTTGTAGCATGTCTTTTTCGACTTTGTTGGTTGCAAATCCGGTGGTTCTTTCACCTGTTACTTGAAAAGGTCTCTCACAATGGATGATGTCAGGAAGTATGTTGGGCACGCGCTCCCACTCGAAGAAAGCCAAGCCCCAACTACGGAGCCTGACAAAGCACATGCGGCTAAGGTGGTGTAGCAATCTGTATTCCATGTTAATTTTACGGTGCATGGTGCTATATTTGCTGTATTAGTTGCTATAAATATGTGTCATTAGTTCTCCCAGCTTTTCCCCCACATGCTTGATCATGTTAGTGTCAGTGTATTCTACTGCTATGGTTTTCACTGAGTGTGACTTAACATAATCCAACCCAAGAGCACTTTTGCTACACATCTCTAATTAATTGTCTGGTTTCGAATATAATATTTCGCATAAAATGTTCTTTTAGTAATTAGCTGTGATATACTCAAAGCTTAGTCATGCTATATTATGTGCTTTTACACAATGGTATTCTCCTAACCTCACCATGTCATTGTTACTGGAATATGTGCTTTGTGTTATCCTTTCTCTCAACCATGCTTTAATGGAACATAATTTGAAGGTTCCAAATTCAAGCATAGTTCAATTACACTGAATCAGATTTGTTTTTTTAGATTTCATCAATGACTTTTATTTCTTTGTTTTGTTGACTGTGCACCAACACCCCTCAGCCTAAATCATCTGTAAAGGACCATGGCACGGGGGTCTGTACTGACACTGAGAAGAAACAGGTAGATGTACAAGACACCTTATTATCTCTACATAACTCATATATACCTGCACACATATCATGATTCCATTTTCCGTTTGTAGGCACCTGATGCTACTAATGTTCAACAGCGAAAGGCTGATCTGAAAGCTGAGTATGCACGTCTTAATGAACAATTAGAAGCACTGAAAAAATGTATGAAGGAAGTAGACTTGGAATTGGGATGCCTTGAAATACAAGAGGACTTAGCTGCTGAAAGTTAGGACGGGCGTGCAACTGAACGTCAGACGAAATTCCAGACTGTTACAGAAGAAGTTGTTATCGATGATGCCTTTGCAAGTGAAATTGTTGATGAACGTGATGCCATTGCAGTAGAGTTTGATGGGGTTGATGGGGCTGCTGCAGTTGATGATGGTGCTGTTGAGGTGAATGTTAACACAGATGGAATCCCCCAACTTAATGAAACGTCCCCCCCACAGGTTGCTGCACCCTTGTGTTTGAAACACCCGTTTGCATGCCCCTCCCCACCAGAAATTCCACTTTCACAGCCTAATTGGGATCTATTAGGCTCACCAATCACCATTGCCAAGGAAGTACTAGAGGTTAGGATGTCTGTTGCCTGCGTTGTTCATTCCTCTAATGTTATCATATACGTGCTCTGTGGTATGATTTCATTTTTCATTGCTTTAATATTTAGTTTTGTACACAGCAACACAGTGGAAATCACGACAAACCTTGCCCACCTGACATGCCCATCAGTTCGCAGCCAAATTGGGATCTTTTAGGCTCACCAATCATCATTACCAGTGAAATGTTGGAGGTCAGGTTTTTATCATATGATTTGTTTATATGTTTTGTGATATCATATTTCTCAGTTCATGTTGTGCTTCGATAATGTAATAACTGTCTTATTATTTTCATATACAGCACCAAAATGCCAGTACCGACCACCCTACCATACCAGACTGCCCCCTCCTACTTCAAGTCCAAATATGGTTCTCGTAGCCTCACCAAACGACACCCCCAGGGAGAAATTGGTGAATAGGAAATTGGTTAGATGCGTTTTACGCATTGAAAATGATTTCATATACTTTTGATGTGATTTGATTTGAATTACTGATACATTTATTATTATTTATTGTACACAGAACCGGAATGCCTGCACCGACGATGACTTTGTGGACCCTCTACCACCATCACTTGTCGAGAAAAAACCACTTGAGAACACACGCAAGAGGGCCCCTTCACCTCCTACCCTTGCCTCCAACAAGGCCAAGCGTGACCGAAGGCCTTCAAAGGCAGTAATGTCACCGTCGTATGATAACCCCCGTGAGCTGCAGCGGTGGTCATCTCTAACGGCATTAGAGAAGAAAATTGTGCCATGGTTATTCAAGAGGAAAAATGCACCAGGTTTTTTATTTCTTTTCACGGTATTTTGATCTTTATCAATTCAACATGATGAATGTCCCCTTCATGTGAACGTTCATGTAGGCGAAAATGTATATGACGATGGATATATCAAATTCTGGAAGGAGCATATCGAGCTTGTTGGACCTGGTATGGATATACCGGAGTTATTTGTTGATGCTTACATTCAAGTGGCAAACAGGTGGTCGTTTGCAAACATTGGTGCGAATAACCTGTATGCTGATGCTGCATTCTTTCCATCCACGCTTACGGTATTCCAATCCTTGTATAATTACATTTATTCGTCCTACTATTATATTAGCATTTACCCACAACTATATTTTTTTTCTAAGACATATTGCGGTATGGAGGCTCGTGGAAAATGGATCCCACGTGACGAGCCTACAGTAATCACTTTGTCGACCAAAACACTTACAAAATGCTTCCCAATGGACGACTGGACGCTATGCTTCAATGCAAAGTTGGTGAGTTTTGTTCTGCCTACACCCAACACCTTCATATTTGCATACTTGAAGCTTACTTTGTGCTGTTTGAAAATATAAATGAACAATTATGTATGAAATTGATAATGCCTTTTGTTGTTTTATATTAGCAGTGATCCTACCGCATCGATTTTATGCTATGTTCTGTCCAATACAATGTTCTGAATCCACTGTCAAGTGCTCCTCTATCCATGCCTACGCATCCGTTCATTTTATTATGCTATGTCACTCGGCAATAGGTGTTATTTGCATGCCCAATTAATGTTCCATTCAGGTCACATTATTTAGTATCTTCCTCGCTCATAGCTTCATATCGGATATTTTACCTCCCGACTCCCTCTACAAATTCGATGTGATCATTTCCATGTACTGTAGTGTTCCACACTCCTCGCTTTGTGATCTTCTCCCACTTGCTAGATTTAATTTTACATCTCTGCATGTGCAGTCATTTCCATTATGCTATCATAACTTGTTCTCGATGTTCTTTTCCCAAGCAATTATGCTCTCGATCTATGATCATTATGCTGCATTCCATGTATTAGCTAACGATTCTCATCTTTTCCCTAGCTTTTCTTCCCCAATGTTCGCGACCACCATTGGGTCCTTTTCGTTGCTGACTCTGAAAGGAAAAAGCTGTGGTATTTCAACAGTAGAATCCGGCAGCCCGGCTTCGATGTGGAGAAGTTGGTTATCAAGCATGATCTCCAATGCTTGCAGACTGTGGCGGAGGAGTATGACAGCACAGCCTGGTCGGTCCCGTTTCAAGTTGCCTCCAGCTTCCACGCGACTCAGCCTGATGGACATTCTTGCGGGATTTTTATTTTATTCTACATGAGATACTTCCGGGGTCATATCCGCAACGATATGCTCATAGAAATTCGTAAACAACCGGTCGTGATGCCCTGCGTGCAAAGTATGCCTCATATGTTGTTCTTGACACGCACAACCGGTGTTTGGACAGTGTCAGGGTGTTGGCAGGTACTTCCCCGCCTAGTGAAGATTCTGTTGCAGAAGAAGCCATCCCCATTTGTGCTGTTGCTCCCATTATTCAGCCAAATGACTCGGATCTTGGGAAGGGGAAGCAGAAAATGTAATTCCCCTGCACCCCAGGACATCTCTTCATCCTTTTAAAACTATATATCCCCACTACTGTGGCATAACATTATGTTAGTGGTTTGGATTTTTGTCTTCCAGTAGTCTTTAACCATTTTGGACACAATTTTCACATATTATTTATTAGTATTGAATTCCTCATTTTATCCATGCATGAAAGTGTGTTTATTCAGCCGTGCTATTTCAGTTTGCCATTCATGTTCTATGTGTTCCTTAAAATGTTTTCCCAATGGCCGACACCTGATCCACTATCGTCTCATTTCATTCACGTTTCCTACACACTTTAATTTCTTTTCTCACCATATTCTTTTTATATAGTTTTCCACTTTGGAACGCCCCCTTGTTATATAAGTAATCACCAAAACCACAATTATACCTACATGCACCCTTTTTTTTTTCCTCATTCTTTCATGAAACCCTTAATCCCTTTCCCTGTGCTATTTCGTGCGGTAAACCGTGCTACAATTCAAAGAACATAGTATTCCATCGCATTATGCAACATGTTCCACTTCACAATCCATCCCTTTAAACAAATCGCCTTATACTGTAGCACTCACACAGATCATTTATGCCTTGCTATGCGTGGTCTTATGCTCTGTTTCATAGAAAATTATAAACAAAACAACACTTATAATTAATTGCATTTAATTTTTCCCATTATGTGTTAAATTTTAACACATTTCTATGTCATGGAAGCTGAATAAGACTGATCATATATTACAATTCAAAGAAAGCTCTGCTTCTACATTGTCCGTCGAACTTATGAAATTGATGCTTATACTTCGCCTGTTTTTTCTTCCTTATAGCCCCCCGAACGACTTCGGAGATTGTCTTACGCCTTTTTTTCGGCCCGAACCTTCTTGGATTCGATTTCAACGTCAAAGCAACGTCCTCGCATGCTTCTGCCAATTGCTTTCCACATTCACCATTACCTGGAATTCAATATGAACGACAGAGTTGTTACTTTGTGGTTAAAAATATTATAATCATATTGAGGCTAATTAATATGCCTACCTTCCCGTATAATGTCCTCCACCGCCTTGTTGCTAACTTCACTTAGGAATGCATTCAGATGATATATAAACATGTGTGTGCTCTCTGTATCACGTGTTATGAGTTGTCTAGCGGCTGCCATTGCAGTAGTGACTACAGCATCCCGAGCCTCTTGCGTCGCCAAAGAATTCTCACACAAACTTGCCCCATCTATGACAGCAACACATGGTTTCACACACCACCGATCAAGTACATATTTATCCGGTACTGTCTTATATTATTTTGTCCCGGATCCCCCCACAATAACCATAACACGTAAAGCGTGTCGGCAAAGCACACCCCAGTTCTCGAATTTACAGCATGTACAGCTTATTGTGCCAACACTAGGGTTCAACATCACCTTATGCGATTTTTTCAGACTCTTTACCTTATTCGGATTTGTGACCATGTAGACTCGGGTTCCTAAAAAGGCCATCTCCTTCTCTTCATTGATTTCAAACTTGTACGACAAATCAAACTCTTTGCAAAAAATGTTGAACATCGAGGGAGTATAAGATAATGAAACCGAGCCCACCATCGAGTTCCACGGATGACGCGCTACCATGTTCTTATCCATTGACTTGAATTGTAGTTCTGCCTCAACTGCCCTCCTGCCTTCTATAGCACGTTCGAAATGTATAAAAAAATTGGGCAACATTGTCATCAACTTGGAGATGCCTGCATCATTAAATTATTCACTATTTGATAATTTGCCAAATAATAACACAAATGCATTTAAAAATCAACAACAAACAGGAACCATTTAAATGTGAATACCGTTTCATGGTTGCATTTGTAGACTCGCTGATTTGTGTAGTGCGCATACCAGCTGTGAATTGTCGCCGTCTCCAAGCTGATGACCAATGCTTGCGGAGTGTGTGTATGCCATCAAGCCACCTATGTGTCCCTCCACCAAAGCATTCATCAAGCATCATTTTCCAATATTTGTCGAATTCACTTACATTTATTACTTTGTACACCAAACTATGGAATAATTCCGCAAACCTAGCAATCGCAATCACCAAGAACACACATTACAAGCTAAATATTCACATATGGTTAATCTTGACCATTGGTAATATCATACCTCTTCGTGTACATCTTACTTAGGTTCTTCTTCGCATTTTCTAGAATATGCCAGGTGCATAAACCATGGTAGGTTCCCGGCAGAATTTTCCGGATAGCAGCTGCCATCGCTGGATCCTGATCTGTCATGATGCTTCTCGGGTGAGCACCTGATAAGCATGTAAACATATTGCATTTAATTAAACAAAAAATAACCAATCAATCATATTATTAAATGGCTTTTTTAGAGCACTCACGGCCCATGCCTGATGCAGCATAATAAAGGTTGCTAACATTAACCAAATTAAATATTGTATTCACACAATAATTTGATCCTGTCGCCACCCATGCACTACACACACACTGACCGTCCATGAAATTGAGAAAAGTATTTAGCAACCATGCGAATGTCGCTTGTGTCTCATCCAGTAATAGTGCAACACCAAACACGCAACATCTCCTATGTTGATTGAATCCAACTATTAAAGCTGCAGTATTCATATCTTCCATTTCAACATTCAGGTACAGAAACATGTCACAAAATTGCAGTTACTACAACATACACATAAGCCTAAGATCACATTGATTTGAATAAAATATTTTTGGCCACCCTTTTTCCCACGTTCTAATCCGTTAAATGAAAATCACATGAAAATTAACTAAATTCAGGGAACATTACCCAGTGGTCGTGCATTTTTGTTCGTGTTGAAAGTTGTGTCCATAGCTACAACATCCCCGTAAAGCTTGTAATCTTCCCTCATCTTCGAGTCAGCCCAGAAAATACTGCATATTTCTTAATTATCATCGATGTCCATGCTGCAAAAGAATCTCTGTTCCAAAAGTTCCTTATCCTTCAAATATTTCAGTATGGCATGGCTTTCACCCTTTTTGACATGTTTGCTACGCCTGCGGTTCATCATGTTTTTTAGATCGGATTTCAAGAACCCAACCTTCTCGGCACCACCCGCCATTGCTTTAATAAGCCCTTAGGATTCTCCTATTGACAATCCCGCCTTCTCACCAAGTTCCGCAATTATCTCATGATGTTGCAGAATCATATTTAAATGAGATCATAGCAGTGCATCCAACACGTGTATCATCCAATATTCGTATTTTGCTTTGGCTAGATTCTTCCATAAATGATTTTTCCGTCGGGTCTTTGTTCGATGGATTGACCTTGCTATTGTCCTTATACCCTTCCTTGCTACAACAATAAAGCATCCACCTCACCAAAGATTTATCTCGCCGTGCTGTTTTCTCATATTGCTTGCGCACCGAGAACCCACGGCCGTGTGCGAAATTTATGTATGCAGTGTACGCGTCTCTAACACTCTTGTATTCACGATCTTCAAATTCCTGAATGTCTGCATATTTCCATTGGGAAAAAAACACTTCAGTTCTAATGATAGAACACGAGTGATAACCCTAATTTCCCCAAACCCACATCCCAGCCATGGAGATTTCGCTCCTGCCAGTTCTTTTCGTACATGAAAACATTGCAAAACCTTCAAAAAAATTTTTTTACCTGTCAGCGCCGGTGCCACACGGCTGCATACGTCCGTGTTAATCACGGAAATCCTCTCGGAGCATGTTTCAGAACTACGCACTGCATCGTCATCATCATCCCCGTTCACAGACACTGGTAATGACTCCGTTTCATTGCATCCCTTCGAAGCATTATCTTCTCCGAGAAAAGTGTACTCCCCATGTTGTGTATCATTATCTTCACCACGAATGCCGTCGGAAACCACTGCATAGTGCCGGTCGTCGACTATGTCCTCCGGGAAGTGGTTCAGATCCAGCATCATCGTGCTATGACCGCCGTCGAATGCCCAGCTTTTCCCCAAGGGTTGAAATCTGCTTCAACATAATTCCATAACTGATTCCTCTATGAAATGGAAGTTACAAAAGTTGCAATTATTTCCGTCCAGTAATTGCGGAAGCCCGTCCATTAATGTGGGACAGACAGATTCTCTTGCCAATTACAATAAATAGATTCGGATGGTAAGGTTTCAGACCATTAAGCCGCGTAGCACAACCTACACTATGCTGGAACACGTCAGGAAATGCAGACACGTAGTAGTCTGCATAGTAACCTAATTGGTATATATAGTACTAGTACAGGGAGTTTTTACATTTTAGTGTATTAATTTATTGTTAATTATTATTGGGTGACAAAAAATAATGTAGTATTCTTTGTAATTAAATACTACATTAATTACTCCATCCGTCCCACCTTAATTATATGTCCTGTTTGACTTTTTGATACTATTCATTATTCAACTTTGACTCAATATTATTGTAAGTATATAATTGATAAAAATAGTCAAGTTTTATCTTGTCAGATTCGTTTCATTGTATAGTTTTCGAACATATATTTTACATAATTTTTACGTTTATATATTTTGAGATATTAACAATTAAAAAAGTGCATTGGATTATGTGCAGAAGTCAAACAAGACATCTTTTTTGGGACAGAGGGAGTATTAATTACTCCCTGATTTTTTAAAAGATATAACATTTACATAGTTGATACTTCATTATTTATTGAGTAACTTTGATTGAATTTTTAACACAGTTATATAAGATAAAATATAGACGAGTGAGATGTCAAATTCGTCTAATCACATAGTTTCGTTATATTAATTTTTTTTATAATTTTTACGTTTATATAATTTGATATATTAAGCATTAAAAGTGTTTATTGAATGGTGTGAAATGCATAAATGTTAGTACAATTTTTGAAAAAAAATGAGGATTATTATGTATGAGATGAGATATGTATGATGTTATTATTATTACTCCTACTATATTGTTGTTATCACTAACTAGCTCCTGTGCAGATGAAGTAGTTCCATGGTTGTTGAAACTACGCTAGAACGACCTGAGCAGTTACAGACAGACATACGCGACAGTTATTGAACCTGTGCGCGTGTCTAACCGACCCAAGAGGATCTGATTCGTGTTTCTGAGTTTATATATATGTGTTTAGATCCTCTGTAAATAGTTTTAGAGTTTTATTGAGTTGTAATTTTCAATTTTGAGATATTTTGTGAGTCGGTTACTCTCTAGCTTTTCTTTGTTTGATTCTTGGAGAGAT
Source organism: Hygrophila difformis (assembly GCA_030278955.1). Lineage (NCBI taxonomy): Eukaryota > Viridiplantae > Streptophyta > Magnoliopsida > Lamiales > Acanthaceae > Hygrophila > Hygrophila difformis. The sequence continues at coordinate 876,698 of JAOANR010000013.1, read as the reverse complement.
TAGAAAAATCCTTGATGAGATTTCTGTACTTTTAGAAGATCCTTCGTTTATTCATCAAGGTCTGCGCTGAATTGGCTTCGACGGATTCATCTTGTTGAAGAAACCCATTTTTACATGTAACACCCCGGTTTTTGGTCACCCAGGTCGGGGTGTCACCGCCACACCTCCCTAGCAAGACACGGTTTCTCCGAGCTTGCTAAAGAGATGCAAGGCTAGGGTTTTTCAGAATTTAAAACATTCAAACAGCCCATTGTAATATAATTTGAAAATAATATTACATAAGTTGCAGCGGAAAGTAATATTTACATGTGTATAATGCAGCGGAATTTAAATATAGGGCCAACATGGCCAAACCACGGGTTAAACAGGCCCGTTCATGCAAGATCTAGTCTAATACAAAAATTCAAAATAATATACCATCCCAAACTTCCCATGTATGCATATGACCATGCATAATTCTCAATTATGAAAGAAAAAAGAAATAAAAATGGTTTGGTCAGCACTAGGTGCTGAGTAAGTTAGCATAAACATGATTAAGGGGTTTCAAAGCCGTTATTTAGATTTTGAGAAAACATGTACACAACACCACATCATTTAACTTATTTATCTAACAATAATTAAATGGCATAATTTAAAAGATAGAGATTTCATAAGATCATAAATATAACTTGCAAAGTAATGTAACGGTAGGACATAATTTAAAAGCATAATCTAAAAGGAACAATTTTTAAGTCTTCTAGTTTCATATCTCATGTCTCATGTTTCAAGTTTATATCTCAATTGCCATTTGGCAAGCTTTATTTATCAATTGCCTTCCGGCAAGCATTATATTTCAATTGCCTTTCGGCGAGCATTATATCTCAATTGCCTTTCGGCAAGCATTATATTTCAATTGCCTTTCGGCAAGCATTATATCTCAATTACCTTTCGGCAAGCATTATATCTCAATTGCCTTTCGGCAAGCATTATATTTCATGTGTATTTTATTTCAAAGGAATTCCCAATCATTTAAACCTTAAAGGCTAATTTCATGTTTCAACAAGATTTCAAGATTTGACTTCCGGTAAACCACTGTTTACTCTAAAATTCGTCTAAATTCAATCCGAGATACCGAACCATGTCAAAAACATCAATTTTTGCAGAAACACAAATCTGTCCGAATTTTACATACCACAGTTTAAAGATATCGAGTTCTACCATAGCAAATCAACTCCAAATTTTATGAAATTTTACAGAGACCATCTTAAGACGTTTATCTACAACTTTCATGTTCGGCAAAAGATCTAATTCAGTCTAGAACTAATGTCAAAAATGCAATCAAGATCAGACCTAAGTTCTGTCAAGAAATTCAAGATCTAATTTCAAGCAGTTCGGTTTCGGTTGGTTTTCACATATCAAATTGTCACGAAAAATTCTAAAAATTTACGGTGGTGTTCTTAACGTATAGATCTACAACTCCTATGTTTAGCACCAATCCTGAATCGGTCCAGATCTAAGTCAAAAATCAACCTCAAGTTCGGACTAAGAATCTACCACCGTTTCAAGATCTAAACCCAAGGCAGGTTTGTTCATGGTCATTTTCGGATATCAAAACACGATGAAAAATTATAAAAATTTTACAGTAGATAGATCTATGTCTTAGGAACATTTTTCGTGTTTTACGTTTTTCCGTTTGAAGTCGTTTTAAGGTTCGGAAAAATTAGACAACACTGTTGCGCCGTTAAAAGATTTACGTTGGCAGATTTCATGTACTTGATTCGAATCTTTAAATCTAACGTATTTTAATTTCGCCCAAAACCATGTAAGAGTTAACTTACAGATTTACGGATGTCTCGGATCGATGATTCGGAGGCGTGGCTTCCACGTCCTTCGTTCTCCCTCAACGCGTCCGGATCGGGGTTTAGAATAGAAAAGAGGTTTAATTAGGATTCGTTTTCGAATCTTGAATGGAAAGGAATGAACAAGATCTTACCACGAAAGCAAGGGTCTCCAAATTTTCGTCCAACCCAGTCTTCGAATGCCTTCATGCCTCCGACGACTCCGGGATTAGGGTTTCGACGTGTAGAGAGATTTCGTAGGGTTTTCAAAAGTGCTTGGGGCTTCCAAGAGGGTTTATTTATAGCTAACTAAGACCTAGGGCGTCCAAGATCTGACTCTAAGAGTCTTGAGTCGAAAGATGTTCAACCGAAGTCGAAAAATCCGCGTTCGGGCGAGAGAATCGCGGAACGTCTCGCCTGTCGGGTCTGGCGCGCACTTGGCGCGCTCTCCCCTCTAAAACCGCGCGGCGACCGCGCCATCTTGGCCTGGACTTCGGTCTGGGCCGGGTCGTGCGATCCGTCGGGTCTTTCCTCATCTCTTTCGGACTTCTATCCCTTTATGTTCTTGGACTCCGATTTCCGGGCTATCTTCGGGCTCCGATTTCCTATCTTAATTTTATTCGGACCTAAATTTATATTTGGATTCGAGTTATTGAGTCCATCGGTGTTGGGTTTCCGTGTAACCATTTATTCGATTAAATTGTCTTCGGCTTCCCGGGTTCTCGGAATTTTGATTCCTTTTTAATTTAAATTTCATTTCTCATCTTTTATGATTCATTATCCATTTATCATGTTTATTATATTTATTTATTTATTTTATGTTGCAAAATTCTCGGGTATTACAGTCTACCCTCCTTAAGAATCAACTTCGTCCTCGAAGTTGTGTTTCGGCTTTTCTCATACTAAGGTCTTTTGTTTGTTTTATTATTTTGTGACTGAACTTAGAATTAAAACTTCTAAGTTGCCTACGTACCCTGTGAAGGGATCAAACCATAAAGTAGTTCAAAAATTTATTTGGGATACATATTGCCGAGCCAAACTAAAATAATGCAACTACTTTATTACGGGTATCACATTACATTTTTGTGTTTCAAAGTCGTCTTGGCGAAGAGGCTTTGAAGGAATCTGAAGGAAAGGATTCAGGAAATCTGCTACACCTGATTTCCAAGACTTGAAGATCAGAACAATCGGAGGTTACTTGTTTGGCTTGACTGTCCGAGGATCGGTGTTGTGGGGGAGTCCAGACAACGATCAATCTGCAGACTGTAAGTCGTGTGAGATAGAGTCAGTTCCTTGATTGTTTGATTGTTTTAGTCTTAGTTTTCTTGAGTGATAGTATTAGAGCCTGGATTGAAATCCCCCAGATGTAGATCCGCTGGATCGAACTGGGTTACCAAATTTGTGTGTCATTACTTTCCGCTGCGTTACACTTTCTGCACACGCACACTATCGTTCACAAGTTGTTTTAACTACCGCTCGACTACGCGCTTAACACAAGATTTCAGTAATATCTGGGACAAACACTTGGTATCAGAGCGACAGACTCTGACGTATTAGAGGCGATTTGAAGAAATCTTGGAATTCTTGGAAAGATGAATAGAGAATGCGCATCACTTTCAAGAACACCATTGTTCGATGGCACTAACTACAGATATTGGAGAACTCGGATGAAGATTCATCTAATGGCCCTTGGAGATGAAGTATTGGACGCAGTTGAGACAGCCTGGTAACCACCAACACGACCGCGAGCTGTAGCTGAAGGTTCCACAGAACCACCTGGTAGTCGGCCAACAACCAAGGCTGAATGTACTCAAGCTGAAAAAGATGCCAAGAAAGGAAACTATACGGCCCTAAATGCAATTTTCAGTGCTATGGACGAGACGCAGTTCCAACTAGTCACCAACCACACGCTAGCTCATGATGCATGGAAAACCCTAGAGGTGATGTATGAAGGTTCTGAGGATGTTCGAGCTACCAAGTTACAGCGAGTTGAGACCATGTTCGAGAATCTGAAGATGAACAAGGACGAATCGATCTCAACCTATTACGGGAGGTTCAAAGACATTGTAAATCAAGCCTATTCTTTGGGATTGATTTATGATAATCAAAAACTCGTTTGAAAGATGCTGAGGACTCTCACTAAGAAGTATGCCCTGAAGGTTGCTACATTGGAGGAATTGGATAAGTTGAACACTATTACCTTGGATGGTCTAGTGGGAATTCTTCAAACCTATGAAATGAACCACCTCGAAGAAGAATCGTCAAGGAACATTGCCCTCAATGTGGAAGAAGAAGATTCTGGAAACTCTTCTGAAGATGATGTATCTTATATTTCCAGAAAAGTTGCAAAGATGTTGCAAGACAGACGTGCAAAGCAGTTCTACAAACAACAAGGTTGTAGTTCCAACGCTGTTCAGACGACGGACAAACAACCTCGCAGGGATTTCAAAAGAAAGGATAGCAGCAAAGCTGATCGTTCCAACAACAACAAGAAAGACTATGACAAACCGGACAAGTTTGCCTCGGTGATCTGCTATGAATGTGGAGGCAAAGGACATGTTCGATCTGAATGTGCCACAACCAAAAGGAAGGAAATGAGAGAAAAGAAGGCACTGCAGGCTACTCTAGGTGATCAGGACAATAACAGAACTACTGAAGGACAGATTTCAAATTCTGATGAAGTCGTTGCATTCACTCTAAGAGAAACCAGCCCTACAATAAAAGGTATTGTCAAGTCAATATGTTTTTCACCTAATAATGATGCTTATGATTCAGGTGAAAGCGATGATGATGAGTATGATCAACTACTTGCGGACTACAATGAGCTCAAAGAGGATTTGAGGTTGTTGTTCAGGAAAACCAGAAGTTGTTAGGACAACTGGCAGATGTCGGAATTGCTTATGATCTTGAGGTTGAAAAGAATGAAGACTTGCAAAAGGCGAACAATACTCTTAAAGGCAGAATTTATGCTATGGAGAAAGAGCTTGATGATCTCAAAGCAAAGAACAATGAACTTTAAAGGGTATCTAAAGGTAAAAATCAACTTGATGAAGTTTTATCTTTGGGAAAACGTGTTGGAGATCAAACAGGTTTAGGCTATAAGAAGCAAAGCACTCCCAGCAAAACAAATTTTACAAGTGGAGGTTTCCTCAATTCAACTACGGATGCCCCCCCTGAAGAGTTCGTTGGAGAGTCGTCCAAACGATGGAAAGATTGCATGTACTGCAATTTGCCTGGACACACTGGTGAAACATGCATGCGGATTCTAAGAGATCTTATGAATGGAAGACCAGTCGTATGGCCAGTCCAAGAGCTTCGAAAGAAATTCAAAATGCAGACGGTATGGATACCTAAAAATAAAACTGATATTGAAGATTCTGCTTTTTTTGTAGTTCTTTCGGTGCAGGAACAACATCGAAACAAAAAATGGTATTTTGATTCGGGATGCTCAAGGCATATGACGGGAAGAAAAGATGTCTTAGACAACTTTATTGAGAGAGATTGCGGAGCCGTCATATATGGTGATGGTACTAGAAGCAAAATTGCGGGTTATGGTAAATCTAAGGATAATTCTCTTTCTAAACTTTCTAGAATTTACTATGTAAATGGTCTTACTACTAACCTTATCTCTATTAGTCAACTTTGTGATGAAGATTTAGAGGTTAAGTTTACTAAGCACAGATGCATAGTATATAATGATCAAAAGGAGATTATCATGATGGGAGGTCGTAGCAAGAACAATTGTTACATCTTGAAGGATGAAATTCCATAGATCTTACTGACCAAAGATGATTAAACTACTCTATGGCATGAGAGACTTGGACACCTTAATTTTCAGTCACTGCATAAGCTGAGTAACTCGAATGCTGTTCGCGGGTTGCCGCAACTACAGAAGAACGACCAAACCATCTGCAGAGATTGCGCCAAAGGAAAGCATACCAGATCGAGACATAAGAAGACAGATGTCATCAAAACAAAAGAATGCCTCGACCTGATACATATGGATCTTATGGGTCCAACCGAAGTGGAGAGCTTAAATGGTAAAAGGTACATTTTAGTATGTGTTGATGATTTCTCTAGATATTGTTGGGTTTTCTTTCTTAGGTCAAAAGATGAGACTTTTGAGTACTTTCAGGCACTGAGTAAGAGACGCATGAATGAAAAGAAAAGAAAGATTTCACAAATCCGAACCGATCATGGCAAGGAATTCGAGAATCAGTCGTTCGATCGTTATTGCGACGACAATGGAATCACTCATGAGTACTCAGCTCCCAAAACACCACAGCAAAATGGTGTTGCTGAAAGGAAGAATCGAACATTGCAAGAGATGGCAAGATCAATGCTTCACACTAGCTCCATGAGCAAAAGTTTTTGGGCGGAAGTTATTAATGCAGCCTGTCACATCATCAACCGAGTGCTGTTGAGACCACACTCCAACTGCACACCTTACTAACTTTGGAACGATAAAACTCCCACGGTAAAATACTTTCATGTTTTTGGTTGCAAATGCTATGTTTTAAATGATAGAAATCAATTGCATAAATTTGATTATAAATCTTTGGATGGATATTTCATTGGTTATTCTAACAATTCTAAAGCATATCGTGTCTATCTTACTAGTGATAAGAAGGTTATAGAATCTACTAATGTTCTCTTTGAAGATCTTGATCTTTTAGAAAATAGGGTAGATGATGATGAGTTACCTCTTAATCACAATCGTGATAATACTAATGGTGTTGAGCAAACTGTCAATGAGAAAGAACAAGTCAGTTCTGATGTTCCAGAAAAGAATGCTGATACAAACACTGTTGTTGAGACTACAGCAGAACCACCGTCAGAGGTTCAGAACAAGAGAAAAGGATCTAGAGTGCATAAACATCATTCAACTCAGGATATTATTGGAGATCCACAAGGTCAGAGACAGACAAGGCATAAAGAGATTAATTTCAAGAATCTAGCAAGCTATAATTGTTTTGTTTCTATGGTTGAACCGAAGAATACCTCTGAGGCATTGAAAGATGAGTACTGGATTGCTGCAATGCAAGACGAGCTACTGCAATTTGAGAGGAATGTTGTCTGGGAGTTGACAGAACCACCACAGAAGGCCAATATTATTGGAACCAAATGGGTTTGCAGGAATAAGACGGATGAGAAAGGTAATGTGATAAGGAACAAGGCAAGGCTAGTAGCAGAAGGATATACCCAAATTGAAGGATTGGATTATGGCGAAACATTTGCTCCCGTGGCAAGGATGGAGGCCGTAAGGATATTACTTGCTTTGGCATGTTCTTTGAATTTGAAGCTGTATCAAATGGATATCAAGACAGCCTTCCTTAATGACAAAATCAAGGAAGAGATCTATGTTGCCCAACCGATTGGATTTGAGGATCCGAAGTATCCAAATCATGTTTATCGAGTCAAAGGCGCTTTATATGGATTGAAACAGGCACCCAGAGCCTGGTATGAGAGATTGTCTAAGTATTTGGTCGACAATGGATTTAAGAGAGGAAATGCAGACAAGACGTTTTTTGTGAAGCGTCAGAACGGCCACTTAACGATTGCTCAAGTGTATGTTGACGATATTATTTTTGGATCAACTTCAGTCAAAGTCAGAAAGGAATTTGTTGATGCTATGAAATCAGAGTTTGAGATGTCTATGATGGGAGAATTACACTACTTTTTGGGATTATAGGTTAAGCAAGAGGATGATGGTATTTTTCTATGTCAGGAGAAGTATGCAAGAAACATGTTGAAAAAGTTTGACATGGATGATTGAAAGGTAGTCAGAACTCCGCTAGGACAACAGGAGAAACTGAGCAAAGATGAGAATGGAAAATCAGTGGATCAGAAGACATATAGGAGCATGATTGGAAGTTTACTGTACCTCACCGCAACAAGACCATATATTTCGTTTAGTGTAGGTGTATGTGCAAGGTTCCAATCCGATCCTAAGGACTCTCATATGAAGGCAGTAAATCGGATCATGAGATATATTAAAGGGACTATGAACATTGGAATCTGGTTTTCAAAAAGGTCATCACTTGACTTGATTGGATTTACAGATTCTGACTGGGCAGGTTGTTGCGACGACAGGAGATCTACCACTGGCGGCTGCTTCTACTTGGGAAACAATCTAGTAAGCTGGTATTCCAGAAAACAAAACATCGTAGCTCTATCAGCAGCCGAGGCAGAGTATATTGCTGCCACATGTTGCTGCTCACAACTTCTTTGGATGAAGCAACTACTCGAGGACTACGGTATTTATAAGGATAACTTTTTGGTTTTCTGTGATAATACTAGTGCTATAAATATCTCTAAAAATCCTGTTTTGCATAGTAGGAGTAAGCATATTGATATTCGTTATCATTTTATTAGAAATCTTGTAGAGGATAATGTTTGCAGGATTGAGCATATAACATCGTTGGAACAACGGGCGGACATCCTTACAAAAGCTTTAGATGGAGAAAATTTTGAAGGCCTAAGAAGCACCTTGGGTCTTTCTTACCACAATTAATTCACTTATAACTCGGGCCTGACTATTTTAGTGTTTAAGTATCATTTTTGCAGGCCCAACATAAGCCCAAATGGAGAAAATTTATCCGGAACAACATTATTACTCTCGGCCGTTTCTGTGACGTCATCGCACCTCTGCAGCTGCCTTGTAACTGTAGCCTTTCCGTTAATCACGTCGCACGACCCTTAAACTTCCGACCACTCTCTCCATTTAAGGTCCACTACTTCTCCACTTTTTCTTAAGCTTTCTTTCTAACCATTTCTTGAGTTTAAGTTTCTGCAAGAGTTCAAAAAATGGTGAACGTTTCCGACCCGACGCACCTCATTCCGCCACCTTCTCCGCCACAAGCTCGCCGTCGGGATCACCCATAGACGCCCAACCTATTTCAGTCCTACACCCAGTCCTTTATCTTCCAGGTCCCGCTGCTGCTGCAACTTCCGAACCACTACCTACTGAAACTGAGCCAGAAACCCAAAATTCTTCTAACCTTAACCCTGAAATCAACATTGATCCCTCGATTGCTGATGAAATCGTTAGAGAGATTAATGCTGAGCACAACACTCCACCTCCTTCCCCCTGCAAAATCAAGGTTTGCACGACATGAGTCAAGAGGAACTTGCTGAGGTTACTGCTTCACAGCAAACTGGAGATCCTACTGCTGTTGCAACCACGCCGGAACCACGGAGGAAATCCACCAGAAAGTGAAAGGAGCCCACTCCTACGCCCACTCCAGCACCGGTAGTCACAACTTCGAAGAAACCACGGAAAGAACCACGACAACCCCCTGCTGGTTTGAAAGCTGAAGATGTCTATAGTCTAAAGTTCTACACTCGAGAAATGAGAGCATTTTCGAAGGAAGTTCTAAAAGGCAAGGAGTTTAAGCCCGAGGAGATTTTCAAGCACAACCACTACGATGTTCTAGGTTTCTCGGACCACCTGCAAGAAAGGCATTTGATTTTTTGGGCTAAGGGTCTCACGCACTACTCACCTAGTCATGTTCGCGAGTTCTACGCGAATCTACATTCTGAAATCCTTAATCCAAGTTCTGCCTGGTTCGGTAAGATTTATATACATGGAAAATTCCATGAACTAACCCCTGCTGTGATTCTCAAGTTGTTGAAGCTACCACCAAACGACGACATGAGTGACTGTTTGGATCTAATGCCCGAAGACACCCTTACTACTGCACTGGCCATTTCTAATCAGAAGGTCAAGAGCTTTGGCCGCAATAAGTTCATTGTTGTACGACTTACACTGAAGTATTACTGCTTGTATCAGTTCTGTAGTTCGAACGTCCTTCCGACGATGAATCAGTCTCAAGTCAGCACTGCGATGGGTAAACTTGTTCTCTGTGTTGATAAACATATGGGTTTAATCAATTTTGACTATTTTCTTCTTAAGCAAATGCTAGGATATACCTCTGGGAGAATCAAGAAGACGGCCAATTTACCCTACCCTGCACTCGTCACCGAATTCCTCCTCTCCATTGGTGTGAAAATTAAAGACAAGCATATGGTTGCTCTGAAGGAGTACAAACCACCTCCAAACTTGATGGACATGCATAATGACTTTAAAAATGGTCCTCCTAGCCCTGCCCTTGTTCACCAGCTGAAGCAAAGGATTCTTCGTCAGAACGAGAAGTTGACAACCTGGAGCCAGGAAGCAATGGCTATAAAAAGAGAGAATCTTAAAATTCTTCATATGCTTCCATTGTCTTTTGATGCAGCTGACTTGCAGGATGAGGATGAGGATCTTCCTCTTGATGATGAAGATTGATAATCCATCATGGGGGAGATTTGGTGTTGATGCTGACATTTGCTGAAATCTGACTAATGTTTTCTGGTAGTCATGACCACTGGGTAACGGTAATTCTAAACTTTGGTTATTTTGGAATGGTTGTTTGATGACTGTTCTGTTTTGGTTTTTGAACTGATTTGACTGGATGATTTCTGAAACTGGATTACTTTTGAACTTGATCTATTATTGGTCTGTAATAGCTTTTAGGTAATTCCGATGACTGCAGAACTACTCTGCTTTTATTTGCTCTGATGATACTCTGCACTGTGATTATGCTCTGAATGATGATGGATGTTGTTTCTGATTCGTTTTTGATTATTCCTTGACATCCTATTTGTGAATCACATGTGTTTTGCTCTGATATGATCTCTTATACTCTTTGGACTTAGATAGTTTCAACACCATTTGGTGATGGAATTATCATCTCCACAAGAGTGGGGGAGATTGTTGTTATCACTAACTAGCTCCTGTGCAGATGAAGTAGTTTCATAGTTGTTGAAACTACGCTAGAACGACCTGAGCAGTTACAGACAGACATGCGCGACAGTTATTGAACCTGTGCGCGTGTCTAACCGACCCAAGAGGATCTGATTCGTGTTTCTGAGTTTATATATATGTGTTTAGATCCTCTGTAAATAGTTTTAGAGTTTTATTGAGTTCTAATTGTCAATTTTGAGAGATTTTGTGAGTCGGTTACTCTATAGCTTTTCTCAGTTTGATTCTTGGAGAGATTAGAAAAACCCTTGATGAGATTTCTTTACTTTTAGAAGATCTTTCGTTTATTCATCAAGGTCTGTGCTGAATTGGCTTCGACGGATTCATCTTGTTGAAGAAACCCGTTTTTACATTTTTGTGTTTCAAAGTCGTCTTGGCGAAGAGGCTTTGAAGGAATCTGAAGGAAATGATTCAGGATATCTGCTACATCTGATTTCCAAGACTTGAAGATCAGAACCGGAGGTTACCTGTTTGGCCTGACTGTCCGAGGATCGGTGTTGTGGGGGAGTCCAGACAACGATCAATCTGCAGACTGTAAGTCGTGTGAGATAGAGTCAGTTCCTTGATTGTTTGATTGTTTTAGTCTTAGTTTTCTTGAGTGATAGTATTAGAGTCTGGATTGGAATCCTCCAGACGTAGATCCGTTGGATCGAACTGGGTTACGAAATTTGTGTGTCATTACTTTCCGCTGCATTATACTTTCTGCACACGCACACTATCGTTCACAAGTCGTTTTAACTACCGCTCGACTACGCGTTTAACACAAAATTTCAGTAATATCTGGGACCAACATATATGTATTGTGATCAAGCAAGTAGCTAGTTTTGTTGGATAGGAAAATGAATAATAATAATAATAATAGGGCAACCTAAAACTTTAATGTCCGAATGCGACAAGCAAGAATGCAAGAGTAGGCCGGGGCCGAGGAACGTGCTTTGCTTGGTGTAAACCCAAAATTCAATTTGAATTTGAATTTGAATTTTGATGTATAGTCTTTTGGTCCTGAATGAGAATGAGGCCGAATCCGATCGATGGGCATCGTATTCATACTATCATGGTCCATCACCCCTTAATAATAGAAGTATCTTTTTGTTCTTCCCCTTCAACTGTCATTTGAAAAGACGTTAGTATTGTTTTTCCAACCATGCCTAATACTACCTCATCCGTTCTCATTTAAGTGCTCCCTTTGCATAGTAGTAACTATTTATTGAGTAACTTTGATCAAGTTTTTAACATTGTTCTATAAGATAAAATATAGTCAAGTGAGATATTGTTAGATTCGTCTAATCACGTAGTTTTAGAATATCAAATTTTTATAATTTTTACTTATATACAATTTGAGTTATAAACATTTAAAAATGTGTATTGGACTGCGTGAAATGCAGAAGTGAAACACTTATATGAGAACAGAGGAATTACTACTCTCTAGCTACTTTCATAATCATGCATGGCCCCATTAATTATTTCCAATCTCCAAACCCAAACCCTCATAATAATACAACTAAAAGGAAATTAAATTAATAAATGCCATCATTGCAGATGGGAAGATGAATATGAGTGATTGATAGGATATTATTATATATTTATAAGTATATAAATATATATATGGTCCCTAGCTACCCAGTAACGTAGTAGTCCCACTCCCAACCAGAAAAACTTTTGATTTTACAAGTCATCAATTCACTCATCATAATGTTGCTGAATTGCTTGCTTCAACGTACGTGACCACACTCATCTATAGTCTATAGTAAGTGTAGGAGTATATATTTAAATACCTCCCTCCATCCTACTACAAAGTTCTACTAAGTATTTACTACTCTCCGTCCCAGCAAATTTGTCTGATTTGACTTTTTAATATTATTTATTGTTTCACTTTGACTGAATTTTATTGCAAAATATATTTGAAAAAAATAGTCGAGTTTGGTCTTGTTAGATTCGTCTAATCATATAGTTTTAAAAAATATACTTTACATAATTTTTAGTCGTATATATTATGAGATATTAACGGTTAAAAAAATGCATTGTATTGTGTGCAGAAGTCAAACAAGATAAGTTAGTTGGGACAGAGGGAGTAATATTTTTGAAAGCCCCATTATAAATGCCTTCTTTTTATAAATGAAAATAATTTTCCCCTCCAATAATTATATGGACCCTACTATATACTTATAAATCAACTATAGCTTAATTTTCGTGTCTAACAGTAACAAGACATTTGTAATGGAACGGAGGGAGTATTTTTTTTAAAAAAAATATTTGGATCTCCCTAATTTTTTCTAATTAATCAGTAAAAGAAAAAAAAAAGAAAAAAGAAAAAAAAAACACAATGAAGAGGAATTGGTGAGATATGTATGGTTCCATGATTACATAAACGAACTGACTATATACAGTTATTTCATTTGATTTTATGACAGATCAGAAGGGGCCACACACATGACTGCACATACATGAATTGGTTTATTTTAATCATGCACATATACTGTATAAGGAACCATGCCACTTATTTCCTGGACTTATTAACAGACCAAATCCAATCAGATCAGACCAGATTAGACCATACTATATATATAGTTGTAATCAGATCAGATCAGACCAGACCCAATCAGATCAGACCACACCAGACTTTATAAAATTCATATCAAAACACATTATTTCAGGTGAAGAGAACATGACCTTAATTAATTGTGGAACATGACGACGACAGCCAAAAATCAACTACTACTAATCATCAATTACTAGTATATATGTAGTACACAATTGTCAGATTCAAACATTTAGTAGTAAGAAATAATCAACACATGCATGCATCTCCACATATATGGAGATCAGATTTAGAAAAAAAACAAAACAAAAACAAAAACAAAATGAAACATATACTATGTAGTAATTATCTAGTAGTAGTACTAAATACTCCCTCTGTCCCGGTATACACATCCTATTTGACTTTTTGACACTGTTTATTGTTCAACTTTAACTCAATGTTATTATAAGTATAGATTTGAAAAAAATAGTCGAGTTTTGTCTTGTTAGATTCGTCTAATCGTATAATTTTAGAATATATTTTATATAATTTTTACTTATAAGCATTTTGAGATATGAACGATTAAAGAAGTGCATTGGATTGTGTGCAAAAGTGAAAGAAGACATTTTACATGGGATGGAGGGAGTACTATCTTCTTACTTTCCATTTTTGGACGTCCCACATTTATCTTCCTACCCCAAAAAGGAATTTTTTTTTTACTAAAATGTCCCTACATGTCCATATATTTACAGAAAAACCAATCCTTAATTTTACTAACAATTGCACAAGACAAAAAGAGACAAATTTACCCCTCAAAAAGTACACATGAAAATAATAAAATACAACTTTCTTAAACTCCGTATCTACAGTGTCGAAGAAGATAAATATGGGACGGATGGAGTAAGTAGTATACTATAGAGTATTCATCATCACCATGTATTGAATTATATTGAAACATATATAGTATTGTATATAGGAGGAGTATGTAAGTAATAGTACTAGTATTTATTTTCGAACTTGGAAGATAAACTAGTCCCGTAAAATTATGTATGTGTTGTGTGATGATGATATGTGACATATAAACTTCATAGTAGTAGTAATTCATAAGCTTGGAAACTGATAGAATGTAGTATTGTTCATCCACCTTACCCGCTTGTTCACAAATTAAACTTGTCGCTGCCAAATACTTGTACCAATTAATTAATTTCTAGAAGAAACGATGGAATTAACATAATCAATTATTATTATGAAACTATTTTTTTTTTATATATATACTATATAAGTATGTGGTCCTCGAACAATAATCGTTGAATTTTCCTTCTCCTTTTACATACATTTTTAATTACACTTATTATTATTATTATTATTATTATTATTATTATTATTATTATTATTATTATTATTATTATGTCAATAATAATAGACGACTAGTCTAAAAGTTGGCTTAGCTTGAAGAATATAATTATAAAGTAATATAATAATGTGCATGCAATGAGAGATATGTAGAGTTGGGGCGGGCAATGTCATGCATCATAATTCATATCTACCGTGGTCCGTATATGTAGTGAGAAACGTGGATCGAACCAAATCAACATTAATTTTGAAAAAAAGAAAGAAAGAAAGAGGTATCAATTAAATTGGTGATTGTGACATAGGAGTATTAATTATATATAACACGGTTTGCTGGATCAGTCATTGATTGATTCATGCATAGATCATATATAGACGATATACTGTATGTATCAATGTTCTTCGTCCATGGATCGGATCGGAGACATGAAGTATTAATTAGTGGGGCCTGCATGCCGCCTGCCTAATTAAATACTACACTACTAGAAAAAATCCGAATTCGGTCGCTAAAATTGTAGTAGCTAACGAGTTTCGGTCGCTAAAATTATGGTTGCTAACAAATTTCGGTCGCAAATTCGGTCGCTAACCCCTTTAGCTACCGAATTTTACCAAATTTTTTCGGTCGCTAAAACAGAAAATTCTTGTAGTGCTACTCCCTATGTACTCCAATAGTTTCAATTCCATTCCATTACACGCAAGCATTCAAGTTTCAGTTATGCATATACTACTATATTTAATAGTGCAATAATGTGAAAAAGAGGTTTGCTTCTTTTTTTTTATTTTTTTATTTTTTTTAAATTTTTATAGGAAATGTTGGTGGAAAAAGGAATAAAGGGGAGGGATAAGGGCTGGATGGAGAATCGAACCCCTAACTTATATGTTGGGAGTAGGGGACTTGACGACTAGGGTAAGTCCCCACCCCTGCAACTTATTGAAATACTACTAGTATACTATTGTTTTTTTTTTAATTTATTTTAATTAATTAATACATTTATAATAGATTAGTGTGGGCATGCATTGTAGGAGTAATTGAGATTGACGGTACATATGTGTCAATGTTTACTTAAAAAAAAAAAACTCAAAATGCCCATCACAAAAAATATGGGAGAATTGAAAGTTTGGTAAAGAGTGAAATAAATATTTTAATTAAATAGGAAGTAAAACAAATTTGTGGTAGATAAAGGAGGGAATAATCCTTTAATTTACCCTAAAAGATCATGCAAGATATGCGCTAGTGGACCGGCTATGGACAGGCCCATGTATTATTGTGTGTGTTTGAATTGGACCTTTTGTTGAACAGCATATTACCGCCAGTCTATTTATTGTACGAGCCGAAGGCAGCAAAAAAACAGGGCCTGTTTTTGTAACAGCCCAATGAAACAAAAATTCATAGGAAAACCCAATTTTAAAAAAATCGCCGTCTGTGGGAATCGAACCCACGACCACGTGGTTAAAAGCCACGCGCTCTACCGGCTGAGCTAAGACGGCACAACTGTTAGAAATTTATTAATTTACTTATTTATAGGATTTAGAAAGAGCCCTGCCCGCCCCTTCTGTGTTTTATGTTTTTCCCCATTCTGCCGCGCCTCCATTCTCTCGAATATCAGCGCCTTTCAGACCCACAATTTACGCATAAAAATCCAGAAAAAACAAACCCAAAGAGGCCCTACAATTTGCACTCTTGAAAGTTGAAGGTTCACTTTTGTTCATGGAGACGAAACCTACAATGCAGAGCGCTCCCCAGATCGTTAACGTCGGCTCTGTGGTAGAAATTGTTACAGCCGAAGATACTGATGCCCCCCTCTATCAAGTGGGGAGTCTTTGGATGCGCTGCAGAGAGAATGTGCGGTTATTCTCTTTGATTTTATTGTGTGCAGCATTTTGTGTTCAACACATCACTAACAATTATTCATGCTATTTGAATTCTTGAGGTCTTCTCTTTTTGAATGGTGCGGATATTTTCTTTTAGGGGTTTGTTAGAATTATTACTCCCTCCTATCACTTATGTTTTGCGGATTTCCTCTTAGCGGTGCTAAGCTTGCTAACGGGCGTAGGTGTATGGTGTTTTTTTGCTAAAATTACGAACTTCTTTTCCAATTGCTGGCATATGATTGATTGTTTAATGTGCGCACAATCTCTTATTGCATGCATACCGTGGTGAAATTTCTACCTAGTATGTGGTTTTGGATAATAAATCTTGAAGTTATCATTTTGAAGTCTGCATTTAGGTTTTCCTTTGGGCTTATTTCTCAGAATATGAATATAAAGAATCTTACTCCAGGAAATTTTTGTTCGTTTTTAATTTTTTGAAAAGTTGTTTATTGATAAAAGTCAAGGCGAAAGTTAAACACACAGTATGCATAAAAAGAGGCAAATGACGATAGTATCCCCTGTTGGAAATAAATGGGGCCTTTTAAAGGTGTAAGGGCACATTTGGATTGACTTTTGAAAAAAGCAGAAGCCAAAAGTAGAAGCAAAAGCAGAAGTCAAAAGCAAAAGCATGTAATTTTTGTGTTTGGATAGAATGTTTGAAAAGCGGCTTTTTCTAAAAAAATATGTTTGGATAAATAAAAATGAAAAGTGCTTTTAGAGTGTGGTAATTACCAAAAAGGACATGCTACTTAATATAATAATAAGATATATTTATAGTGTAATTTATATTAAGTAGTGAGAGTATTTAAGTCCTTGCACATTTTACGAGGTGCTTTTGGCTTCTGCTTTTGGGAGAAGCACCCCTGGGCTGCTTCTTCCAGAAGCACTTTTTTCGCTTTTCGAGGTGCTTTTGCTTTTTCTTAAAAGCCAAAACAAACACCTAATTTCTACCAGAAGTGCTTTTGGCAGAAGCAAAAGCCAAAAGCACCTCACTAGAAGTCAATCCAAACGGGCTCTAAATGGGAGTTAATCCCACATTAGTTAGAGAAGATAAAATTCTCCTTGAGGCATCACAGGCCTGATCAACTCGGTTTTGCTTCTTAAGGCTTTAATTATTATTTTTATTTGTTTCTTCTCTTTCGAATTTGAATGGAAGCAGCAGCATTCAAATGGAAAGCTGCAACCTTTGGCAGAGAGTTTCAAATTCAAACAGAAAGGTGCGAATTCAAATGAAGAGCAGCGAATTCAAACGAATGGCTGCGTATTCAAACGAATGGATGCGTATTCAAACGAATGGCTGCGTATTCAAATGAATGGCTGCATATTCAAATGAATGGTTGCGTCGTTTCATTGAAACAACACAACTCTCGGCCTTCTATAAATAACCTGCTGCCATGCTTCATTCATACAATCCGAAAATCCTACACTCAAAGTATTCATAAAATAGTTCTAGTTCGCCGACGAGAATCTATTGTATCCTGGAAAACAGTTGCACCGATAAGCGATCAATACTGTTTTAAGGAAACCGTTGAATAACGATCCTCAGATTCGTCCAAACCAGCTGCGCACTTTCGAAGTCATAACCTATTGGGTCAACAATCTTAAAACAGTATTCTACTTCAAACCTGAGCTATGGCTTCATCCACCACCGACAATGCAAATGCTGCCAACGACCAGGCGCCGCGAATGACCAATGTTGCTGCTCAAACTTTCCCGACCAGCCATGTCGATAAGCCCGAAAAGTTCAATGGAGCGGCGGGCAACTTTCAAATGATGGCAACAAAAGATGTTGTTCTACTAAACCACGCTCAGCCTGTCGAGATGCTTAAAGGAGGAAGCTCCGAAAATCCCTGAAGGTAACACTGATTCTCAAACTCTACATGCCGTTGAGGCTTGGAACTATTGTGATTTTCTGTGTCGAAATTATATTCTGAATTGTGTTCACGATTCATTATATAATGTCTACTGTGAGTATAAGACCGCAAAAGAATTGTGGGAATCACTTGATCGAAAATACAAGTCAGAGGATGCCGGCTCAAAGAAATTTGTGGTCGGACGATTCCTCGACTATAAAATGTTCGATTCCAAAACAGTCATAAGCCAAGTATAAGAGATACAAATCATAATTCACGAAATCCTTGCTGAGGGCACGGCGATAGGCGAAACTTTTCAAGTGGCTGCCATCATCGAGAAGTTGCCACCGGCTTGGAAGGATTTCAAGAACTATCTCAAGCACAAACGAAAGTAGATGTCTTTGGAAGATCTGATTGTTAGACTTCCATCGAAGAAGACAACAGAAAATCCGAACCAATTGTGACAAATGCTGAGGCAAAGATCAATACAATTGAACATTGAAAAGGCTCCAAAGGCAAAAATAGAAATAAAGGAAAACTCGGAGTTACCGGTGGTGTAAGAAAGGAGAAATTCCAAGGGAAGTGCTTCAACTGTGGAAAACAAGGCCATCGATCTGCTGAGTGTCGTCTGCCCAAGAAGCAAATCGAGGCCAACATGGTGACGGCTGTCGCAAATGAATTAGAGGACATGAACCTCATTGCTATCGTGTCCGAGGTAAACATGATTGAATCCAATCCGAAGGCATGGTATATTGATTCCGGGGCCACTAGGCATGTATGCAGCCAAAGAAGCCACTTTTCGACCTTTGAACCTGTTCAAGGAGACAATGTCTATACAGCAACCTCGGTAGTGGCGGATGTTCAAGGGAAAGGAAGCATAAAACTGAAGATGACTTCCGGAAAGGTTCTAACGCTAAAGGATGTCTTGTACTTCCTCCGTTCTCAAATGTTTATTACAAACCAACTTTTCACGCAGTCCAATGCAAATTTTAAACCATTAATAACTCAAATTCGGTATAAGTAAAATTCTAGAAGTTCGATATTTAAAAACTACACGACGAGACGAATCTAACAAGATCTCACTTGACTATATTTTAACTTGTATAACTATGATAAAACTTTAAATAAAAGTCTGTATGTGAATAGTAACTTTTTTTCAAATGTTAAAAACATTTGAAAACGGAGGAAGTATGTGCCAGAAGTTCGCAAGAACCTTGTGTCCGGATACATGCTGAACAAAGGTGGCTTTAGGGCCGTGTATGAGTCCGACAAGGTTATTTTGTCAAAGTCTGGAGTGTTTGTTGGGAAAGGATATGCAACAACCGAAGGGTTGTTCAAATTAAATGTAATGCCTATTTTTGACAATAAAAATATTTCTTCTGCTTACTTGCTTGAGTATTCAAATGTATGGCATGGTAGATTGGGTCACGTTAATTTTGATTCGATATGTCAATTAATTAACTTGAATCATATCCCAACATTCCAAATCGACTCTAAACACAAATGTGAAATTTGCGTTGAGGCAAAATTAACAAGAACACCATTTCAATCAGTGCAACGAAACACTGAACCGCTTGAACTAATCCATACCGACATTTGTGATTTGAGAAATGTTCAAACACGAGGGGGTAATAAATATTTTGTTACTTTTATTGACGATAGTACCAAATATTGTTTGTATTTTTGCTAAAGAGCAAAGATGAAGCTCTTGAAAAATTTATTCTTTACAAAAATGAAGTTGAAAATCAACTGGGTAAAAGAATAAAAAGATTAAGAAGTGATAGAGGTGGTGAATATCAAGTACCGATTGGTAACTTTGCGCACAACATGGAATCATTCATGAAGTGACTGCACCCTATTCATCTCAATCCAATGGAGTAGCCGAACGGAAAAATAGAACACTAAAAGAAATGATGAATGCAATGTTACTAAGTTCGGGACTACCTCCCAATATGTAGGGAGAAGCTATCTTGTCCGGAAACTATTTATTAAATAGAATTTCTTGGAAAACTGAAGACAAGACTCCATATGAATTATGGAAAGGAAAGAGGCCATCCTATAAATACTTAAGAGTGTGGAGGTGTCTCGCAAAGGTAGCAGTTCCTGCACCAAAAACCTTAAAAATTGGTCCTAAAACAGTGGACTGTATTTTTATTGGCTATGGACACAATAGTAGTGCATATCGCTTCCTTGTGTATGATTCGAAAATACCGGATATACACAAGAATTCTGTCATGGAATCAAGGAATGCATCAGTCTTCGAAATGACATTTTCGTGTAAGTCTAGTAATGAACGTGATTCTTCGTTAAAACGACCAAACGAAGAATCTCAAGACCAGACTATAGAATTAAGACGAAGCAAGAGAGCTAGAATCGAAAAATCATTCGGTGAGGATTTTGTGACATATTTGGTGGAAAAAGAACCACTTACGTACGCCGAGGCAATGAGTTCACCGGATGCGCCTCTCTGGAAAGAAGCCATCAACAGTGAACTCGATTCTATCTTACAAAATCATACGTGGGAATTAGTGGATCTCCCTCCGGGGAACAAGTGTTTAGGATCCAAATGGGTGTTCAAACGGAAAATAAAACCGGATGGAACAATCGATAAGTACAAAGCAAGACTCGTGATTAAAGGATATAATCAAAAAGAAGGTATTGATTATTTTGATACATATTCACCGGTCTCACGTATAAATTCTATAAGGGTGATACTTGCTATTGCGGCCTTAAGAAATTTAGAAGCACATCAAATGGATGTAAAAACAACTTTCCTAAATGGTGATTTAGATGAAGAAATCTATATGGAACAACCCGAGGGATTCCAATCACCATCAAACGGAAAGAAAGTTTGTAAACTAGTAAAATCATTATACGACTTGAAACAAGCTCCAAAGAAATGGCATGAGAAGTTTGATCAAGCAATGACTACTAGTGGTATTAAAATTAACGAATGCGATAAGTGCATTTACGTTAAAGAACTGGGAGATGACTATGTCATCCTATGTTTATATGTAGACGACATTATCATTATTGGCAACAGTAAAAAATTTATTAAGTCTACAAAGAACGTGTTAAATTCTAAATTTGACATGAAAGATTTGGGCATTGCTGATGTTATCTTAGGAATTAAGATCATAAGAACACCTGATGGTCTAATATTGAGTCAAGCTCACTATATAGACAAAATACTTGATAAATTCAGCAATAATGACAAAGGCATCGCCAGAACGCCATTAGATAATAGTGTTCATCTGTCCAAAAACCGTGGAGAAGGTATTTCTCAGTTAGAGTACTCACGGATTATTGGAAGCCTAATGTATCTAATGAGCTGTACGAGACCAGATATCGCTTACGCTGTAAGTAAATTAAGTTCATATACGAGTAATCCAAGTCGTGAGCATTGGACAACGATAATTAGATTACTTAGGTATCTAAGGCATACTCGGAACTTTGGTCTACATTATACGAGATATCCGTCCGTGTTAGAAGGATACACGGATGCAAACTGGATATCCGATACGAAAGACACAAAGAGTACAAGTGGCTATATTTTCATGTTAGCCGGAGGCGCTGTATCTTGGAAATCCTCAAGGCAAACTGTTATAGCCAGGTCTACCATGGAATCCGAATTCTTTGCGTTAGACAAATGTGGCGAAGAGGCCGGATGGCTAAGAAACTTTTTAGAGGATATTCCAAAATGGGAAAAACCCGTGCCACCTATCAGCATACATTGTGATAGTCAATCCGCAATAGGAAGAGCATAGAGTACTATGTACAATGGTAAGTCGAGGCACATTCGTCGTCGACATAATACCATTAGACAATTGCTTTCAACCGGAATTATCTCAATTGACTATGTGAAGTCAAAAGATAATCTAGCGGATCCGTTAACCAAAGGTTTAAATAGAGAATCGGTTGAAAAGTTGACAAAAGGAATGAGTGTAAAGCCTTGGATTAATTAGTTCACGAAGGAAAACCCAACCTAGCTGACTAGAGATCCTAAGATCTAGGTTCAAAGGGACAACCTAACCGTGAGACTAAGTTAAGTCACTGTGGGGGACAATCCCTCTACTCATTCCTATCGCGAAACAGTGACATGATGATAAGGATAGCAAAAGATGCTTTAATGATATTTAAGTGAGTAAATGTAATACTCTGAAACTTTTTAAAATCACCTATGTAAGAGTAAAGTGGGGCCGCTATAAAGGAGAACCGGAAGGTTTAGTTCTCTTAAACTCTTGCAGAACCAGGCGTGTCCACGGCCAAAATGGACAAAACAATGAGAACGGAACTAATATAGATATGGTCTATGCGTTTTATTTGTGGGAATCTTACACAAACGGCAGGATCTAAGCAGAGATCATGTAATGAATGCTTAAAACTATATCACATTCATGTGGGGGATTGTTGGAAATAAATGGGGCCTTTTAAAGGTGTGAATGGGAGTTAATCCCACATTAGTTAGAGAAGATAAAATTCTCCTTGAGGCATCACGGGCGTGATCAACCCGGTTTTGCTTCTTAGGGCTTTAATTATTATTATTATTTATTTCTTCTCTTTCGAATTTGAATGGAAGCAGCATCATTCAAACGGAAAGCTGCAACCTTTGGCAGAGAGTTTTGAATTCAAACAGAAAGGTGCGAATTCAAATGAAGAGTAGCGAATTCAAATGAATGGCTGCGTATTCAAACGAATTGATGCGTATTCAAACGAATGGCTGCGTATTCAAACGAATGGATGCGTATTCAAATGAATGGTTGCATATTCAAACGAATGGTTGCGTCGTTTCATTGAAACAACACAACTCTCGGCCTTCTATAAATAACCTGCTGCCATGCTTCATTCATACAATCCGAAAATCCAACACTCAAAGCATTCATAAAATTGTTCTAGTTCACCGACGAGAATCTGTTGTATCCTGGAAAACAGTTGCACCGATACGCGGGCAATACTGTTTTAAGGAAATCGTTGAATAACGATCCTCAGATTCGTCCAAACCAGTTGCGCACTTTCGAAGTTATAACTTATTGGATCAACATCCCCACATCACCAGCGGGCGGAAAATCAACAATAAAAACACATGAGAAAACCATTGTTTTTGTCTTAGTGATTCCTTTTGTGTTGTGTAAGTTTGCATGACTTAGCGTTAGTATAAATCATGAGTTCTTGCATCTTTCTTTTGACATTTGCGTGTTAAGTTGAACCTTCTGGTGCTAGTGAGTTTGTAATAGATGCACATGCCGCGGTGCATACAAGTTGAACTATGGTATACTACTATGTTCAAGTCATGTATTCCTCTACCTACATCACTAAAAAAAATAAGTGTACTGAAGCTTGCATGTGATTCCGTGTGCTTATATACTATGCTTCTATACTATGTGTACTTTCATTGGTGCTCCACGCTTATGAAATCTCGTTAGCTAATTATATCTGCTTCGCCTCTCTAATAGGGTTCTCGAGCTGTGTCGTGATTTCTCACTATAGTTTTGTCTACAGGGAACAACTCGGTTTTTGCTAACTCTAATTCCTCATTTTCGACAAGGTCAAGTCCTCCTATCATGTACAACTTTGTTGCCAACTGATTTTCAATTTTGTATGCTGAGCAATCATGTCCTGTTAATGATCAGAATTTTATAGGAGGAACTTAATTCATACAGCTTCAAGTCAACAAATCCTGGATTTGTAGATTTTGATATCTCACACACACAAGACACTTTACACTTTTGTATCTGAAAAGGATAACCAAAAGCGGAGAGTTGTTTAGCTAAAGCTTGCTTTGTATTTCTTGCTTTGCTTCGCTCTGAGAATTACAACAATCGAAGTACATATTTATAGAAGTGAAAACGTACAACAGACAATGAACACATGCTAATACTATTCTTATTGTGGCTTCAAGATTTTCGGCGTGATAGATGAGCCTCCTTACTGGACTTCGGCGATTCCTGTTACTTTTACGGCATTTGAAGTTTATGCCCTTTTTCAACAAAATTCCCTTTAAACTTCAAATGCTTCTGCCATCTGTCATCCCTATCATCTTCTTGAACTTGTCGAGCAGTAGCTTCGGCAATGGCTTTGTAAATATGTCTGCCACTTGTTCTTGGCTTGCCACATGCATTAGTTCCACATTTCCGCTTTTCACATGATCTCGGATAAAGTGGAAACGAACATCAATGTTTTTGCTTCTTTCATGATTCACTGGATTCTTTGCCAATTCAATTACGGATTTGTTGTCTATGTGAATCACTATTCCGCTTGACTGCTTCATCTCCATCTTGCTCAATAGATTTCTGAGCCATACAACATGACATACACACCAAGATGTTGCTACATATTCAGCTTCACATGTTGAGAGCGTCACGATCGGCTGCTTTTTTGAAAGCCAAGTGAAAGCTGTATTTCCCATAAAGAAAACATACCCTGCAGTACTTTTTCGATCATCAATATCTCCACACCAATCACTGTCAGAGTATCCAATCAGCTTGTAATCTTCTGTCCTCGAGTAGAACAATCCATGTGACGCCGTTCCTTGAATGTACGTGAGGATTCTCTTTAACCCCTTCCAGTGTGAGTAAGTTGGGTTCTCCATGAACCGACTCACAACGCCAACACTTAGTGCAATATCTGGCCTTGTGCATGTGAGATAGCGAAGGCTTCCAACCAAGCTTCTGTACCTTCCTGATCAACTTGTTCTCCTTCATCAAATTTTGAAAGTTTTGCTCCAGGTTCCATAGGTGTTGATATAGGGTTGCATTTCTCCATCTTGAAATCTTTCAAGATCTTCTTCGCATATGTCTCCTGTGATATAAAGATACCTCTTTCTGTTTGTCTGACTTCCAGACCAAGGAAGAACTTCATCAGGCCCAAATCAGTCATCTCAAACTCTTGTTTCATTATTCTCTTGAAGTCTTCTATCATCTCATCACTGTTACCCATGAAAATAAGGTCATCAACATAAAGAGCAACAAATAAAATGTTACCTCCATTGTTCTTGATGTAGAGGGCATGCTCGTGGGGACATCGCTCAAACCCATTCTCCTTGAAATATGCATTAATGCAAGTATTCCACGCTCGCGGTGCTTGCTTTAGCCCGTAAAGCGCTTTCTTCGACTTCAACACCTTTGTTTCTCCTCCAAGTTTCAGATAACCAGGTAGTTTCTCAATGCAGACTTCTTCTTCGAGTACACCATTCAAGAATGTTGTCTTGACATCCATTTGGAATATTGGCCATTTGTACTGAGCAACTTAAGAAATGAGTAGCCGGATTGTCTCCATTCTTGCGACAGGGTCAAAGACTTCATCATAATCGACTCATTCCTTCTCCTTGTATCCCTTTGCAACAAGCCGAGCTTTGTATCGTTCAATCTCCCCTTGTGCATTCATCTTTTTATTATAGACCCATTTCACTCCAATGGCCTGACTTCTTTTGAGCAATTCAGTGAGTTCCCATGTGTTGTTGCGCTCAATAGCTTCAATTTCTTCATCCATGGCTGCCTTCCATTTTTCATCTAGTACGGCATCTTCATACTTGATATTTTTAGAATCTGCCAACAAACACACAAGATGTACCTCTGTAGAGTCGTATAAATCTTGGAGACTTCTCATCCGGGGTTGTCGTGGCTCATCTTCTTCTTCTTCATTTTCTTCAACAATTTCAGGATTTGTTGATAGAACTGTCGGAACAAGGGCTGACGATTCTCCGACTTCGTTTGTAACTTCCTTTGAGTTATTCCAGTCCCATTCACTTGCTTCATTCACTCGCACATCTCGACTGACTATCACCTTCTTGCTTATTGGGTCATACAGCTTATACCCTTTTGTCAGTCCGTCATATCCGATAAAAACATATGCTTTGCTTTTATCTTCCAGCTTTATTCTTCGCAGATCTGGTACATGTGCATAGGCTACACTACCGAATATCTTTAGATGAGAGACGGTAGGCTTCTTACCGCTCCATGCTTCCAGTGGTGTTCGATTCTTCAACTTCATGTGTGGGCACCGATTCTGTACGTAGACGGCGCACATCACAGCTTCTGCCCAGAATTCATTGGGATCTTCTTGCTTTTCAGCATCGACCGAACCATATCTAGGATGGTCCTATTCTTCCTTTCAGCTACTCCATTTTGTTGGGGCGAGTATGGTGCTGTCAGAAATCTTCTTATGCCTTCTCGTTCACAATACTCTCGGAAGGCTGTCGAGTTGTATTCGTCTCCCTTATCGGGTCGTATTGCTCTGATGGATCTGCCAGTTTCTTTTTCAACACTCGCCTTGAATATTTTGAACACCTTGAATGCCTCAAATTTTTTCTTCAGCAAATAGACCCACGTCCTTCGAGAAAAATCATCGATGAAAGAGATGAAGTATCTCTTTTCGCTGAAAGATTCGGGAGTAATTGGTCCACATATGTCGGTGTGGATCAGCTCAAGTGGATGCTTCGCTTCATATTCGGCCTTCTTTTGAAATGAGGCTCTTGTTTGCTTCCCGAGTACACAATTTTCACAGAATTCTCCTCCAAAATCCATGCTAGGCAGTCCTTTCACCGCCTTCATCTTCATTAGATTTTTTAGGCCATCATAATGCAAGTGGCCAAAGCGATGATGCCATAGCGACGCTTTATCTACATCTTTGACTTGTAAGCATTTCCCTTGCAAGCTTCGCAAGTTCAACTTGTACATTCGATTTATTTTCACTTCGACTCGAGCTATCAGACGTCCTTGCTTGTCTTTCAGGTGCAGCAACTGATCTTTTAGAAAGTTGAGTAACCTTTCTCTGCGAGCTGGCCAAGACTCAAGATGTTGTTTTTGAGGTCTGGGACATAGTAGACATCTTGGATTGTCCCTATCAAACCATCATTCTGTGTGAAACATATCGTACCACGGCCTTTGACTTGCACTTTTGATGCATTTCCGAATGATACATGACCATCATAGCACAAGTGGTTGCTTGCTCCAGAATCGAGGTACCGGGATGTGTCATCGTTAACATCGTTGTGCGCCATCATGAGAACACCTCCATTTGCTTGGTCTTCCATGACTAGGTTGGTTGTCTCTTCCACCCGTCTGTTGGCCCGACACTCTTTTGCAAAGTGTCCCATCTTGCCACAATTGTAACAACCCTCGTTGTTGCAGTCTTCGGCATGGTGACCATAATTGTGGCACTTTTGGCATTTGACGTGGGAATAATTTGTTCGACCGCCTCTTCCTCGAGCGCGTCCTCTTCCACGCCAGTTTGCTTGACTTCCTTGAAATTTGTCCTTATGGTATCCTTCATAATTGTAGCCTTGGATACCACGACCGTGTCCACGATTTCCACGCTCATGTCCTCTCCCCCGAAAGTTTCAAGTGTAGAGAACCTTCTCATCTTTTATTGACGCCTTGGTTTGGAGTGCCTGGTCGAGTGACTCCTCTTTCTTTTTCTTTTTTCTTTGTTCGTGTGCTTCGAGAGATCCGGGAGCTCTTCAACAGTGAGCACTTTGAGGTCTTTCGATTCTTCAATAGCACACACAATATTTTCGAAATCATTGGTTAATGATCTCAATATTTTCTCCACAATTCTGGCATCGGACAATTCTTCTCCGTTCCGATTGAGTTGGTTTGCCACGGTCTGGACACGTATGATGTAGTCGGACACGTTTTCTGATTCTTTCATCTTCATGCTTTCAAGCTCTCCATGAAGGGTTTGGAGACGCACCTGCTTTACCCGGTCGGCTCCTTTGAATGATTTTTCAAGGATGTCCCACGCTTCTTTTGAGGTGGTGGCACCGGATATCTTTTCGAAGCCTGATTCGTCAACGACTCGGAATAACATGTAAAGGGCTCCGCTATCTTTGGACCGCGCATCTTTCAATGATTTTTGTTCAGCTGCAGTCAATTTTCCGGTATTTTCAGGTTCTACAAAACCATTTTGAACCACGTCCCATGCATCTTGATCTCCGAGAAGGGCTTTCATTTGAATACTTCATTTCTCGTAATTTGCTTTTGTAAGTTACGGCAGTGACATTTGTCCCGTGATATTCGCCATTTGACCTGTATATTTGATTCAATATCCCGAAATAAATGGGAATAGTAGCAGCTCCTCTCAATGTCTTTAAAATGAAGTTGGCCCACTCCCTTTATTTTTTTGACTTGATCTTCACCGCAACTTTCCTTCTTTTTTTTTTCAAATCACTTTAATTCCCAACCCACTTGTACTGACAAAATCAATTTCCAATTGCCTCTTTCACGTGATACCAATTTGAATTGGTCACCACTTTGAATAAATGGCTTGTCTCCTGCACTCTTATTTTTTCTTCTCAATTACTTTCTTCCCACCTCATTAAATGCCCATCTTCAATTAAATTTACAAGTGAGAGACGCAGCAACAACAGCTAGTAGTAGAAGTGTTGGATGGAGAACAATGGATTCGGACCTAGAGAGAGCAGCAGCTGCAGGCGACGACGGTGTGGACTTCGCGGTGGCTGGAGGCGAAGCGTTGCACAGGTTACTGGGCCTGGGCACACCGTGAACGGCGGAGCAAGACAGCGGCGGTGGGAGCTGAGCAGCGCTGTGGCAGTGCGGGTTCGCCGGAAAGAGGTTGCAGGCGGCGGACAGCAGCTCGGATGAAACCACGGTGGGTAAATTTAATTTTTTAAATTTGAGTGTTTATACTCAAACATGTTTTGTTCTGAGTTCGGATCACTCAGGCTCTGATACAAATTTGTAGATTTTGATATCTCACACACATAAGACACTTTACACTTTTGTATCTGAAAAGGATAACCAAAAGCGGAGAGTTCTTTCGCCAAAGCTTGCTTTGTATTTCTTGCTTTGCTTCTCTCTGAGAATTACAACAATCGAAGTACATATTTATAGAAGTGAAAACGTACAACAGACAATGAACACGTGCTAATACTGTTCTTATTGTGGCTTCAAGATTTTCGGTGTCGGTCCCAGATATTACTGAAATCTTGTGTTAAGCGCGTAGTCGAGCGGTAGTTAAAACGACTTGTGAACGATAGTGTGCGTGTGCAGAAAGTGTAATGCAGCGGAAAGTAATGACACACAAATTTGGTAACCCAGTTCGATCCAACGGATCTACGTCTGGGGGATTCCAATCCAGGCTCTAATACTATCACTCAAGAAAACTAAGACTAAAACAATCAAACAATCAAGGAACTGACTCTATCTCACACGACTTACAGTCTGCAGATTGATCGTTGTCTGGACTCCCCCACAACATCGATCCTCGGACAGTCAGGCCAAACAGGTAACCTCCGATTGTTTTGATCTTCAAGTCGTGGAAATCAGGTGTAGCGGATATCCTGAATCCTCTCCTTCAGATTCCTTCAAAGCCTCTTCGCCAAGACGACTTCGAAACGCAAAAATCTAGAAATGGGTTTCTTCAACAAGATGAATCCGTCGAAGCCAGTTCAGTGCAGACCTTGATGAACAAATGAAAGATATTCTAAAAGTGCAGAAATCTCATCAAGGGTTTTTCTAATCTCTCCAAGAATCAAACTAAGAAAAGCTAGAGAGTAACCGACTCACAAAATCTCTCAAAATTGAAAATTACAACTCAATAAAACTTTAAAACTATTTACAGAGGATCTAAACACATATATATAAACTCAGAAACACGAATCAGATCCTCTTGGGTCGGTTAGACACGCGCACAGGTTCAATAACTGTCGCGTATGTCTGTCTGTAACTGCTCAGGTCGTTCTAGCATAGTTTCAACACCCATGGAACTACTTCATCTGGACAGGAGCTAGTTAGTGATAACAACAATCTCCCCCACTCTTGTGGAGATGATAATTTCATCACCAAATGGTGTTGAAACTGTCTAAGTTCAAAGAGTATAAGAGGTCATATCAGAGCAAAATAAATGTGATTCACAAATAGGATGTCAAAGAATAATCAAAACGAATCAGAAACAACATCCATCAACATTCAGAGCATAATCACAGTGCAGATAAAAACTTCAGAGCAAATAAGAACTAAGTAGTTCAGCAGTCTTCAGAATTACCTAAAAACTATTATAAACCCATAATAGATCAAGTTCAAAAGTACTCCAGTTTCAGAAATCAACCAGTCAAATTAGTTCAAAAACCAAAACAGTCATCAAACATCCACAAATATTGTCCAACAATAACCATACCAAAATATCCAAAGTTTAGAAATTTCGTTACCCAGTGGTCATGACTACCATAAAACATTAGTCAGATTTCAGCAAATGTCAGCATCAACACCAAAACTCCCCCATGGTGGATTATCAATCTTCATCATCAAGAGCAAGATCCTCATCCTCATCCTGCAAATTAGCTGCATCAAAAGACAATGGAAGCATATGAAGAATTTTAATATTCTCCCTTTTTATAGCCATTGCTTCCTGGCTCCAGGTTGTCAACTTCTCGTTCTGACGAAGGATTCTTTGCTTCAGCTGGTGTACAAGGGCAGGGCCAGTGAGAGGAGGACCATTTTTAAAGTCATTATGCATGTCCATCAAGTTTGGAGGTGGTTTGTACTCCTTCAGAGCAACCAAATGCTTGTCTTTAATTTTCACACCAATGGATAGGAGGAATTCGGTGATGAGTGCAGGGTAGGGTAAATTGGCCGTCTTCTTGATTCTCCCAGAGGTATATCCTAGCATTTGCTTGAGAAGAAAATAGCCAAAATTTATTAAACCCATATGTTTATCAACACAGAGAACAAGTTTACCCATCGTAGTGCTGACTTGAGACTGATTCATCGTCGGAAGGACGTTGGAACTACAGAACTGGTACAAGCAGTAGTACTTCAATGTAAGTCATACAACACTGAACTTATTACGGCCAAAGCTCTTGACCTTCTGATTAGAAATGGCCAGTGCAGTACTAAGGGTGTCCTCCGGCATTAGATCAATACAGTCACTCATGTCGTCGTTTGGTGGCAGCTTCAACAACTTGAGAATCACAGCAGGGGTTAGTTCATGGAATTTTCCGCGTATGTAAATCTTACCGAACCAGGCAGAGTGTGGATTAAGGATTTCAGGATGTAGATTCGCATAGAACTCGCGAACATGACTAGGTGAGTAGTGCGTGAGACCCTTAGCCCAAAAAATCAAATGCCTTTCCTGCAGGTGGTCCGAGAAACCTAGAACATCATAATGGTTGTGTTTGTAAATCTCTTCGGGCTTAAACTCCTTGCCTTTGAGAACTTCCTTCGAAAATGCCCTCATTTCTCGAGTGTAGAACTTGAGACTATAGGCATCTTCAACTTTCAAAGCAGCAGGGGGTTGTCGTGGTTCTTTCCGTGGTTTCTTCGAAGTTGTGGCTACTGGTGCTAGAGTAGGTGTAGGAGTGGGCTCCTTTCGCTTTCTGGTGGATTTCCTCCGTGGTTCCGGCGTGGTCTGGACAGCAGTAGGATCTCCAGTTTGCTGTGAAGCAGTAACCTCAGCAAGTTCCTCTTGACACATGTCGTGCAAACCTTGATTTTGCAGGGGGGAAGGAGGTGGAGTGTTGTGCTCAGCATTAATCTCTCTAACAATTTCATCAACAATCGAGGGGTCAATTGTGATTTTAGGGTTAGGGTTAGGAGAGTTTTGGGTTTCTGGTTCAGTTTCAGTAGGGGGTTGCTCGGAAGTTGCAGCAGCGGGACCTGGAAGATAAAGGACTGGGGGTAGGACTGAAAGAGGTTGGGCGTCTATGGGTGATCCAGACGGCGAGCTTGTGGCGGAGGAAGTGGCGGAATGAGGTGCGTTGGGGTCGAAAACGTTCGCCATTTTTGAACTCTTACTGCTAAGATTCAAATTTGAAAAGTGGGGGGGGGGGAGTTTGAATTGAGATAGAGAGAAAGTGGACCTTAAATGGAGGAGTAGTCGGAAATTGAAAGGGTGTTCGGCAGTTTTGAGGACGTGCGACGTGACTGATGGCGTGCAGCGGTTACAGACACTACTGTGACATCAACTCGGCTGCCGTGATCAATGATGGTCATCCGGATAAAGTTTCTCCATTTAAACGTGAATTGGGCCTATAAAAAGATTCTCAACAAGTAAAATGGTTAGGCCCGAGTCCATAGGTAGCTAATTGTGGTAGGAAAGACCCAAAGTGCTTCTTAGGCCTTCAAATTTTTCTCCATCTAAAGCTTTTGTAAGGATGTCCGCCCATTGTTCCAACGACGCTATATGCTTAATCCTGCAAACATTATCCTCTACAAGATCTCTAATAAAATGATAATGAATATCAATATGCTTACTCCTACTATGTAAAACAGGATTTTTAGAGATATTTATAGCACTAGTATTATCACA
This sequence comes from Hygrophila difformis, assembly GCA_030278955.1. Lineage (NCBI taxonomy): Eukaryota > Viridiplantae > Streptophyta > Magnoliopsida > Lamiales > Acanthaceae > Hygrophila > Hygrophila difformis. The sequence continues at coordinate 844,217 of JAOANR010000013.1, read as the reverse complement.
GAAAACTAAAAAGTTATCCTTATGAATACCGTAGTCCTCGAGAGTTGCTTCATCCAAAGAAGTTGTGAGCAGCAATATACTCTGCCTCGGCTGTTGATAGAGCTACAATGTTTTGTTTTCTGGAATACCAGCTTATTAGATTGTTTCCCAAGTAGAAGCAGCCGCCAGTGGTAGATCTCCTGTCGTCGCAACAACCTGCCCAGTCAGAATCTGTAAATCCAATCAAGTCAAGTGATGACCTTTTTGAAAACCATATTCCAATATTCAATGTCCCTTTAATATATCTCATGATCCGCTTTACTGCTTTCATATGAGATTCCTTAGGATCGGATTGGAACCTTGCACATACACCTACACTAAACGAAATATCTGGTCTTGTTGCAGTGAGGTACAATAAACTTTCAATCATGCTCCTATATGTCTTTTGATCAACAGATTTTCCATTCTCATCTTTACTCAGTTTCTCCTGCTGTCCTAGCGGAGTTCTGACTACCTTGCAATCATCCATATCAAACTTTTTCAGCATATTTCTAGCATACTTCTCTTGACATAGAAAAATACCATCATCCTCTTGCTTAACCTGTAATCCCAAAAAGTAGTGTAATTCTCCCATCATAGACATCTCAAACTCTAATTTCATAGCATCAACAAATTCCTTTCCGAGTTTGACTGAAGTCGATCCAAAAATAATATCGTCAACATACACTTGAGCAATCGTTAAGTGGTCGTTCTGACGCTTCACAAACAACATCTTGTCTGCATTTCCTCTCTTAAATCCATTGTCCACCAAAGACTTAGACAATCTCTCATACCAGGCTCTGGGTGCCTGTTTCAATCCATATAAAGCGCCTTTTATACGATAAACATGATTTGGATGCTTCGGATCCTCAAATCCAATCGGTTGGGCAACATAGATCTCCTCCTTGATTTTGCCATTAAGAAAGGCTGTCTTAATATCCATTTGATACAGCTTCAAATTTAAGGAGCATGCCAAAGCAAGTAATATCCTTACGGCCTCCATCCTTGCCACGGGAGCAAATGTTTCGCCATAATCCAATCCTTCAATTTGGGTATAGCCTTGTGCTACTAGCCTTGCCTTGTTCCTTATCACATTACCATTCTCATCCGTCTTATTCCTATAAAGCCATTTGGTTCCAATAATGTTGACGTTCTGTGGTGGTTCCGTCAACTCCCAGACAACATTCCTCTCAAATTCCAGTAGCTCGTCTTCCGTTGCAGCAATCCAATATTCATCTTTCAAAGCTTCAGAAGTATTCTTCGGTTCAACCATAGAGACAAAACAATTATAGCTTGCTAGATCCTTGAAATTAATCTCTTTATGCCTAGTCTGTCTCTGACCTTGTGGATCTCCAATAATATCCTGAGTTGAATGATGTTTATGCACTCTAGATCCTTTTCTCTTGTTCTGAACCTCAGTCGGTGATTCTGCTGTAGTCTCAACAACAGTGTCTGTATCAGCATCCTTTTCTGGAACATCAGAACTGACTTGTTCTTTCTTATTAACAGTTTGCTCAACACCATTAGTATTATCACGATTGTGATTAAGAGGTAACTCATCATCATCTACCCTGTTTTCTAAAAGATCAAGATCTTCAAAGAGAACATTAGTAGATTCTATAACCTTCTTATCACTAGTAAGATAGACACGATATGCTTTAGAATTGTTTGAATAACCAATGAAATATCCATCCAAAGATTTATAATCAAATTTATGCAATTGATTTCTATCATTTAAAACATAGCATTTGCAACCAAAAACATGACAGTATTTTACCGTGGGAGTTTTGCCATTCCAAAGTTGGTAAGGTGTGCAGTTGGAGTGTGGTCTCAACAGCACTCGGTTGATGATGTGACAGGCTATGTTAATAGCTTCCGCCCAAAAACTTTTGCTCATGGAGCTGGTGTGAAGCATTGATCTTGCCATCTCTTGCAATGTTCGGTTCTTCCTTTCAGCAACACCATTTTGTTGTGGTGTTTTGGGAGCTGAGTACTCATGAGTAATTCCATTGTCGTCGCAATAACGATTGAACGACTGGTTCTCGAATTCCTTGCCATGATCGGTTCAGATTCGTGAAATCTTCCTTTTCTTTTCATTCATGAGTCTCTTGCTCAGTGCCTCAAAGTACTCAAAAGTCTCATCTTTTGACCTGAGAAAGAAAACCCAACAATATCTAGAGAAATCATCAACACATACTAAAATGTACCTTTTACCATTTAAGCTCCCCTCTTCGGTTGGACCCATAAGATCCATATGTATCAGGTCGAGGCATTCTTTTGTTTTGATCTCATCAGTCTTCTTATGTCTCGATCTGGTTTGCTTTCCTTTGGGGCAATCTCTGCAGATGGTTTGATCGTTCTTCTGTAGTTACGACAACCCGCGAACAGCATTCGAGTTACTCAGCTTATGCCGTGACTGAAAATTAAGGTGTCCAAGTCTCTTATGCCATAGAGTAGTTTGATCATCTTTGGTTAGTAGGATCTGTGGAATGTCATCCTTCAAGATGTAACAATTGTTCTTGCTACGGCCTCCCATCATGATAATCTCCTTTTGATCATTATATACTATGCATCTATGTTTATTAAACTTAACCTCTAGATCTTCATCACAAAGTTGACTAATAGAGATAAGGTTAGTAGTAAGACCATTTACATAGTAAATTCTAGAGAGTTTAGAAAGAGTATTATCATTAGATTTACCATAACCCGCAATTTTGCTTTTAGTACCATCACCATACATGACGGCTCCGCAATCTCTCTCAATAAAGTTGTCTAAGACATCTTTTCTTCCCGTCATATGCCTTGAACATCCCGAATCAAAATACCATTTTTCGTTTCGATGTTGTTCCTGCACCGAAAGAACTACTAAACAAGTAGAATCTTCATTATCGGTTTTATTTTTAGGTATCCATACCTTCTGCATTTTGAATTTCTTTCGAAGCTCTTGGTCTGGCCATACGAATGGTCTTCCGTTCATGAGATCTCTTAGAATCCGCATGCATGTTTCAGCAGTGTGTCCTGGCAAATTGCAGTACAGGCAGTCTTTCCGTCGTTTGGATGACTCGCCAACGAACTCTTCAGGGGGTGCATCCGTAGTTGAATTGAGGAAACCTCCACTTGTAAACTTTGTTTTGCTAGGAGTGCTTTGCTTCTTATAGCCTAAACCTGTTTGATCTCCAACGCGTTTTCCCAAAGATAAAATTTCATCAAGTTGATTTTTACCTTTAGATACTTTTTGAAGTTCATTGTTCTTTGCTTTGAGATCATCAAGCTCTTTCTCCATAGCATGAATTCTGCCTTTAAGAGTATTATTCGCCTTTTGCTAGTCTTCATTCTTTTCAACCTCAAGATCATAAGCAATTCTGACATCTGCCAGTTGTCCTAACAACTTCTTGTTTTCCTGAACAACAACCTCGAAATCCTCTTTGAGCTCATTGTAGTCCGCAAGTAGTTGATCATACTCATCATCGCTTTCACCTGAATCATAAGCATCATTATTAGGTGAAAAACATATTGACTTGACAATACCTTTTATTGTAGGGTTGGTTTCTCTTAGAGTGAATGCAACGACTTCATCAAAATTTGAAATCTGTCCTTCAGTAGTTTTGTCATCGTCCTGATCACCTAGAGTAGCCTGCAGTGCCTTCTTTTCTCTCATTTCCTTCCTTTTGGCTGTGGCACATTCAGATCGAACATGTCCTTTGCCTCCAAATTCATAACAGATCACCGAGGCAAACTTGTCCGGCTTGTCATAGTCTTTCTTGTTGTTGTTGAAATGATCAGCTTTGCTGTTATCCTTTCTTTTGAAATCCCTGCGAGGCTGTTTGTCCGTCGTCTGAACAGCGTTGGAACTACGACCTTGTTGTTGTAGAACTGCTTTGCACATCTGTCTTGCAACATCTTTGCCACTTTTCTGGAAATATAAGATACATCATCTTAAGAAGAGTTTCCAAAATCTTCTTCTTCCACATTGAGGGCAATGTTCCTTGACGATTCTTCTTCGAGGTGGTTCATTTCATAAGTTTGAAGAATTCCCACTAGTCCATCCAAGGTAATAGTGTTCAACTTATCCAATTCCCAATGTAGCAACTTTCGGGGCATACTTCTTGGTAAGAGTCCTCAGCATCTTTCGAACTAGTTTTTGATTATCATAAATGAATCCCAAGGAATAGGCTTGATTTATAATGTCTTTGAACCTCCCGTAATAAGTTGAGATCGATTCGTCCTTGTTCATCTTCAGATTCTCGAACATGGTCTCAACTTGCTGTAACTTGGTAGCTCGAACATCCTCAGAACCTTCATACATCACCTCTAGAGTTTTCCATGCATCATGAGCTAGCGTGTGGTTGGTGACTAGTTGTAACTGCGTCTCGTCCATAGCACTGAAAATCGCATTTAGGGCTGTATAGTTTCCTTTCTTGGCATCTTTCTCAGCTTGAGTATATTCAGCCTTGGTTGCCGGCCGACTACCAGGTGGTTCTGTGGAATCTTCAGCTGCAGCTCGCGGTCGTGTTGGTGGTTGCCAGGCTGTCTCAACTGCGTCCCATACTTCATCTCCAAGGGCCATTAGATGAATCTTCATCCGAGTTCTCCAATATCTGTAGTCAGTGCCATCGAACAATGGTGGTTTTGAAAATGATGCGCCTTCTCTATTCATCATTCCAAAGATTTCAAGATTTCTTCAAATCGCCTCTTGATAATGGCCAGAAATGACCATTATTTTCAATCCATTTCCGTGTCTGAAACGGGCATTTGATCGCATTCCGGTCTTATATTAAATAAGAAAGCAGTGGAATTGGACTGATTTATGCATAATTGTAAAAATATTGAGCTGGTATGAAAAATGCATAAATATGTAATTTTATTACACATTTATGTTAGAAAAATCCAAAAACATGAGAAAAAGAAAAGAAAAGAAAAAGGAAACAAAAAGATGGGAAAAGAAATGAAAAACCCACAAAAAGTTGATTTTTCAGGATATTACGACGCTAGACGCAACTACGGCGCTAAACATGGATAGCGCCGTAGGTTGGTCTAGCGCCGTAAGAGGAAATCAAAGCAGCAATCTGAAGAGGAGCGGACGACGCTAAGCAAGGATAGCGCCGTAATCAAGCATAGCGCCGTAGGCAGGGATAGCGCCGTAGGCTGTCCATTCAGAAGCAAGAGTGTCTTTGGGATGGAAGACTACGACGCTACACCTATAGCGCCGTAGTGAGGAATAGTGCCGTAGCTGCCCAAAACTTAAACAAAAATTTGCCCTACGGCACTAAACCAACGGCGCTATCCTCAAATAGCGCCGTAATTTCTGTTTAGCGCCGTAGGTCCTCAAAATTACTCTATCTCTCAGAACCCACCTACGGCACTATCCTTACGACGCTATCCTAGGATAGCGTCGTCATTTAATGTTTAGCGCCGCAGTATCCCCACCTTTTTCCAAAAACTTCTAATTTCTCAAACCACCTACGACGCTACACCTACGACGCTATACTAGTATAGCGCCGTAGTAGTGTATAGCGCCGTAATTACCCCTTTAATCCAAAATTTACTCTCTCTTATGCACCAAGCCATGCCGACGCTACCCTCACGGCGCTATCCTAGGATAGCGTCGTAACATCTGTTTAGCATCGTAATCAGCATCCTCATGCAGATTTTCCATTCTCCATCTTCATTATTAATTAATTGAACCCTCTGGCCATTAATGATTGATGATTATAATTAGCAATGATTAAATCACTAATCGTTGTGATTAAAGGACCTTTGTTCAATCTCCATTAAAACAATTTTCTATAAACAAAATCATGATGTCTTAAACAGATAATCCGGATTGTAATTAATTATGGTAGGAGGGATTATTTAAGCCATCAATTATGGATTGATTCCATAAACTTGCATGAGAAACCAATGTCTCTTATGCAAGTTCTTTTCTTCATTTCATTTTATTTTGTCTTTTGTGTATTGTGTGTAACAATTAGTAAAGAATACATCAGACTAATGTTGGCGGGTATTCCCTCATGGATAACTAGCTCGTATTCTGGGTATTAATTACTAAATGTTATTTTGCATGGTTTGGATAGTAATCAGTGGAAGCCTTGGCGGTTTGCCCATCCGGGGTTATAATAGCTGCTCAGCTGACTCCTATCCAGATACAATTTTATTTTATTTATCTTAATTTCCAACCCAAATTCCAATCTGCAATAAAACTCTGCTAATGTATGTCAACATTAGCTGATAAGTGTTGCAGAGAGGAAGCATGTAGGTTTTTCTCTGAATTCACAGACAGTAGGGGCCCAACTGGTAGCGACACTGCCATTTTAGGGTTTCACCTGTCTAAATTCGCTCCATCCGAATGATATGTTTACGGTCCACCCGATTATTCTGCCATTACTTTGGTCTCCTGACCACTTCATATCTGTGTTTCACCTTCTGTCTAGACCCGCATCTATATTTTGGGTCAATTAATTTTACACTTCCCTATATCCTTATGCATGATAATATTATGTACTATTGTGGTCTGCAATTATTTTGGGATCCTTCCCTTGGACAATAGAAGTCTAGATCTTAAATAGATAATGCATATTAAATTTCCAACAAAAATTCCTTTATAAAATCCGGATCTGAGCAAGGGATAAATTCTTCAGTTATGACTAATTCATATTCTATCAAGGGTTGATTTTGGGAAAATAGAAGCAGAGTCAGCGAATAGGTCTCATCTAGACTGAAAGGATCTGTATTTTAACTGAGAGTCTAGTACCTGTTTAGGGAATGATTTTCAAATCCATTATTTTCCAAAATTGTTGTTTGTTGGGAATCTAAGATTAAATATTACACCGAGATGGGGTCCACTTGGACTCAAATACAGTGTAGTATCTAATCTTAGAGGAACATTATCCAGGCCTTGGTTATTTTCTAAGATAGGGTTGAGTTTTCTTTCAACTGTTATCCTCTTCTGCCAAAGCCTATTTTTGAGTCCTGAGTGAGTGCATCCGGAACGAACTAATTTATTAGTTCGTTTCATTAGTTTGTATCTCATAATCACCCGGAAGGAAGTGAACACACAAGTGGTTCACCAAGAGCCGGGAATTCTTGATCCATACTTCATCATTCTGATGGAGAGCTATCTTTTACTACCAGGGTCAGACCTTCGAAACCTCCGAGTGATAGGTTTTAAATGCTTTCTTTAATGCTTTCCTTTACCGCTTTCTTTTAACAGTTTTCTCTAGAGGTCACTCGGTTGTATTGAGAGTTGTGTAACTGCTACTAGGATTGATAGTTAAGGGATAGTTTAGGGCTTTCTTAGAATCTTTGGGTGTGACATGGGAGAATGATAGTAGTACTTGGCATGTCAATAAATGATTTGTCAGGTGTTGCTCATCCACCACAGATGAAGTAACATACCCAGGCCAGGGCAGTCATAAGTTTGTGGTATCTTAGAATTTGCGGTCTTAAGAACATGTAAACTCACACTGTAAGTACCTGTCTGTTAAAGGGAAAGCAGTATTGAGAACATGAGAATTAGCTATCTGATAGAATTATCCCAAACAAAGATCTGTGTATGAAAATGGAAGTTTAATACTGCTGTATCTAAATCTTGTCCAATTTTCATTCTTTTCTTCCTGTCCCTTCTGTCTACATTATGATTCAGCTTCACAGCTGGCATAATGTAAATTTTCATTGCTTTCATAGACAGTATTTATCGCATTCTTAGAGTAACTTTACTTGCTTTTTAGAATAGAATTTATTTGCTTTATAGAATAGATTTAAACGCTTTTATAGTTTAGTTTAAATTCAGTCAGTAGATGATTAATCACTTTTCAAACCCATTGGAGCAATACGAATGGAAAATCTAGTAAAACGACGTGGGCCCTGCTTCTATCGCACATCCTCCAGTGAACGATCCGGTCTTACTATAAATTACTGCAATTTTTGACACCGTGCGCTTTCGGGCCACAGTTTCTTAACACGAGTAATAAAAACGTGACAATCTATAAATATATCCCTAATCCTAACTCCGCCATCATAAATCGGTTTCATTAAATAAAATCGAAAACCAGGATTATGATTTTTCAGGAAATGCTCATATAGTGGGAATGTGACAAAGGTTTCACGGCGCAGATTTTCATGACGTGAAATTATGATAAGTTTCATGATGCAAATTGTCAGGGTCCTTCAGTGTGACAGACTGAAGGTCAAGATTGAACTATCTATCCCGGCTGCACCGTGAAAATTGTCAAAAGTTTCATGCCAGGGAGGTCCACAGCGCCATTTGAAATAAGAATACCCCATTTGAGTAACAAAAAGTGAAACATATCCTGAAACCCCTTTTCCCATGAATCATAACTCTTTTCATTTAATAAATTTAACCTGGGATATTTTAGAAAATACTCGTGTGGGAAATTGTCAAAAGTTTCATGGCGCCGTTGCCGGGGAGAATGCAGCGCCGTTTTATTAGAGAATTACATTCCTCATTGCTCCTAGTTCGCTTATACATATAACTATAAATATTCACCCCAAAACCGATTCTAACCTGGGGAGTGTGCAGGTACTGACATAGCTAAGACCTCTGTTCTATGCAAAAGAGGAAGGAGACTCCAGCCGAGATCCCATTCAACGCAGAGATTGAGAAAACAGCTCGTCGTCTGAGGGCGGAAGCTAGACAAATAAAGGAACGGGAAAGACAAGCTCTCCTCTCTCCAAGCACAAGCAGTGACATCTCAGATATGGCGGATAACCATGGCAATCCCCCAAACATTCCACTTAACCCACCACTCCAAAACATCCAAGAGGATCCAGAAGACGTTGACGTTGAGAACTTGGAGGATCTCCCACCTCAGGTCATTCAGGGAGGTGAGAATCCCCCAAATCTCGAGCAGCAACCCTTCGAGATGCCTCCACCCAACCCAAACCACCAAAACCCCCAAAACAATCCACTTAACCAGAATAACCCTAATAACCAAAATTTTCAGAACCCTCAATTTCCAGACCCCCAGTTTAACCAAAATCAGAATCACCCCAACCCGAACGATTTCAATGATCCCAGAAATTACTATCCGAATCAGAACTTTTACCCACAGCAATACCAAGGAGGGCCAGGGAACAATCAACAGGTAGCCGCAACTGACTATATGCAGCCCATTCTATAACCATATTTGAACATTCCTGGACAAGCCCCATTCTTGGCCAGGAATTTCGAATTAAAGCCGGCCCTCATCAATCTTGTTCAGAGCAACCAGTTCGCAGGAGCAAATCATGAAGATCCCCATGATCATTTGCAGACTTTCCTGGAACTGTGTGATACGATCAAAAACCAGAATGTATCTGCTAACACCATTCGATTGAGGCTGTTTCCTTTCTCTCTGACTAGCGGGGCAAGGACATGGTATAAATCACTGCCCGTGAATCAGAAATCTGCATGGGAGGACGTGATCAGAAACTTCTTGACAAAGTACTTCCCGGAATCCAAGGTGGATGAATGCCGCTCTAAGATTGCGGAATTCAAGATGAAACCAGACGAGTCCCTGTATGATGCAAAGGAATGGTTCTTCAACTTGCTCAGGAAGTGCCCCCAGCATGGTTTCCATGAGTGGGAGAAATTGAGAAAGTTCTATAGCGGTTTGACCCCAGCATGGAAGAACATGCTTGATGCTGCTGGTGGTCAACACCTGCTATACATTCCCATGGATCAAGCCTGGGCCAAGATTGAAGCAATGAGTGTAAACAGAACTGTACTTTCTGATGATGTTAATTCCCCTCCCCCTCGTGGTTTATGTGCTGTAGGTACAGTAGGGAAATCTGAACTGGACAAACTGAAAGACCAAGTGGCCGTCTTAGCCTTGAATCAGGAAGCTGGGAGCTCTACACAGGCTCAAAATACTGAAGCTGTTTGCGGGACTTGCCAAGGCCCGCATCCCACTAAGTCATGTCAGCAAGTGGCGAATGAAAGTTGTAACTATGCAGGTGGATTCCAAAACCGGCACCCGAACCTCTCATATTCCAACAACAATGCTTTGAATTCCCACCTGTTGACCCAGCCTCAACAGTTCAATCAACCAAGGCCTCAACATTTTAACCCAGGCTTTCAGCCTCAGATTCTAGCTAGGCCACCTCAAAACCAAAATTTCCAAAACTTCCAGCAGCCACAGAATCAGTTTGTCCCAAATCAGACTCAGTTTGGTCAGAACCAAGGTCAGAACCAGAATTGGAACCAGAACCAGCAGAAACCCCCTTCCAGATTGGAGACCCTCATGACTGACTTTATCACCAGTCAAAAGGAAATCAATACTCAGTTGCAGTCTTCTATCCGGAATGTGGAGACGCAGGTTACACAAATGGCAAAGGAAATGCAGAAAAGAGACCAAGGAACTCTACCCAGTGCTGCTGAGAAAAATCCTCAGTGTAAGGCCATCACACTGAAGTCTGGTAAAGTTCTGGAAGGACCCAAGGGCAAGGAGAAACTGGTACAAGAGAATGAACTGGGAAGTGATATTGAGGAGAGTGAAAAGGAAGCAATGGATGAACAAAAGGAAGCCGAACAGCAGACTGACGCTGCAAAAGGAACGGCAGAAACAGAAAACGGTAATGGTGAAGGTACAACCTCTAACCAACTGCCACCAAAACATGATAACAAAAACAAGTTCATGCCTAGGGTTCCTTACCCGGCTAGACTTAAAAATAAGCAACAAGATCTGAAGTTTGAAAAATTTCTGAAAAGACTGCGGGAAGTTGAGATTACCATTCCTTTGATTGAAATGATCTCTGAAATGCCAGTCTATGCTAAGTTCTTGAAAGAAATGATTTCAGGAAAGAGACAGGTTGAGCAGGACGAATTGGTGGTACTCAACGGCACTTGCAGTGCTATCATCCAGAAGAAGCTGCCAGAGAAGAAAGAGGATCCCGGATGCTATACATTGCCGATTCGGATTGGCCAGAACAACGCCGGAAAAGGACTGTGTGACCTCGGCTCTAGCATTAACGTTATGCCACTAACCATGGTTAAACGTCTTAAGCTTGGAGTGGTTGAACCAGTCAAAATGAGGCTCCAGCTCGCAGATAGATCAATTACAAAGCCAATCGGGATCTTGAAAGATGTGATAATTAAAGCAGGCAGTACTCCATTTCCAGTGGATTTCATCATTCTGGACATCGAGGAGGACTCCGACATGCCTCTCATCTTAGGCAGACCATTCTTGGCCACAGGCGGAGCACTGATTGATGCTAAATCCGGAAGGGTAACACTCCGCGTTGATGGGGACGAAGTCGTCTTCGACATGGAGCAACTGCAGAAATTCCCGAACGACAGTTCTTGTTTTTCTTTTGATGATGTAATAGTTAGGAAAGAGCTAGACTCTGGAAACAATGATGAAATGATGTTGTATGAACCTTCAAAGCAGGTACTGAAGCCTGCTGGTGCTGAGCCAAAGGAACAGTGCAGCGCCGTCCAATTTGAGGATCCCGAGTCCGGGGACCTTGAAGCATATGACGGTGCTGATTTCACTGCACAGGGGAATGATGGCACCGAAGAGGAAGAAGAGGATCCTGTACTGATGCAGGGTCCCGAAGGTAAATCTGATCTCCCACTACCCAATTCTCGCAAATTACTCCCTTCCGTTGAATGCCCACCAGAGCTTGAACTTAAAACATTACCCGATCATCTCAAGTACGCGTTTCTCGCAAAACATAAAAAATTACCTGTGATTGTTTCGGCTAAGCTCTCCCAAGAGCAAGAAAATGCTCTGGTGGTCGTTCTTAAGAAACATGTACATGCAATAGGTTGGACCATTTCTGATATAAAAGGAATAAGCCCTTCTATTTGCATGCACAGGATTTTAATGGAAGAAGAGTATAAACCTTCCCGTCAGCCTCAGAGGCGTTTGAACCCCCTCATGCAAGAAGTGGTAAGAAAGGAGGTTATCAAGCTCCTAGATGCTGGTATAATCTATCCTATTTCTGACAGCAAATGTGTTAGCCCAGTGCAGGTCGTACCAAAACGAGGAGGGATGTGCGTAACCAAGAATGAGCAAGGAGAAGAGGTTGCAACCAGGCCAGTGACCGGATGGAGAGTTTGCATCGACTACCAGAAGCTGAATGAGGCCACCCGCAAGGACCATTTTCCTTTGCCTTTTATTGATCAAATGCTTGAGAGGTTGGCAGGGAGAGAATTTTACTGCTTTTTGGATGGTTATTCTGGGTATAATCAGGTTGTTATTTCAAGCGAAGACCATGAAAAAACTACTTTTACTTGCCCTTATGGCACTTTTGTCTATAGGCGCATGCCTTTTGGTCTTTGCAATGCACCAGCCACTTTTCAAAGATGTATGATGTCTATATTCTCTGAATTTATCGAAAAATGCATTGAGGTCTTCATGGATGACTTCTCTGTATATGGAGATACGTTTGATGGATGTTTGACTAATCTTGCTAAGATTTTAAAGAGGTGTGAGGACACTAACTTGGTTTTAAATTGGGAAAAGTGCCATTTCATGGTCACTGAGGGCATAGTGTTAGGTCATCGCATTTCTCGTGCAGGCATTGAAGTTGATCCAGCCAAAGTGTCCATCATTTCCAATCTCCCTCTCCCCAATTCTATCAAGGCAGTTAGGAGCTTCTTAGGGCATGCCGGTTTTTACCGGAGGTTCATTAAGGACTTCTCTAAAATTGCCAAGCCGCTCACCAACTTGCTTTGTAAAGAAAATCCCTTCTTAATAAATGAAGCGTGTGTCCAAGCCTTTGACACGCTCAAGAAGATGTTGGTTTCTGCACCGATAGTGCAACCACCCGATTGGTCAATACCTTTCGAGGTAATGTGCGATGCTAGTGGTCTCGCCGTGGGCGCAGTCCTTGGACAACATAAGGATAGGAGACACTGCGTAATTCATTACGCAAGTCATGCCCTGAATGAGGCCCAAGTTAACTACACCACAACAGAGAAAGAGATGTATGCTGTAGTCTTCGCGTTTGACAAGTTCAGACAATATCTGATAGGTACGAAGACCATAGTATACACCGATCATACAGCATTGAGATACTTGTTTAGCAAGCAAGATGCAAAACCTCGATTAATCAGGTGGGTACTTCTGTTGCAAGAATTCGACATCATAATAAAAGATAGGCGAGGTCGAGATAATGGTGTTGCTGACCACTTAATTGGATAATGATAAAAAGGAAAAAGCCGTTAATGAAGAGTTTCCGGACGAACAGTTGTTCGCACTACATCTGCATAATCAAGCTTGTCCATGGTTTTCCGACATCGCTAACTTCTTGGCATGCGGAATAACCCCACAGTTTTCGAACTATCATCAGAGGAATAAGTTCAAACGAGATGTATTAAGTTACTTCTGGGAAGAACCTTATCTCTTCAAACACTGCGCCGATTCAATAATCAGGCGATGTGTGACCGAGCATGAAGCCTACCAAATTGTCAGAAAATGCCATGAATCAGAATATGGAGGTCACCATGGTCCCGCTCGAACGGCCCACAAGGTCCTCGAATGTGGATTTTATTGGCCTCACATTTATGAGGATTGCTGGACATTTGTGAAAGGTTGCGACAAATGCCAAAGATTAGGAAACCTCTCCAAGAGGGATGAGATGCCTCAAAAGGGAATTCTCACACTCGAGATTTTCGATGTATGGGGCATTGACTTCATGGGGCCGTTTCCACCATCTGGTGGAAACTACTATATCTTGGTAGCTGTCGATTACGTGTCCAAATGGGTCGAGGCTGTCGCATTACCGACCAATGATGGTAGCCAAGTCATCAAGTTCCTCAAGAACAACATTTTCAGTCGATTTGGCGTACCTAGGGTGGTGATATCTGATGGAGGAACACACTTTATTAATAAAGCCTTTGAAACTTTAATGAATAAAAATGGGATCCTCCATAAGATAGGCACGCCTTATCATCCCCAGACTAGTGGTCAGGTCGAGGTATCCAACCGCGAAATCAAACATATACTCGAAGCCACAGTCGGGATAACCCGTAAGGATTGGGCGCGTAAGCTCAATGATGCTCTATGGGCATATCGCACAGCATTTAAGACTCCCATTGGGATGTCCCCTTACAGACTTGTCTTCGGAAAAGCCTGTCATTTGCCTGTAGAGTTGGAGCATAAAGCTTACTGGGCCGTCAAAACGCTTAACTTCGATCCGAAAGTTGCTCAAAGCAAACGCAAGTTGGACCTCAATGAAATTGAGGAAATACGAGCATTAGCTTATGAAAGCTCTCGAATTTATAAGGAGCGGACCCAGAAGTTGCACGATCGCAGGATTAAGCCTAAGCATTTCTATGTTGGTCAAAATGTATTGTTGTTCAATTCTAGGTTGAAGCTGTTTCCTGGAAAGCTTAAATCCAGATGGGAAGGACCACATGAAGTGCTGGAAGTGTTTCAAAATGGAGCCGTCAGGATCCGAACTGACAAGGGCAACATAGTGGTGAATGGCATCGATTGAATGAGTACCTCGGACAGTTCGATCCGGAGAAAGAAAGCCAAGCAGTGGCAGACCCGGCTTACACTCAATAAGAAACAACATTTAAATCATAAAAATTTCATTTCATAGTACCTATTTATATATGTGTTATTCTGTCAGAAAGTATCCAAAGATCAATTAAACATTTAGAGTACTAAGACTCTAAATGTGAGGATGTTGATACTTGGAGAAAATTTAACCTATTGGGTATCTATCTGACTTGCAGGAAATTCGAACCACCAAAAAGAAGGAGCAGAAAATGAAGAAGAAAACCAGGTTCCCGGTTGGATTAAGTCCATGAATTTAAGAAAATGATTTCGGAAATTAAAGCATTTTAAAATCCGAAATAATTTTTGCAAACAAGTGGAATTAATCCAACCTATTCATGCTAGTTTAATTTAATTAAGTTGGCCCATTAACACACAAAAATGTTTTGGACTAAAATCTCCCAAGTCCAAAACAAATAAAACCAACTGAGGCCCAATTTCAGCTACCCGGGCCCAGTTTGCACGAAATTTTGAAAATTTCAAAATCTGAAGTGCAACTACGACACTATCCTCATCTACGACGCTATCCTCGGATAGCGCCGTAGTAATAGGATAGCGCCGTAGGGATCTTTCCCATCTTAGTCCATCTACGACGCAGTCCCTTAGAACGGCGCTATCCTTGGATAGCGCCGTACTAAAGGCATAGCGCCGTAGTACGCTCTTTCACTCCCCCACCCTATGGCGCTGAACCAAACCTACGGCGCTAGCAAAGCGCCGTAAGTTTAGCATAGCGTCGTAGAAACCCTTCTTCTCACCTATAAATACCCCCACCAGTCTTCTTCTTCATTCCCTTACTCTCACACTCCCATTTCCAGAAACCCACTCTCAAATCCCTACGCAGAACGCAGAGTTCTCGTACACATTCTTCTCCACAAATCCAAGGAGAAACCATGGACAGATTCCACAGAATCCTTCCAAACTTGGGACCTTTGCCCAGACCAAGATCACGGAGGGGAGGGTAAAACCCATATTTTCCCATCCCTGTTCATGGCCTCCATTTGAACCCTTGTTTTCTTTTTCGAACTTTTTGGTTAAATAATAACACAATGTGGTCTGTTTTGACTGATGTGTTCACTCTTGTTTTTTTGTTTTGGTAATGTTGCTTTCGGTTTTGAGGAATCCTTTTGAAACCTTTGTGGAAACCCTTAAAACTTGTTTTCAAACGGTTTTAAAAACTGCTAAAGATTAGAAATTTTCTAAAAGTTCAAAACTTGAATGGATAAACTGATAAATGTTGGGGTGTGATTTCAAGCACCGTGATATTTTTAGTTTTTCTATCTTTGAGTTCTTGACAAGAAAAATTGAGTTTTTGGTGTTTTTGTTCAAAACCGTGTTCTTGATCTTATTTTGTATACTTGCAGTGTTGTTTTGAAACATTAAAGGTGGAATATCCTTTTTGGCATACCTGCCTTTACTGTCTCAAAATCTTTTGGAATAAATGTCACCTTATTTTTGGAAACATGGTACAAGCACCCAATAGGGGCTTGCCACTTTTTCAAGAGAAAGTGACCCTATGAAAAAGACAAAAAAGAGTTTAGATTTAATGTTTGACTTATGTTCTTTTTGTTCCCAATGGAACTGTAGTGTGAGTAAATAGCAGTATTTTTGTCACCCAACTGCTATTCTTTTCAAAATTCAAAATGGGACCACTCACATCCCACTTTCATTAAATAAAATAAGTCAACCCTTTAAAAATTACAAATAGTGTTTGCAAATTTTTGGATGTTTTAACTGTCCAAGACAGTCCGGGCAGTCCAAAAATAGCAGATCCATGTCGCCACGCCTCCACTGCACATTCCAAAATTCGAGCATTCCACCTTCATCCATCCATCTCATCCCATTTTCAACAAGTGTCTCGGACTTGTTTAATAAAATTGGAAAATCAAAGTTTTGGGCCCAATGGCCCATTAAAAATATATAGGGGCCCAATGACCCCTATCCTTTCATAAAAATTTATATTACCCATGCTTTTTATTAAAATTCAAGTTGGAAATTTAATAACCTCACATCTAGAGCAAAGCTCTAAATGTGAGGATGTTGGTTTCTGAACTTGAAAAATTTCTGAGAAAATTATATAAAAGTTTCAGATTCATCACTTCTCATCTTTTCAGGGGCAATCTACCAAACCCAGACCCAGTGCCCGGGGGAACCCAGCTGCTGGACCTACCGTTAGAACTTCTAGGAGAAATTCTCTCCCGAATCGGGGAGGATGAAATGAAGGAAGTGTTCAGAGCTAGGAGAACTTGCACGAAGCTGAGAGACGCAGGAAATCTCGCCATCGTTTACAGGCGATGCGAGCTGGATGCGGCTAGGGTGAGGCGCTGGCAGGAGGAGATACGTAGGCAAAAAGAGAGATTTCTGAACACGTGCACCGAAGCTGGAAACTTCAACCTCCGAATTATTCCAGCACTCCAAGCATTTGTAGAAGGGGATGAAGGGCAAGCCTGCGAATGGCTACGGCCAGGCATAGAGGACAATCACAAAGCGTCAATCCTCACCCGCGGACTGATGCTCATGAGCAAGATGGATGAAAGCCAGGTCAATCAGGGGATCGCAATGATCGAGAGGATGGTGACCAACCGAGAGGTTTTCACCTACACATCCACCAACACCCTCGCGTGGATGGCAGACAATCATGCTCCTTACTTGTTCGCAGGACAACCACCCCGAGTTTTCTGCAGAAGGAGGCATGCACCCCTGAGAAACCACGACTGGTGCCTGCGTTGTGAGCTGACCAGCTATGTCCACTGGCTCAGATATATGTTCTGAGAAAAGGAAGAAGGAGAAATGAATCCTAGTATGCCCTAGTTCCTTTTTATGCCCTAGTATTGGCACCATATAAGGGATTTCCTCTTTTGCATGCAGGTTTGCACTAACTGTATAGGAATCCCTTAAAATTATTGTACTTTACCGCTTTCCACAAAATTGAACTCATGATTGAGATCTGCAACAATCTTCATTTGCTTCTTTTGAAAAGATGTCTGGCAGTCCGAGATGCTGTTGACACACTCCGTGTGTCAGCAGTGCCTCTTTATTGCTTTAAATTAAATAACCGGCAAAAATATGCATAAACCTGTTCTGAATTCACATGTTGAATTTAGGCTTATGATTAAATTTTCAAACTTTTAAATTGGGATAATATAATTGAGAGCATGCATGACATGAATTCCTAAGGTTTTGAGCTATAAAAATTTAATGATGCGATCAGCTTATTGGGTAATGAATCTACATGTTAGAAATTTTGATTGAATAAATTGTTAGAATTAAGCTTTGATTAAAATTGAAGAATACTGTATGACATGAATCAATCTAACCTTGTGAGATTTGAGCCATGAGTCATTTTTTTTACTCATTCATTTTCTTTGATGTGTGAATCATTTTGATTAAAGGAAACTAGAACTTGCAATTGGGACCGATTCAAGACCATGCCATACTCCCGAAATCGAGCATATGATCGAGGCACTTAGAAAACCCAAATTTTTGGCCTTCTTTTGAATTCCAAACCCAAAAATATTTACCCTTTAGGATTAACCAATTTGAGCCTTTAAGCCCAATTTTTCTTTGAAGCCATCTATATTATTCCTATCCTTACAAAAAGACCAAGAAATTCAAACCCAAGTGTGCAAGAATAAATTTTATCAAGGCATTAAACTTATGATCATCAATCCATATTAATCGGTATGTTATAAACCGATTCAAAAAAAAAAAGGGAGTTGAATCCTATTCAACAACAATAAATTGCAAATGACAAAGCAAATTAGACTTAGTCTAATGTCATGCAAAAGAAAAGTAAAAGAAAAGAAAGAAACAATGATGATCATAAATTTTAAATAAATGTGCCAAGTTATGATAGAATAAATTCTAGCCACTTCTAGCCCAATAATTCCCTTTCTTACCTAATGTTACAACCGTATGCCCCATTACAACCCTTAAATAAGACCTCATGATCTCGATTTGAAGAAATGAGCCGGTGGCGAGTTGGTCTGATTGCAAGCTTATGGGATAATTTAATTAAAATTGATTTTGAGCGTTGATTGATTAAACCCCATTGAGAGTGAATGAATTTTCCGATTCTCTTATAAGTGAGGCTCTGCTTCATTAAAAATGTTCATGTCATCCCTTAATTCTGATTTTTAACCTTTGCATCTTTCAAACATGATATTCATGAAGGATTAATGATAATGTTTGATTTGTAGGCCCGATATAGTGAGCAAGTATCATTTCATTAAACACTGCAATCAAGGGAATTTAATACTTGTAGTTTTTGATTGTCTTATCCCAATCCAAAAAGAATGTGATTTATGAAGCCACGAAAATGAATTGAATATGTGGAGTCCGTGTTCTTAGGAACATTGACTCTGACTGCTCGGGGACGATCAGTATTAAGAGGGTGTTTGGATAAGCTGCAAGAAAATTGATTATCTGATTATTGCGTTTTCAAAACGCAAATAATCAATTTAACCGCTAAAAAAAGGTGCTGCAAACCTGATTATTTGCGTTTTGAAAACGCAATAATCAGATAATCTGTTTCATATCGCTAATCCAAACACCCTCTAAATGTGAGGATGTTGATAATGGCCAGAAATGACCATTATTTTCAATCCATTTACGTGTCTGAAACGGGCATTTGATCGCATTCCGGTCTTATATTAAATAAGAAAGCAGTGGAATTGGACTGATTTATGTATAATTGTAAAAATATTGAGCTGATATGAAAAATGCATAAATATGTAATTTTATTACACATTTATGTTAGAAAAATCCAAAAACATGAGAAAAAGAAAAGAAAAGAAAAAGGAAACAAAAAGATGGGAAAAGAAATGAAAAACCCACAAAAAGTTGATTTTTCAGGATATTACGACGCTAGACTCAACTACGGCGCTAAACATGGATAGCGCCGTAGGTTGGTCTAGCGCCGTAAGAGGAAATCAAAGCAGCAATCTGAAGAGGAGCGGACGACGCTAAGCAAGGATAGCGCCGTAATCAAGCATAGCGCCGTAGGCTGTCCATTCAGAAGCAAGAGTGTCTTCGGGATGGAAGACTACGACGCTACACCTATAGCGCCGTAGTGAGGAATAGCGCCGTAGCTGCCCAAAACTTAAACAAAAATTTGCCCTACGGCACTAAACCAACGGCGCTATCCTCAGATAGCGCCGTAATTTCTGTTTAGCGCCGTAGGTCCTCAAAATTACTCTATCTCTCAGAACCCACCTACGGCACTATCCTTACGACGCTATCCTAGGATAGCATCGTCATTTAATGTTTAGCGCCGTAGTATCCCCACCTTTTTCCAAAAACTTCTAATTTCTCAAACCACCTACGACGCTACACCTACGACGCTATACTAGTATAGCGCCGTAATTACCCCTTTAATCCAAAATTTACTCTCTCTTATGCACCAAGCCATGACGACGCTACCCTCACGGCGCTATACTAGGTTAGCGTCGTAACATCTGTTTAGCGTCGTAATCAGCATCCTCATGCAGATTTTCCATTCTCCATCTTCATTATTAATTAATTGAACCCTCTGGTCATTAATGATTGATGATTATAATTAGCAATGATTAAATCACTAATCGTTGTGATTAAAGGACTTTTGTTCAATCTCCATTAAAATAATTTTCTATAAACAAAATCATGATGTCTTAAACAGATAATCCGGATTGTAATTAATTATGGTAGGAGGGATTATTTAAGCCATCAATTATGGATTGATTCCATAAACTTGCATGAGAAACCAATGTCTCTTATGCAAGTTTTTTTCTTCATTTCATTTTATTTTGTCTTTTGTGTATTGTGTGTAACAATTAGTAAAGAATACATCAGACTAATGTTGGCGGGTATTCCCTCATGGATAACTAGCTCGTATTCTGGGTATTAATTACTAAATGTTATTTTGCATGGTTTGGATAGTAATCAGTGGAAGTCTTGGCGGTTTGCCCATCCGGGGTTATAATAGCTGCTCAGCTGACTCCTATCCAGATACAGTTTTATTTTATTTATCTTAATTTCCAACCCAAATTCCAATCTGCAATAAAACTCTGCTAATGTATGTCAACATTAGCTGATAAGTGTTGCAGAGAGGAAGCATGTAGGTTTTTCTCTGAATTCACAGACAGTAAGGGCCCAACTGGTAGCGACACTGTCATTTTAGGGTTTCACCTGTCTAAATTCGTTCCATCCGAATGATTGGGAAATTGGACAGTAGATGTTTACGGTCCATCCGATTATTCTGCCATTACTTTGGTCTCCTGACCACTTCATATCTGTGTTTCACCTTCTGTCTATTTTGGGTCAATTAATTTTACACTTCCCTATATCCTTATGCATGATAATATTATGTACTATTGTGGTCTGCAATTATTTTGAGATCCTTTCCTTGGACAATAGAAGTCTAGATCTTAAATAGATAATGCATATTAAATTTCCAACAAAAATTCCTTTATAAAATCCGGATCTGAGCAAGGGATAAATTCTTCAGTTATGACTAATTCATATTCTATCAAGGGTTGATTTTGGGAAAATAGAAGTAGAGTCAGCGAATAGGTCTCATCTAGACTGAAAGGATCTGTATTTTAACTAAGAGTCTAGTACCTGTTTAGGGAATGATTTTCAAATCCATTATTTTCCAAAATTGTTGTTTGTTGGGAATCTAAGATTAAATATTACACCGAGATGGGGTCCACTTGGACTCAAATACAGTGTAGTATCTAATCTTAGAGGAACATCATCCAGGCCTTGGTTATTTTCTAAGATAGGGTTGAGTTTTCTTTCAACTGCTATCCTCTTCTGCCAAAGCCTATTTTTGAGTCCTGAGTGAGTGCATCCGGAACGAACTAATTTATTAGTTCGTTTCATTAGTTTGTATCTCATAATCACCCGGAAGGAAGTGAACACACAAGTGGTTCACCAAGAGCCGGGAATTCTTGATCCATACTTCATCATTCTGATGGAGAGCTATCTTTTACTACCAGGGTCAGACCTTCGAAACCTCCGAGTGATAGGTTTTAAATGCTTTCTTTAATGCTTTCCTTTACCGCTTTCTTTTAACAGTTTTCTCTAGAGGTCACTCGGTTGTATTGAGAGTTGTGTAACTGCTACTAGGATTGATAGTTAAGGGATAGTTTAGGGCTTGCTTAGAATCTTTGGGTGTGACATGGGAGAATGATAGTAGTACTTGGCATGTCAATAAATGATTTGTCAGGTGTTGCTCATCCACCACAGATGAAGTAACATACCCAGGCCAGGGCAGTCATAAGTTTGTGGTATCTTAGAATTTGCGGTCTTAAGAACATGTAAACTCACACTGTAAGTACCTGTCTGTTAAAGGGAAAGCAGTATTGAGAACATGAGAATTAGCTATCTGATAGAATTATCCCAAACAAAGATCTGTGTATGAAAATGGAAGTTTAATACTGCTGTATCTAAATCTTGTCCAATTTTCATTCTTTTCTTCCTGTCCCTTCTGTCTACATTATGATTCAGCTTCACAGCTGGCATAATGTAAATTTTCATTGCTTTCATAGACAGTATTTATCGCATTCTTAGAGTAACTTTACTTGCTTTTTAGAATAGAATTTATTTGCTTTATAGAATAGATTTAAACGCTTTTATAGTTTAGTTTAAATTCAGTCAGTAGATGATTAATCACTTTTCAAACCCATTGGAGTAATACGAATGGAAAATCTAGTAAAACGACGTGGGTCCTGCTTCTATCGCACATCCTCCAGTGAACGATCTGGTCTTACTATAAATTACTGCAATTTTTGACACCGTGCACTTTCGGGTCACAGTTTCTTAACACGAGTAATAAAAACGTGACAATCTATAAATATATCCCTAATCCTAACTCCGCCATCATAAATCGGTTTCATTAAATAAAATCGAAAACCAGGATTATGATTTTTCAGGAAATGCTCATATAGTGGGAATGTGACAAAGGTTTCACGGCGCGGATTTTCATGACGTGAAATTATGATAAGTTTCATGATGCAAATTGCCAGGGTCCTTCAGTGTGACAGACTGAAGGTCAAGATTGAACTATCTATCCCGGCTGCACCGTGAAAATTGTCAAAAGTTTCATGTCAGGGAGGTCCACAGCGCCATTTGAAATCAGAATACCCCATTTGAGTAACAAAAAGTGAAACATATCCTTAAACCCTTTTTCCCATGAATCATAACTCTTTTCATTTAATAAATTTAACCTGGGATATTTTAGAAAATACTCGTGTGGGAAATTGTCAAAAGTTTCACCTCTAATACGTCAGAGTCTGCCGCTCTGATACCAATTGTCGGTCCCAGATATTACTGAAATCTTGTGTTAAGAACGTAGTCGAGCGGTAGTTAAAACGACTTGTGAACGATAGTGTGCGTGTGCAGAAAGTGTAATGCAGCGGAAAGTAATGACACACAAATTTGGTAACCCAGTTCGATCCAACGGATCTACGTCTGGGGGATTCCAATCCAGGCTCTAATACTATCACTCAAGAAAACTAAGACTAAAACAATCAAACAATCAAGGAACTGACTCTATCTCACACGACTTACAGTCTGCAGATTGATCATTGTCTGGACTCCCCCACAACATCGATCCTCGGACAGTCAGGCCAAACAGGTAACCTCCGATTGTTTTGATCTTCAAGTCGTGGAAATCAGGTGTAGCGGATATCCTGAATCCTCTCCTTCAGATTCCTTCAAAGCCTCTTCGCCAAGACGACTTCGAAACGCAAAAATCTAGAAATGGGTTTCTTCAACAAGATGAATCCGTCGAAGCCAGTTCAGTGCAGACCTTGATGAACAAATGAAAGATATTCTAAAAGTGCAGAAATCTCATCAAGGGTTTTTCTATTCTCTCCAAGAATCAAACTAAGAAAAGCTAGAGAGTAACCGACTCACAAAATCTCTCAAAATTGAAAATTACAACTCAATAAAACTTTAAAACTATTTACAGAGGATCTAAACACATATATATAAACTCAGAAACACGAATCAGATCCTCTTGGGTCGGTTAGACACGCGCACAGGTTCAATAACTATCGCGTATGTCTGTCTGTAACTGCTCAGGTCGTTCTAGCGTAGTTTCAACACCCATGTAACTACTTCATCTGCATAGGAGCTAGTTAGTGATAACAACATTCGGCGTGGTAGATGAGCCTCCTTATTGGACTTCGGCGATTCCTGTTACTTTTACGGCATTTGAAGTTTATGCCGTTTTTCAACAGGATTAACTGTCAGCATGAAGTAAAATGTAAACAATCCTCCTCCTCTCTATATCCTCTGTAACTTTTATTTGTGAATTGTATTCTTTTTCACATCCTTTTATCATTTCTTTCTTTTTTTTGATAACCAAAATGAAATATTTAATTCTCGGGCCATTGAATTGGCTTATCCAAAAAAAAAAATGAAATATTTAACAGTTTTATCATTTCTTTGGTAAAGCTATATCTGCTAGTTTTATCATTTCTTTGATTATATATATTTTAAAAAACTATATTTCAACTAATGAAAGTATGTGACTAAAAATAGTTTTACATGTTTATATTGCATTATATCTGCTAGTATTAATTAACTTCATCTTTGTCACAGATCTTGTTATCTGCCTTTGAATGTTCGCATTGTGGTGAGAGGTATTTTCCTTCTTTCTCCGAGGCTACTGGAAATGGGACCTTTTTCCTTTTATGATAAATGTACATGCTGGCTCATTGTTTGACTTTTCATTCGTTTTGTATGTTAAACCTATATAGGAACAGTGAAGTGCAATTTGCTGGTGAAATCCAACCTAAAAACTGCCGCTACTCCCTTGAAGTTCGTCCGGGTGATCAAAAGGTTTGTCCTCTGAATAGCTGGAATTTGTTTGTTAAGCTCTTCAAATGATAAATTTTGGAACATTGGATTATAGACAAAAGACAACAACTGAAATAGGATGATTTTTAGATTTCTTACTTTGTTCAACCTAGGGTATATGAAATTAAGTTTTCAATATTTGATTGAATGTTAGGACTTGCACGTGATTATGATGATTTTTTTTTAAAAATTTAATTTAATTTAATTTAATTTATTTATTTTTTTTAATGTTGTGTGAACTATGTTGTTATTGTTGTTTCTGAATCGGCTGATCCTTTTCCATGATTAAACTTTGCATATCTATCTTTTTTCAGATGTTCGATCGGCAAGTGGTGAAATCTGAAATTGTTAAGGTACTTTTCCTCACTAATTTGGTATCACCCATAGAATGAATTCTTCATGCATGATTGGTTTAAGCTATATGTACACATTATCATTGTGGTATATAAAGTTCATGTTCTTGTTTAAAGATTGCAATTTCCATCTTTTCCATTCTTCACTTTATCTCATTGTGATATTGTGCAGAATGCAGATCCCAGAATTGGACTTTGAAATTCCTCTTGAGGCTCAGCTGATACTCCAAATGCCTGAATTTACCATGCACATCTTGATAACGTTCCTGTCATTATTTTTATACAATATATGTATGAATTTTGGATTAACATCTGCTTGTAACATTAATTTATCTTGATCGACTTGATTTATTTATGATATATTTTTAATATTTTTTAGTTTGAATTTGAAACTGATTTTAATTTCATTGCACGTCTGGATCAGACATGGTTCAGCATGTGACAAAGACAATGACACTCCAAAGGTGCAGATAATTTCCTAGCCCAATTTTTCATTTACTCTTCCGACGTTCAACTCTCTAATGTTTGTGCAACAGATGCTTGTCTGGCTGTACCTCCTTGCGGTTATGGAGTTGTTAGAAGATGATTGAGTTGAGGTGGTTGCATATAGAGATTGAGGTGGAGGGGAACTGCAGTTGCTTGTCCACAGGGTTATTCCATTAAAAGTCGGGTCCTGATTTTGAAGCTTTATATTCATGAATATGAATTTCAGATAAAAGTCATGCTTCTCGATGATAAACAAACCATACATTATTTAATAACCCTGCATCGACTTTAGTGATTTGCCATAACTGTTATTATTGAATGTGCATGGAATACTTGTATGTGTGTTTATGTTGCAATGACACTATTTTATAGAAATCAATGGGGTTTTTTTTTTTTGCACATTGTGTTATCTGAATGACAATCCTCCAACTAGACATTTCAGAAATTAAATATATTTACTTTAAAATCAATTGTCGTAGCAAAGACCGGCTTAGTTTCAGACAGATATTGCAAGGGGGAGCCCTCTATGTAGGCTGTGACAGAATACCGAGACGAGAACAGTCTTTGCATTGCCCAGCTTATAGTTGTATTGAATTTTCATAATTAAGTAAAAGTAAATACTGTTACTCTATATTATGTTGTTTAGTTTTGGAATATCTCTATCTAGCTTTCTTTAGGCTTCATATCGGAAAGAAAATTCGGGTGGAGGAAGCCAATGCCACAAAATTTGACTGCTACTCAATCTGATCATGAAGACAAATAATGCAACTTATTCAAAATATTACAGTGTGGAATCATGATGACATGACCTCAAAAGGTGATGCGGTCTTGCATACTCGTCATTGGTTTACTGTTGGCAATGTCGCAATGAGGTAGCAAGTCCATTTGAATGAGCTCTGATTTATATGAAAATGAAATGGTATTGATCTGCAACTACAAAATTTGGAGTATTGATATGTAGCTTTTTAGAATATACTCTGGATTAGTTGATGAGACAATGCTATTTCTGGACGGGGAAAATATTGTTCTGACTATTGCATCCTAAGGTTTAAATGTTGGGGCTGGGACTTAGGATGGTGAAGATGATGATTATTAAATTGACTTGACAGAAACTTTGGAGGTATTGATTGTTTTTCATGAGATATATATATATTTATTCATGACTCACAAAATTGTTTTCAGCGACCTAACTTGTGGAGATTCCATAGTTGAAGATTAGCTGCAGAAAAATTGGAACTTACATGCATTGATTATGAGATGGTGAAAAATCAGGTTGAACTGTGTCTTTCTAGTATATATCGCAGAAGGTTTCAAGTTAAAACTTCATAATATTAATGCATAACTAGTTTGGGGTACATTAATATGCTCCATTGGTTGAAACATGTATCATATATTGTGGTAACTTAAATTTTCTAACATAATGTATCATTTCCTGAATTCTATTCAGTGCGCATCTTCAGTTGTAAGTCACTAGAGTACTATATTCTTTCTGTTAAACAATTTGGAAGGTCTCTGTAGGATCGTATGGTTTTATTGTATTGTTCCTGTTCTGTACTAGCATTAGCATATACGTTGAGCTTTCATGATCATGATGTCAAACAACTATATTAAACAATCTGATTCTGCACTTATCTTTTTCTGTATTTAATGAAGACAGCCTATTGCCAAATGGATGGACCTTTTAGGTCCAATCCCGGTGGAACATATTCCACAATAGTCAATAGGTTGTTTGTTTTTTGTTTTATGTTCTAGATGATGGCTGATGCCATTCTCATATCTTTTTTTTTTTGCCTTGCCCCATGTAATTGACTTTTACTCGGTGTTATCAAAACAAAACGTGCACTTTCACACCAACTCAGTTGATTGATCCTATTCCTATCTTTCTATATATAGGCAACTGCACAAGACAAAGCATCAAACCATTTATATCTTTTCATCTCTGTAATTATCTTCTCATCATAGCTTGCATTGTCCGACTCTAAAAATGGCTCCTTTCACAAGCCCACACCATGCAGGAAGCTCATCTTTAGTATTCCCCAAGGTAGTTTTTCCATCTTCGGTTTCTTTAATTTGTGTACTGAGTTGCGATGCTATTTGTAAATTGCGGCATTTAAGAAGTATACTTTACATTTTCAGGACAAAGAGGGTAGAATGATCATTCAACCTAGGGATCTCAACATTGTCTGGGGTAAAGATAATCGCTATTGGAATGTGCCCAGCAGTGGGTGAGTTGATATTTTGCTTCCCCTTGTACTTGCATGAGAACTTCCTATATAGTAGTATGTAAAAGTTGTAAACATTTGATGTGTTTTGATGCAGCAGCACAGCAGTTGAACTGTGCCAAGTGAGTTGGCTGGAGGTTACTGGATCCGTTGACCATACGAATCCCAGTAAGAATTATGATGTGGAATTTGAGATTTCTTTTACTCAGGATGCATTTGGTTGGGGCAACTATCCAATCTACATTATGGTTAAGAGAGGAAAAGAGGGGAAATTTGCGTGGAAAAAATATGCTCTGGACTCCAATGCACAGGGCAAATTACACATCTCTGGGACCTTGATGAAAGCTGAGAAATCAGGAGCAGGAGCGGGTTCAAGTGCTGCGAAGCTCTACTTTGGTATGTATGAAGTTTGGAGCGGCAAGTGGAAGGGAGGGCTCAAGATCCACCAGGTTTGCATCAGGGAATTTCCATGAACTGAGATGTACGATAGATAATCGCAAACAATGAAATGCCTGCACTACACTTAAACTAGACGTTGAATTTGTTAATTCTGTTTGTGATTTGGGGGTGACTTGGCTGGCTGAATGCATTCTTCTGCCGATCCTACACTCCCAGTACACAATATCATAATGATGAATAAATTGAAAGGTCATGGCCGGGCCATGTATCTGTGTCTGTGTCTTTGTCTGTATTATCCAATTCCTTGATTGTTGTTGTGGTGCTGAGAAGGATGTGCATTGTATTCTGGGTTGGGTCATGTAATAAAAGCGGGATGTGAATTTTTCGTGTTCCATTGGATCTTGATGGCATAGCAGGTTTACATGTTATAAGAAATGGAAGTAACTTGGTTGTTTACTAGAGTACCTGCTAGAAAACTAACTAATAGTAATATACATACAGATGAGATGGTGAATTCATCAACCTGTTGTGTATGACAATGGATAGGATCGGATAGAATGAGAATTGTGGGTGGAAGAAGCGTGGAGAATGTGGTTTTGGAATAAATAACAATAATTTTTTAAAAAAAAAGAACAACCAAAAGGAAGAGAGAATATTGGAATCAGGGTTTTACAAGGCAGGCAGGCACATAGTAGTAGTACTTAGCTTGATGTTTAGAGTTGGAAATTAGTAGAAAAGAAGAAAGAATTGGGTTGGCTCTTTACTCTTGTCTAGGAAGTACTAGTATTTAGTGTTTAGAGTTGGCACTTTGCTTGTTAAACAAAAAAAAAAAAAAAAAAAAACAGGAAATGGAAGGAAATACGAGATGCATGTGAATGGTGAATGGTGATGGTGGGTTCCAATGGGTGAATTGAAGGGAATAATTATAATAATAATAATAAGAAGAAGAAGATTTGCCATATGTTTTTTTTACTCCCGTTACTAGTCTCTCTTTTGGGATGGGACTGTGGGGCGACCTGACCACCCCTATATAAATTCTTATATTCTGTATTAGGCAATTAGGCTGGTTGTGGACATAGTTGCGATTATTTTATAGAAGTAGAGGAGGAACAAAGTTAAGTAGTAGTAGTAGTAGTAGTAGTAGTAGTATAAGATGCAAAGGAAGGAAGGAAGGAGCACTCTGCATCAGATTCCAAAGACACAATTAATTATATAGAGTCGGCAAGGAAAGGAAAGGAAAGGAAGGCAGCCAACCAGGACCATATCTTACTATATATAAAAACCACACTCCAAATCTTTCCTCAATCTCCACCGTCCATCCTATTTCAATTTCATTTGCGGCCCTTGGATGGCCCGGAGTGTTCCTGGCCATTGGATCTTTGATTTGATTGTGGATCGTTGGATCTCGTTCTTGGTTAATCCTGTGGGTCGGGTTTCACACGATTTCTTCATCTATTTTCTTTCTCTCGAAGTTTGTGTCCAAGCTTCGCAATTCCTTCCCAATCCTCTCGATTTGCCAAAGCTTCATTCGCGCATCCGTTCTCAAATCTGCACCGCTGCCGCTTCCTCGCCCTCCGCCGTCGATCCTCGTTGGATTCATTGCCTCGACCGGCGCAAGGGTATTGTTCTTTACCCTAGCTGTGATCCGGCCCACAGACTCCAAGTGATCCGCCCCTGTTTCAATCGTAGCTTGTACCCTTCGGTCGCCGGATTGCTGCTTTTCCGTGCTCTGCTCCTCGTGCTTTCGCGTGCGCCGGGAGCGTGCCTTCGTTCCATCCGGCGTGCTCTCCTGCCGGCACATCCCTTCCGTTTCTACGATGTCCCATCCCGCACTGTATGTTTTATCTCTATCTAAATACCATGTATCTTGGTTTGTCTGGTTCTGTTTCATTTTGTAAAATGTTTTTATCGGTGAACCCTTGGATTTCCTCTGAGTTTTAATTTGGTCCAAAGTTGGAGCGAAGACGACGAACAAGGACTGTGAAGAAGGTAAATGAAATGGGCTTTGTTCAGTACAAGTATGTGGTCAATTACTCAGACACCTGGTGATTAATTTGATGTGTGGGGTTTGGATGGAAAGGGAAATTTCAATCTATGTCTTAAAGTTTTACTCTTTATAGTGTTGTCCGATGAATTAGGGTTTATCTGGCTTTTTGACATCGCTTGTTGTATGATTTTGTTGTGTTGCTGTCATGATGGGAACTTGGGGAAGATCATGAATGTTGTAACTTTTGTCCTTTGCTCATTTTGGTGGTTCCCATCTTGGATGAAGGTTTCCACGTTAGTCTTACGATTTTTAATTAGTTTATGGATGGTTACGAGGATTTCAATTGTCGTTTTCTAGCTATGGCTGGGAGTTTTTGTCTTTGATTTATGCGAAGTTGCAAACGTATGCAGATGCAATATGGTTTCGACTATTTTTATATGCAATTAGGGTACGCATTGTTGTGTTGTTTCCTTACAGTTGGTGGTGTGCTTGAACATTTGATGATGATAAAAGTTATGGATTTTCAGGGGCGGATATCTTATT
The DNA here is from genome assembly GCA_030278955.1 of Hygrophila difformis. NCBI lineage: Eukaryota > Viridiplantae > Streptophyta > Magnoliopsida > Lamiales > Acanthaceae > Hygrophila > Hygrophila difformis. The sequence continues at coordinate 813,856 of JAOANR010000013.1, read as the reverse complement.
TATCTGTGCAGTTTTGTTATTGTATCAGGAATCGTGAAGTACAGCCTTGCGCTGCCCCTCTTTTCGGATTCAACTTGAACTCATTGTTCTGTAAAACTAGGAGCGAATTTTCAACGAATTCAGAAGTTATTCTCATTTTCAAGGAGTGGGAAAGATCTGATAGTGCAATTGTACTCTTTGAATGGGAACTCAGTTATATTTTGGTCAGTTGGTGCATTATCATCATCTAAGTTGAGTTTATTAACAGTTGGGAAGAATGGCTTCACTTGCTGCATTTTAAATTGCAATTTTTGGACGGTAGGGAAGTCCAATGTCCACAGTTTCTTTTAATATCCGAGCCTTCCTGTTCGATGCAGGCCATCATGCTTAAAGAGAATGCCCATTTCGAGCTTCGTATTGTTTGTCACACTGCCGCGCGTACCAAACATTAGGAGCCGGCCTTATCTTTGATTGTATGTATTTTCTTTGTTTTTGTTGTCGGGGGTTTGTCCTTTCGTTTTAAGTTAGGTTATGTACACCTCTGCGTATTACCGAAATACTTGCTTTAGTATCATACCTGAACCATCCATTATGTATTTTGTAATGCACGCTCTTCTTTGTTCGCGTATTTAATTAGGATATTACTTTCTGTTTTGTAGTTGGCAGGTTCCTGTCTGACATCGCATGCTTTCAAATGGATGGTTCTTTGCCATCCCCGCTTGAAGACGAGTTGGTTGATTGCGTTGTCGAATGTTGCCCTACGGCATTCGGCCTCCGTAGTAGTTCCTCGGCGCACCGTGGTCGTTCCCTTTGTAACCGCATCTTTTCTCTTCCGTTTTGATCTTTTCGCAATTTAATTTGCCTGATTGTCGTTCTTTAGTCTATTCTCCAGGTACGGAAGGTTCTGATTCTTTACTCCCCCCTGTCTCTGTCAGCCACTCCGGTTTGTTTGCCTTTTCCTTCTATCCTTCCTGTGGTGTATAAACTGTTTGTGAATCTTTATTGTTGTTGTAATTTGACTCTTACTTTAACTTTGTTTTCATAATTTGATCCGTTTTCTACCGCAGCCATGCACGTGCCTTGCAAAAGAAATTGTGAGTCATTTACTGTTGCCCTGCTTAATGTCTTTTAAATTCATTTTTTGAATATTTGTTCCTTATTTACATTGGTATTTATTGTAGTTCGTTCGGCATTCCCTGCCCAGTTATTTGATTCGGCACGGCCTTTTCCCAATGGTAAACCGATGCTCGCTATGGATAGTCTGGCTTGCGTGGTTTAATTATTCTTGCCTGCTCATTTTATATTCTGTTCGGATTCCTATCTTCCATGCCTCTGTTGTTCCTGTGTCTACTACCCTTGGTGCTGCCCAAAACCTTTCTTCGAACTCACTGATTGTACTACCAAATTGGGAGCTCTTGGGCTATTATATACTTCCCTTGCTATCTTATTTTTCCCCCTGTGCCTTACTGTTTCTGTTGCAGCATTTTGGTAGTTGTGCTTGAGCAATTCCTCTTTCCCCCAGTTTCTTTAAACCTGCTCTTTGTAACATGCTTTGACTTAGTGGGAGTCAGCTTTTCACGCTTCTTCTAAGTGTTGGTTTCTATGGTTTTTCCTCACCCGACATGCCTCCTGCCATTTGCCTTCATACTATTGTTTCATCAGTTGGCGGCATTCGCCAATTATTTTAGAGGGAGCATTGTTTGTGCAGTAATAGCATCTGGAGCCAGCATGGAGGAAGCCCTAAAAGCTACCAAGAAATTGGCTGAAGATTGTAGGTTTAGAGGGACTGCATTCCACCAAAAATACTAGAGTAGTTGTTATAACTGGACCGAATACTGGAGGCAAAACCATTTGCCTGAAAACAGTTGGGTTGGCTGCGATGATGACTAAATCAGGTTTTTTTTTTTTTTTTTTCCCTCCCATCAGTGGCAGATGTGCAATGAGTAATTTTCACATTTCGACTACTGCTTCCTTTGAAATGTTTTATCATAGGCCATTCACAATTCTTATGGAAAATATTTCAGGTCTGTATGTTTTGGCTTCAGAACCAGCAAGGATTCCCTGGTTTGATTTTGTGCTTGCTGACATTGGTGACGAACAATCACTTTCTCAGTCTTTATCTACTTTTTCAGGCCATCTGAAACAAATTAGTGTAAGTTGATAACATATTCTACTGCTATTTTTCCAAATTCTTTTCTTCCAAAATTTAAGATTACAACATTTAATAGTATTTTCTAAGTTATTTAATAAATGTCGGTAAATTCCATTTATGTTTTTACTATTTACTTCTCACTTTCTTTCATTTCTTCGGATTGAGAAAGTATTTGTTCCTTTGGTTTGATGGGCGCTGTATGATGGTGTTACATTATTTAAAGTGGCACTCATAAAACTTTTTCTTTATCTTGCAGTTTCGTAGGACTTTTCAATGTGTAATACCTGCACAATTGTAAGTCAAGTTTACATTTTGAATACCTCAGCTTTTCTTAAGAAGTTTGTTCATCATTTTTGTAACTATGTTCCATGAATTTCAGGAATGTGTGGATCCTGTGTTTCTAACTAGACTTTGACGACTTATACCAGATGGCTCTGCTTCTACACCTAAATCATCTGGAGGGTGGGGAAGTTCAGCTACTGTTCCTTGAACATAAATCAAATTTGATCAGGTTTTTATTACAATATATATATATATTTTTTGTTCTTTGATGTTTGGTGCATTGAACTCAGCATTTTCTTTCCATCTCCAGTGAAGTTTTAGTTTCTGCCTATCTGTCACTCAGTTATGTGTTATTGTTTATTTCTCAGATGGACAGTTTGATCATGGTTTCAAATCGATTCAGGCAACAATATAAAATGCACAAAATCAGGAATGCACTTTCCTCCTCGATTTTTTTCCCTTGTTTGTTTCAATTTGCTGTTTTTTCGAAGAAGATTTTTGACAAGAAGTATGTTTTTGAATGCATTGGGATTTTGAATGTGTTTTGTTAAAATTTAGATATTTTATGGTCATGTGTTTTAGCTTATTTTGTTCCCGTTTCCCATTTATCGGATCAATATTTTCACAGATAATGTTTTTGATATGCAGGAACTGAACACTGCAGAGGATTTTATTTCATTTTATGAGGAAACTTTTCCTTCAGTACATACGCTTCCACAGATTACCTTGTAAAGGATTTCATAATCGATTCAGCAAACCGGGTCTATACTGATAAACCATGATCAAATTAATCTTTTTGGTGTTTCTTTAGTAGTGTCTGGTAAAAGGTTGCCACAAAAGACTCGGTGTTGTGCATACTATAGAATTCAGCAATGGAGGATCAGACATCCAAATACTGAGGGTTGCTGTTTATGAAGAAGAGTGGGTCAGTCCATCCAATATCCCTGACACCAGGTATAAATGGTAGACTATTTTAAATCTGTTTTTGAATTGCTCGGTTCTGTTGTCTGAACTGTGTGTTCATGAATATCTGTAAGAATAACATATTCGTATCACAAAACAGTTTTTTTTTTTTTTTTCCTTTTGGAATTCATATGATGTTTGAAGTTGTTTACACTACTGTGCATATTTCCTTGGCCTGATTTGTTGTCTATGCCCTATCTTTTAAAACCTGTTCTTTCTCTGTTATAACTAATAACATATATATATATATATATATATCATATATGTTTGCATAGTGAGTTGGAACTGGATTTGAAGCCATTTTCTCAGAGGAAACGAGTTCAACCATCAGATCTTAGTGGATCCTGGAAGGTTTTTGAGGTTAGCGCCACACCTGTATATGGTGAAGATGCATCTTTGTTGGATGCCGGAAATGCACCATATGTGTATCTCTGCACAGAAAATCTCAAGAACAGAAGCTTGCCCGATCATCTTGTGTACTTTAGAGATGAAGAGATGGTGGACATGCAAGATGTGGCAGTACTGTGGCTACCAGGTGGTGTGACTGCCTATGCTGATGTAAACAATGATGGAATGCTTTGTATAGGCACTGGGTGGTATTCTAATGAAGGGATGAACCTTGTAATGGAAGGAGACTACGGATTAGATGGTAAACTTGAGGAGGTTAGATGGAAGTCTGAGATGAAGAGGAGACGGACCGATCCTCCCCCTATGTAAGTTCTTTTCCTCTTCCTCTTCCTCTTACATATTATCAATAAATCCACAAAACAAACTTCAAAGCATAAATTGCGAACTATACCTTTATTCTATCAAATGATGACATTTGATTATTTTCTTGGTGTTTAGTTTCAGATATCTTAACCTTACTCAGTTTCTTCTCCTGCTTAGTATGGTAGAAGTTATTATCTGACTAATTTTGATGGTTGTTATATTTTAATAAAAAATACAAGAGTATAACTGCTATAAGAATTTGCATTTCAGACATGATTTAGTTAAAATTTTTTTTTTTTAAAGTCTGTCTGATGGTCCTGCCATTCCATCTGCTCTAATAATCTGCTGTTCTTCTTCATGCAGAAAGAGTTTTTATAAAATCAAAGGCCATGATGCTTTTACCTGTTTTTTCCAGTTTTGAATGTGTGATTCTAATGGTGTTTGTAGTAGTGGAGAAGATTTTTTTTTTTTTTTTTTTAAGTCCTTTCCTCATAATAGGTTCGTTGTGTTAGATGGGTAATTTGCTAACTTAAAAATAGGGAAGATTTCTGAATATGGTTGGTTGCTTTCTTGTTTTTTTGTTTTTTAAATGCCAATTTGCATTTTTTGTGAATGGTTGAGAAATTGCAATATAATTAAAACTTAAAGGATGTGCTACAACCCTGTATAACTTGGTTGTTGGCCCGCCTTGCCATCGAAAAAATGAATGTGATACAAAATTCTTGTTACTTTTTTTGGATGGTTTGATGAAATTGCAGGGAGGTTCCAATTCTGTCCAGATTGTACAAAGACATCACTTTGATTCATACTTAAAAAGAATGGCAGTGGTTGTTGGTGTTCTGTAGCAGTTTTTCGCTTTTGTTAAGGTACAAACATGAGGTAACCTCACGTTAACAAAGCCCACTTTTCTAAGCTCTTTTCCCTCTGGGGGATCGAACATCAATTGCATCCATAAAATTGAAAGCTTCACATCACACCTTTGACAAACTATGAGATAGGGCCTGTAATGAAATTTTTTTACAAGGTCAACACTTACTATTCAAGGTACCCCTCATGTTTGTTAATTTTAATCATGATTAGAGTGTGAAATTCCTATTTTTGCTTTCAATTAATTTATAATTTTCTTACCCCCTATATAATGTGCATTCCGCACCCAAATTCTGGTGTTAGTGGATGCACAATGGGATTATGATTTGTCATATAGATTTAGCTTCTAGATGGCTACTGGGAAATATTTTACGAGGGCAGTTTATAGAAGGGATCGGATGCTGTTGCACGGTGACATTCTTTTGATTAGTCAGAGCACTAAATCTGTATGTCTGTAAACATCTTCTGTTTAAATGCTGGGGCAGCCTCATACTGGTGTTACTATGGATTGCACTTGCATGAATGTGTACTGAGTTTATTTCTTCATTTTATTTTAAGATCCTTTGATACTTTACCTTTCATTAGTGGATCTTCAGACCTTTTTAGTTCGCGTTGAATGTATTTGTTGTACCATTATTGTTGATTTTCCTCTAGAAACCCAACACATCAGCTTGTTAGATGTAGTCTATTGTATTTACACTTTTTTCCAAAGCATGGATGCGTCTTTCATTTTCTCGTCTAAATAAGTGATGGTGATAGTACTTTTCATTAAATTTTAGGGTTCACCAGAAACCATCCAGGAAAGGCTTGAAGATGTGCCTGCATGGTATACTAAGACTTATAAGAAGCACACACACCAAGGGTCTCGAGTTTTGGCTTTAGCATACAAGCCTCTTTCAGAGATGACAGTAAGCATTCTATTTGTGAACCCTCACCTTCCTTCTGATGCTTAACAAATGTCATGCATTACCTATGTAGCATTCTATTTTTGTGTTTTTTGGGCACATTAAAAATTCTCCCTTTCATGATGTATATTTTTTTATAACTGTCAAAAATTTTGCTACTTGAATTACCCACAACCATCTTTTTTTTTTTTTTTTTTTTTTATAACTGTCAAGAATTATCCACTTACAAATTAGATGAACAACATATACTATACACTTTAAGGATTTTTGCGTCTTGAATCCCCTGCCTTCGTTTTCACTGAGTTGAAGGCTACATTTTGGCCTATGTTGACTGTAAGAACTATTCGGCTTCTATAAAGATACTCTCTTTTTTCCTGCAATGCCTTGCTTGATTTGACTGCTTTTGAGTTGAACATGTCTTGGAAATTAGATTCCCCACTTTTCTATTCAGTGCATGCTTTGTAGTTCCACTTTTATGGCCAATAGTTGTAGTAAGGTGTTGGGCATATGCTTCTATCTAATTCATACACTAAATTTTCAGTCAGAGCATACTACTGGAGAAAAGGCAAAACGCCATTATTCATAAGCTAAAATGCTTGATTGCTTGAAATAGTTTGTCATCTTTTCATATGCATCTCTTCAATTGTGTTGACAGTCTCATGTGAATGAAAAGAATATCCATCCCCATATTGTGAACTGTAACAGTCCTACTCTTATAACATTAGCTAACAACTAAGCCTCTTTCAAATATATTAATATTTATAGGACATAGTAATGATAATATAAGGAAAATATAAACAGTCATCTAAAAATATTTTTTTTTCCACGGGCAGTTGTATATCCAAAATACGTTGTGCATCGCACAACGATAATTTCCTAGTACTATTACATATAATGCACTTCAAATTTTTTTTATCAGTTATCATCACAACCATATAGACAGTATATGCTGCTGCCGCTGCCGCTGCATATTGCAATTTGCAGCAGAATACTAGTTACAAAACTATGGGCATTTTGCAACTTGTGGATCCATACATTCCAATGGAATACTACTACTATTACTTAGTACTCATGATCATGAGCTCGCTCCTAGACCCTAGTGTACTATTTAATTTGCTGGAGTAGCTACTACTACTACTACTATTTTACTAGTATATCAATTCAATTGCTAGTTATTATTACGGAAATCTGCACTTTAATACGCACTTCGAAAATACTGAGACTGTGATACCCCTATACTATAATACTTCCAATTCGATACCTCCACAATATTTTTAAGTTTCTTTCAAAATCAATGAGTGCGAAAAGACTACAATACCCCTACAGCAAAGAATGAGTGAAATTAATGGGGAAGGGTAGCAGGGACAATTTCACTTTATGTATTGTCCACCATGCCTTGGTTTTGAAACCACATGGAAGGAGTTAATTGAGTGAGCCACGTCTCCCACCGCCGCCGTTCATAACCGGAGGAGTTAAAGAGGAAGCACAATCGTTCGTCGGTTTTCGCCTCCCATTTTGTGCATTTGTTTTCGGCTTCCAGTGGAGAATCGAATATGGCAACGCGATTTAAAGAGGCAGTACAATTGAAGAGGAAGGGAAGATTTTTCAAGGTTCATCGATTTCCATTTTTCAAGGGTACGAAATTCCGACTTCATTCCGCAATAGGTGTTTACATTCCGCAATGTGATTCCATTGATGTTTAGGGTTGAAGGTTTGTTTTGTGGCCTGCGGTGTTGAAAGCTTGGTGGTATTTTGAGAATGAGTTTTTGTTAGGGTTTGAACTTGATTTTTGGCTTTCAAACTAGAACTGTTGCGGTTGGGGTATTTTGAGAATGGTGTTTTCTTAGAGGGTTTAGGGTTGCTTTGTAGAACTGCGATTTGCGATTTGATACGGGTAAAGCATGAAAATGTTTGTGTTTGTTGATACGGGTTTCGTCCACTCCGTTGAATAGAAAATAATAATAATGTTGCATATGGTGTTTTGGGAATAAAAGTATTATGTGTTGGTGTCACTTTATTTTACCATCAGTGTTTTGAATTACTTGTCCATTGTTGTATGAGTGTAGTATTATTCAATATCTTGTCCAGTACTGTATGTTATGTTCGTCGAAATAGTGATGATTAGTGGATTTGGCAGACAACGAAGGAATGGCACCGAAAGTGAAAGGAGCTGTGAAGCTAGACACAAAGAAGGAAACGAAGAAGGGGGCAGACCCTGCTAATACCAATGTTTATGAAACGAACCCCACCCTTTTACAGGTGGCTGATACTACTCATGGCAATTCGGGCGAGACGGTGACCGAGAGGATGGCAGATCCGATTGATACCATTGTTGATGGGACCAACACCACCCTTAGACCGGTGGCTGATACTTCTCTTAGCAATCCGGACACCAATTGTTTGCTCATTAATCTTATGCTCATTAACCCAATCATGAAGTTCATACAACATTATCGAATATGAAGCAACACTTAACCATAATAATATGCGAAAATTAGTTCTTTTGCATTTACATGGTATCATGTATTGAAACCATCCTTCCGAAGGATCGTTTCAAATACTGAAACCATATAAAAAAAAATACCACATAACAAGTCAAAGTTGTACCATACATGTTCCAAAAAAAATATTACATGCCAATATGTGGTATACCACAGTGTCTGAAAGAATCAGCACCAAAGTGACACAGCTGTGTCGTGTGGTCAAAAATATCAAAAGGCCTGCACCGAAATCAGCAACTGGGTCACTGTACTGCGTGTATCAGTGTGTTTCCTTGCAGCTCCATCTGTTATGCCCACCCTTTCGGCACAGTGTGCATCGTCCCCTGATCGTCTCGGTCTGGGATGGTATCTGTCGTGTCTTCCTCCGCCTCGGCTGCACGCGTACATCCGGAGCCAGCACAAATTCCTCATAAAATCCACCGTCCACGTTATCAACTTCCATCAAAAGAGAATAGATCATGCCGCCGTAGGTTCCTGTTCAGTATTTTTGCTGGGGCCGGACACAGTTTTCCAATCATCCGGGCACTTGCCTCTCGCTTCTCGTTCATCATCTTCATGATCTGAGATAGGTAATGCAGAGATGGGAGGAATGAGAGATGACAAGTTGGGTCAAACTTGGGAAGTGTGAGAATGACAAACAGTTCCTTTTCAGAGATTCTTCTGTGTACTTGGCAGATTTCCTGTCAGAAATCCTCTCATGAATTGATGGTTGTGGTCCCCGCTGCATTATTTGAGGGGAAATCCATGAACACGTACACTTGTTTCTTATGGTACCAATCATTTCTTACGGTAGCACCATACATGAGTTACAAGAATACTATTCTGATTGGTACTGATTCGTTGTGGTCCCCACTAAATTTGTTTGATCATAATTTACAGTAATAATGAAGAAATATGTTTATTTATGTTGAATGAAGCACGAATAAGAGTCATTAACACATCCACCCAACCCTATGTGCCAAAAATATGCATCTTTCCACCATGTGAGGAATGACCAAAGGAATGGTGCGTTCTCCAAGTAGAGGAGTACATCACAGGAACAATGTCCAGTGTATTCTAAGGCCTTCGGTGGTGTGTTGTTTGGAAACCACATGGTCCAACACTAAATTGTTGATTTGAGCTCATTAATTGCATCCAAACACTTTAATTTACACTAATAACGAATCAATATGATTGTTTATGTTAAATGAAGCACGAATAAGCTTCATAAACACATTTCTCCAACCCTATGTGCCACAAATATGCATCTTTCCACTATGTGAGGAAGGACCAAGGAAATGGTGCTTTCTCCAAGTGGAGGAGTACATCACAGGAACAATGTTCAGTGTATTCCAAGGCCTTCAGTGGTGTGTTGTTGGGAAACCACATAGTTCAACACTAAATTGTTGATTTGAGCACATTAATGGCATCAAAACACTTTAATTTACACTAATAACGAATCAATATGATTGTTTATGTTAAACGAAGCACGAATAAGCTTCATAAACACATTCCCCCAACCCTATGTGCCAAATATGCATCTTTCCACTATGCGAGGAAGGACGAAATGAATAGTGCTTTCTCGAAGTAGAGGAGTACATCATAGGAACAATGTTCAGTGTATTTCAAGGCCTTCGGTGGTGTGTTGTTGGGAAACCACATAGTCCAACACTAAATTGTTGATTTGAACTCATTAATGGCATCCAAACACTTTAATTTACACTAATAACGAATCAATATGATTGTTTATGTTAAATGAAGCACAAATAAGCTTCATAAATACATTCCCCCAACCCTATGTGCCACAAAGATGCATCTTTCCACTATGCGAGGAAGGACCAAAGGAATGGTGCTTTCTCGAAGTAGAGGAGTACATCACAGGAACAATATTCAGTGTATTCCAAGGCCTTCGGTGGTGTGTTGTTGGGAAACCACATAGTCCAACACTAAAATGTTGATTTGAGCTCATTAATGGCATCCAAACACTTTAATTTACACTAATAACGAATCAATATGATTGTATATGTCAAATGAAGCACAAATAAGCTTCATAAACACATTTCTCCAACCCTATGTGCCACAAATATGCATTTTTCCACTATAAGAGGAAGGACCAAAGGAATGCTGTTTTCTCCAAGTAGAGGAGTACATCACATGAACGATGTCCAGTGTATTCCAAGGCCTTCGGTGTTGTGTTGTTGGGAAACCACATAGTCCAACACTAAATTATTGATTTGAGCTCATTAATGGTATCCAAATACTTTAATTTACACTAATAACGAATTAATATGATTGTTTATGTCAAATGAAGCACGAATAAGCTTCATAAACACATTCCCACAACCCTATGTGCCAAAAATATGCATCTTTCCACTATGTGAGGAAGGACCAAGTGAATGGTGCTTTCTGCAAGTAGATGAGTACATCACAGGAACAATGTCCAGTGTATTCCAAGGCCTTCGGTGGTGTGTTGTTGGGAAACCACATAGTCCAATGATAATGGCCAAAAATGACCATTATTTTCAATCCATTTCCGTGTCTTAAACGGGCATTTGATCGCATTCTGGTCTTACATTAAGTAAGAAAGCAATCGAATTGGACTAATTTATGCATAATTGTAAAAATAATAAGCTGGTGTGAAAAAGACATAAATATGTAATTTTATTACATATTTATGTTAGAAAAATCCAAAAACATGAGAAAAAGAAAAGGAAACAAAAAGATGGGAAAAAGATAGAAAAGCCCACAAAAAGAATGTTTTCGGCCCATCTGGCCCAATCCAGCAGGCCCAGGAAGACCTTTGTCGCGGAAGCCCCTTGGCGCGATGCAGTGTTCCGCGACAAAGGCATGTTCCGCGACCAAGTGGCCCAAATGAAGAGGAGACCAGCCAAGCCCCTTGGCGCGATGACCTTTGTCGCGATGGCATGCTCCGCGACAAAGGCATGTTCCGCGACCAAGATGCACAAATAGAGACACAAGACCCAGTCGAGAAGCCTTGCCACATGCAGTGTGTTCCGCGACCAACTTGATGCTCCGAGACAAAGCTGTGATGTGTGTGATGTCTTAAGACACAATGGGCTAGAATCAAGGCCCATGGGCTTAGGGTTACACTTCTATAAATATGAGGTGTCTCCCATGAGCTAAGGGTTGGTTGGCCAGTAGAGATTGAAAGTGTTGTAGAGCTCTTGCAGGCAAGCTTAGGAGTTCCTCCTTAGGTAGAGTAGTTTAGGTTTATTTTCATGTATTATTTAATTTTTGCTCTTAGTTTAGCTTAGTTTAGTGTTTTTACTGTTCACAGTTGCTTAGATAGCCATTTTTATACCATGTTTTGGTTTCTAAACTCTTGTTTTAGGGTTTGTAATACCCAAATCATGGGTATTAACAATACCTCTTCAATAATATGGGAAAACATTCATCATTTGTGTCCCAAATCATGAAATGGGTCTCACACCCCATGGATTTATGCTTTCTTTTTCATTTTGGGGTCATTTGACCCCCATTTTGTTATTTTTATGTTTACTGTTGGCATATTATGGATAATGTTGTGTAGATGTGTGATCGTTAAACCCTAGATTAGGACTCCTGCTTTATTTTAATATTCTGCCCATCCTTGTTATTTTTGTTTAAGCATGTTCTTCTTTATTTTGAATGTTTCTTGCTTATTTTTAGCTTAGAATAACTTTTTGATCTGAAATAGGGTGAGATCACGCTGTTTGCATGCCACTGTTCATTTCTGCTTTTTCTGACTTTTGTCCTGAACCACCTTTGGCGCCAACCGCCTTCTGGCGCGGAACCACGTTCCGCGACAAAATGGCTGTTACGCGACCAAGGTGTTTCAAGACACTTGTCTCCATAATTTAAAACCCTTTGTCGCGGAATACCTTGTCGCGGAGCCACGTTCCGCGACAAAACTGTCCATGCATAGCGACAAAGGAGCCAAACTCTTGCATTTTGTCTTCATGGCTTTTTTGTCGCGGAATCATCTTGTCGCGGAGCCACGTTCCGCGACAAAATCCCATTCTGAGACAGAAAAATTATGCCATGTTCCTTGACCTTTGAACACCTTGTCGCGGAATACCTTGTCGCGGAACCACGTTCCGCGACAAAATTTCCATGCATAGCGACAAAGGTTCAAATGCTTTAGGAATTTTATGAAAACACTTTGTCGCGATGTCACTCTTGTCGCGGAACCACGTTCCGCGACAAAATCTTGCATAGCGACAAAGAGGCGTTATGCTGCCAAAAATTCTAAAAACTTGTCGGGATGTCCATGTCGCGGACCTCGGTCCGCGACAAAATTTATGATATCACGACAAGGGTTCCTCTCCCTCTATTTAATCTCAAACAAACTTCATTCTCTCCCTATTTTATATTGCAACACTCACATCATAGCCCCACGGGTTAGGATGTAACATTCTGGAATTGCAATATAGGGTGTTATGCTGCCCAAATTTTGATTCTCCATTTGCATCACTTAACTGATTGAACCCTTGACTCATTAATGATTAAAGATTGAGATTAGCAATAATCAAACTTCAATAATCATCATGACGAAAGGACCTTTGTTCAATTGCCATTAAAACATTCTTGTATAAACAAAATCTTGATGGCTTAAACAGATAATCTGGACTGTAATTAATTATGGTAGGAATGATTATTTAAGACCATCACATGTGGACCCAACCCACAACCTTGCATGAGAAACCAATGTCTCTCATACAAGGGATCTCCTTTTGTTTCTTATTTATTTTGTCTTTGTGTGTTGTGTGGAACCATTAGTAAAGAATACATCAGACTAATGTTGGCGGGTACTCCCTCATGGATAACTAGCTCGTATTCTGGGTATTAGTTACTAATTGTTATTTTGCATGGTCTGGATGGCTGTCAGTGGAAGCCTTGGCGGTTCGCCCATCCGGGGTTATAATAGCTGCTCGGCTGACTCCCATCCAGATACAGTTTTATTTTTCTTATCTTAATTTCCAAACCCAAATTCCAATCCGTACTGGGAGTCAGTTGGCATCAGTCAATGCCAACTGACGATCATTATAGAAGGGAAGCATGTAGGTTTTTATCCGAATTCACAGACAGTGGAGACCCAACTGGTGTTGACACCACCATTATAGGGTCTAAGCTGTCTAAATTCGCTCCATCCGAGTGATTGGGAAATTGGACAGTAGATGTTTACAGTCCACCTGATTATTCTGCCATTGTTTTGGTCCCTTGACCACTTCATTCTGTGTTTCACCTTCTGTCTAGACCCGCATCTATATTTTGGGTCAATTAATTTTACACTTCCATATATCTTTATGCATGATAATATTATATACTATTGTGGTCTGTACTTATTTTGGGATCCTTCCCTTGGACAATAGAAGTCTAGATCTTAAACAGATATTGCTTTATAAATTTCCAACAAAAACCTCTTTATAAAATCCGGATCTGAGTAAGGGATAAATTCTTCAGTTATGACTAATTCATATTCTGTCAAGGGTTGTATTTTGGGAAATTAAGAAGCAGATTCAGCGATTAGGTCTCGCCTAGACTGAAAGGGTCTGTGTTTTAACTGAGAGTCTAGTACCTGACAGGGAATGATTTTCAAATCCATTATTTTCCAAAATTGCTGGTTGATGGAAATGTAAGATTAAGTCCTACACCGATATGGGGTCCACTTGGATTCAAATACAGTGTAGTAAATAATCTTAGAGGAACATCATCCAGGCCTTGGTTATTTTCCAAGATAGGGTTGAGTTTTCTTTCAACTGCTATCCTCTTCTGCCAAAGCCTACTTTTGAGTCCTGAGTGAGTGCATCCGGAACGAATTAATTTATTAGTTCGTTTCATTAGTTTGTATCTCATAATCACCCGGAAGGAAGTGAACACACTAGTGGTTCACTAAGAGCCGGGAATTCTTGATCCATACTCCTTCATTCTGATGGGGAGCTGTCTTTTACTACCAGGGTCAGATTTTCAAAACCTCCGAGTGATAGGTTTTAAATGCTTTCTTTACCGCTTTCTTTTACCGCTTTCATTAGAGGTCACTCGGTTGTATTGAGAGTTGTGTAACTGCTACTAGGATTGACAGTTAAGGGATAGTTTAGGGCTTATTTCAAATCTTTGGGTGTGACATGGGAGAATGATAGTGGTACTTGGCATTTCAATAAATGATGTGTCGGGTGTTGCTTTTCCACCACAGATGAAGTAACACACCCAGGCCGGGGCAGTTACGAATCTGTGGTATCTTAGAATTTGCGGTCTTAAGAACATGTAAACTCATATTGCAAGTACCTGTCTGTTAAAGGGAAAGCCTTATTGAGAGCATGAGAATTAGCTATCTGATAGAATTATTCCAAACAAAGATCTGTGTATAAAAATGGAAGTTTAATATTGCTGTATCTCACTCTTGTCCAATTTTCATTCTTTTCTTCCTGTCCTTTCTGTCTACATTGTGACTCAACTTCACGGTTGGCACAATGCACCTTTTCCCTGCTTTCGTAGATAATGTTTACTGCATTCCTAGAATAATTCTTATCCGCTTTCTAGAATAGATTTATTTGCTTTGTAGATTAATTTAACTGCTTTCAAGATCTAGTTTAAATTCCCGTCAGTAGATATTAATCATCTTTCAAACCTATTGAGCAATACGAATGGAAAATCTAGTAAAACGACGTGGGACCTGCTTCTATCGCACATCCTCCAGTGAACGATCCGGTCTTACTATAAATTACTGCAATTTTTGACACCGTGCGCTTTCGGGGGCACAGTTTCTTAACTACGAGCAATAAAAACATGACTACTTATAAATATATCCCTAATCACAACCCCGCCATCATAATTTGGTTTCACTAATTAAAACCTAAACCAGGATCATGATTTTTCGGAAAATACTCGTGTAGTGGGAGTCTGTCAAAAGTTTCATGGCAGGAAATCTCATGGCAAGAATTGATGAGAAGTATCATGGCATATTTGCCGGGGATCCTCAGTGTGACAGGCTGAAGGTCAACCTATCCCGGCTATGCCATGAGATTTGTCAACATTTCATGACAGAGAGGACCACAGCGCCATTTGAAACCAAAGCACCACACTTGAGTAATAAAAAGACTAATAATCCTGATATGTCCCTAAACCCTTTCCCGTGAATCATAACGCTTTTCATTTAATAAATCTAACCTGGTATAATTTTAGAAAAAGCTCGTGTTAATGAAACTTGTCAAAAGTTTCATGGCGCCGTTGCCGGGGAGGATGCAGCGCCGTTTTATTTAGAGAATTACATTCCTCATTGCTCCTAGAGTAGCCTATACATATAATTATAAATATTCACCTTCAGAACCACTTCTAACCTGGGGATTGTACAGGTACTGTCATTATTGAAGCCGTTGTTCTATGCAAAGGAGGAAGCAGACGCCAGCCGAGATCCCGTTTAATTCAGAGATAGAAAAGACAGCTCGACGTCGTAGGGCGGAGACTAAACGAAGAAGGGAACGGGAACGACAGGCATTACTTTCGCCAAGCACCAGCAGCGATATTTCCGAAATGGCAAACCCTGACATCCCACCAATCATTCAACCCAATCCCCCACTTCACAACATTGAGGAAGACCCCGAAGATGCTGATCATGATGATTTGGATGATCCCCCTCCCCAGATCATACAAGGAGGTGGGAATCCACCAAACATGGACCAGCAGCACTTCGAGGCACCCCCTCCCAACCCGAACCAAAACCCACCAAACAACCAAAACCAACCAAATCAGCAAAATTTCCCAAACCAACAGAATCAGCAATACCATAACCCCCATCAGAATCCCCCGAATCCGAATGATTTCAATGATCCGAGGAACTATTTCATGCCTCAGAACTACTACCCACAGCAGTACCAAGGCGGGCCTGAGAACAATCATCCAGCAGCAGCTGCTGCTGATTACATGCAGCCAATTTTAGAGCCATATCTGAACATTCCTGGACAAGCTCCATTCCTGGCCAGGAATTTCGAACTGAAACCGGCCCTAATCAATCTAGTCCAGAGCAACCAGTTTTCCGGAGCAAGTCATGAAGATCCCCATGATCACCTGCAAACCTTCCTAGAATTGTGTGACACGATCAAGAATCGTGATGTACCCGCAAACACTATTCGACTAAGGCTATTCCCCTTCTCTCTGACAAGCGGAGCACGAACATGGTACAAGTCACTGCCCGTAAATCAGAAGTCTACATGGGAAGATGTGATCGGAAACTTCCTAGCAAAATACTTCCCGGAGTCCAAGGTGGATGAATGCCGCTCCAAAATTGCGGAATTCAAGATGAAACCAGACGAGTCCTTGTATGATGCAAAGGAAAGATTCTTCAACCTACTCAGAAAGTGTCCTCAACATGGCTTCCATGACTGGGAGAGACTGAGAAAGTTCTACAGTGGTCTGACCCCAGCATGGAAATCCATGCTTGATGCTGCTGGTGGTCAACATTTGCTCTACATACCGATGGACCAAGCCTGGGCAAAGATTGAAGCCATGAGTGTAAACCGTTCTGTTCTAACTGATGATGGTAATCTCACTCCCCCTCGTAGTTTATGTGCTGTAGGTACAGTAGAGAAGTCAGACATTGAAAAGCTTCAAGAGCAAGTGGCAGCGTTGTCTGTAAATCAAGGAGTTGGAAGTTCTGCGCAGGGACAGCCAAACTGATGTGATCTGTGGACTGTGTCAAGGTGCTCATGCAACTGACACATGCGAGCAAGTCACAGCTGAGAGCTGTAACTATGCAGGAGCTTTTCCAAATAGACACCCGAATTCGTCTTATTCAAACAACAACGCCTTAAACTCACATCTCTTGAACAAGCCACAGCAACAACAGTTCAACCCTCAGCAGAACCAAGGATTCAATCAGAACAGGGGCCAACATTTTCAGAATCCAGGTTTCCAACCTCAGATCCAGCAGAGGCCACCTCAGAATTTCCAGAACTTTCAGCCCAATCAGAATTTCCAGCCTCAGTTTGTCCCAAACCAAGGCCAGTGGAATCAGAATCAGCATCAAAATCAGAATCAGAATCAAAAGCCTCCTTCAAGGCTTGAGAATTTGATGACTGATTTCATCACTAGTCAGAAAGAGATCAACAATCAACTGCAGGCCTCCATCAGAAATGTGGAGACCCAAGTTACACAGATGGCTAATGAGATGCAGAAAAGGGACAAAGGAACATTGCCTAGTACTGCGGAAAAGAACCCGCAATGCAAGGCAATAACCTTGAAATCTGGAAGAGTACTAGCTGGACCAAAGGGAGCAGATACTGGAGTGGAATTTGAAGAAGATGATATTGTTGACAATGCTGGTAAGGAAGCTGATAATGGAAATGAAGCGGAAAAAGAGACAGCCGAATTGCAGACTGAAGCTGCGCCTGAAATGGCTGAAACAGATAAGGGTACAGGTGAAGGTACAACTTCCTTCCCTTCACCACCAAAAATTGCTAATAACAAGTACATGCCCAGGATTCCTTATCCTGCGCGGCTTAAAAATAAAGAACATGATCTTAAATTCAAGAAATTTCTGCAACGATTAAAGTCTGTAGAGATAACCATTCCTCTCACAGAAATGATTTCCGAAATGCCCATCTATGCTAAGTTCTTGAAAGAATTGATTTCAGGAAAAAGGCAGGTTGAGCAGGAAGAGGTAATTATTCTCAACAGCACATGCAGTGCCATCGTTCAGAGGAGAATGCCTGAAAAGAAAGAGGACCCCGGATGTTGCACACTTCCAGTACAATTCGGAAAGGCCAAAGTGAGTATGGGGCTTTGTGATTTAGGATCAAGCATCAATGTGATGCCACTAGCTATGGCTGTTCGCCTTAAGCTTGGAGAAATTCAACCGGTCAAGATGAGACTGCAACTTGCAGACAGATCGATCACTCAACCCGTAGGAATCCTCAAGGATGTTGTGGTCAAAACCGGGCAGGTTCTTTTCCCGGTCGACTTCATCGTCCTCGACATTGAAGAGGATTCTGAAATGCCGCTTATCCTTGGACGCCCATTTCTAGCCACTGGTGGTGCACTGATTGACGCTAAATCCGGAAAAGTCACCTTAAGGGTCGATGGCGAGGAGATCATCTTTGATATGGAGAAATTGCAGAAATTTCCGAATGACAGTTCTTGTTTCTCATTTGAAAATGTAATAGTTAGGGAAGAGCCAGACTCTGAACTTGATTGTGAAATGATGCTGGATGAACTATCAAAGCAGGTACTGAAGCCTGCTGGCGTGGAGCACAAGGGATGCAAAGCCGTTCACTTCGCCGATCCCGAAACAGGGGATTTGGAGGAATTTGACGGCATCGACTTCCATGATGACGCCAACCAAGAGGAGGAAGAGGATCCTGTACTGATGCAGGATCCCGAAGGTAAATCTGTTCTCCCACTACCCAATTCTCGCAAACTACTCCCTTCCGTTGAATGTCCACCAGAGCTTGAACTTAAAACACTACCCGATCATCTCAAGTACGCGTTTCTCGCAGAACATAAAAAGTTACCCGTGATTGTTTCGGCTAAGCTCTCTCAAGAGCAAGAAAATGCTCTGGTGGACGTTCTTAAGAAACATGTACATGCAATAGGTTGGACCATTTCTGATATAAAAGGAATAAGCCCTTCTATTTGCATGCACAGGATTCTAATGGAAGAAGAGTTTAAACCCTCCCGTCAACCTCAGAGGCGATTGAACCCCCTTATGCAGGAAGTGGTAAGGAAAGAAGTTATCAAGCTCTTAGATGCTGGTATAATCTATCCTATCTCTGATAGCAAATGGGTTAGCCCGGTGCAGGTCGTACCCAAACGAGGAGGGATGTGCATAACCAAGAATGAGCAAGGAGAAGAGGTTGCAACCAGGCCAGTGACCGAATGGAGAGTTTGTATCGACTACCGGAAGCTGAACGAGGCCACACGCAAGGACCATTTTCCTTTGCCATTCATTGATCAGATGCTTGAGAGGTTGGCAGGGAGAGAGTTTTATTGCTTTTTGGATGGTTATTCTGGTTATAATCAGATTGTTATTTCCAGTGAAGACCATGATAAAACCACTTTTACTTGCCCGTACGGCACTTTTGCCTATCGACGGATGCCTTTTGGTTTGTGCAATGCACCTGCTACTTTTCAAAGATGCATGATGTCTATTTTCTCTGAATTTATCGAAAAATGCATTGAGGTCTTTATGGATGACTTCTCTGTATATGGAGATACGTTCGAAGATTGTTTGACCAATCTTGCTAAGATTTTAAAGAGGTGTGAGGACACTAACTTGGTTTTAAATTGGGAAAAGTGCCATTTTATGGTCACTGAGGGCATAGTGTTAGGTCATCGCATTTCTCGTGCAGGCATTGAAGTTGATCCAGCCAAAGTTTCCGTCATTTCCAATCTCCCTCTTCCTAACTCGATCAAATCAGTTAGGAGCTTCTTAGGGCATGCCGGTTTTTACCGGCGATTCATTAAGGATTTCTCTAAAATTGCCAAGCCGCTCACTAATCTGCTTTGTAAAGAAAATCCTTTCTTAATAAATGAAGCGTGTGTCCAAGCCTTTGACACGCTCAAGAAGATGTTGGTTTCTGCACCGATAGTGCAACCACCCGATTGGTCACTGCCTTTCGAGGTAATGTGCGATGCTAGTGGTCTCGCCGTGGGCGCAGTTCTTGGACAACATAAGGATGGGAGACACTGCGTAATTCATTACGCAAGTCATGCCCTGAATGAAGCCCAAGTTAACTACACCACAACGGAGAAAGAGATGTATGCTGTAGTCTTCGCGTTTGACAAGTTCAGACAGTATCTGATAGGTACGAAGACCATAGTATACACCGATCATACAGCATTGAGATACTTGTTTAGCAAACAAGATGCAAAACCTCGATTAATCAGGTGGGTACTTCTGTTGCAAGAATTCGACATCATAATAAAAGATAGGCGAGGTCGAGATAATGGTGCTGCTGACCATTTATCTCGATTAGATAATGATAAAAAGGAAAAAGCCGTCAATGAAGATTTCCCGGACGAACAGTTGTTCGCGTTGCATCTGCATAATCAAGCTTGCCCATGGTTTTCCGACATCGCTAACTTCTTGGCGTGCGGAGTAACCCCACAGTTTTCGAACTATCATCAGAGGAATAAGTTCAAACGAGATGTATTAAGTTACTTCTGGGAAGAACCTTATCTCTTCAAACACTGCCCTGATTTAATAATCAGGCGATGTGTGACCGAGCATGAAGCTTATCAAATTGTCAGAAAATGCCATGAATCAGAATATGGAGGTCACCATGGTCCCGCTCGAACGGCCCACAAGGTCCTCGAATGTGGATTTTATTGGCCTCACATCTATGAGGATTGCAGGACATTTGTTAAGGGCTGTGACAGATGCCAAAGATTAGGAAACATCTCCAAGAGGGATGAGATGCCTCAAAAGGGGATTCTCACACTTGAGATCTTTGATGTATGGGGCATTGACTTCATGGGACCGTTTCCACCATCTGGTGGAAACTACTATATCTTGGTAGCTGTCGATTACGTATCCAAATGGGTCGAGGCTGTCGCATTACCGACCAATGATGGTAGCCAAGTCATCAAGTTCCTCAAGAACAATATTTTCAGTCGATTTGGCGTACCTAGGGTGGTGATATCTGATGGAGGAACACACTTTATTAATAAAGGTTTTGAAACTTTAATGAGTAAAAATGGGATCCTCCATAAGATAGGCACGCCTTACCATCCTCAGACTAGTGGTCAAGTCGAAGTATCCAATCGCGAAATCAAACACATACTCGAAGCCACTGTCGGGATAACCCGTAAGGATTGGGCACGTAAGCTCAATGATGCTCTATGGGCATACCGCACAGCATATAAGACTCCCATCGGGATGTCTCCATATAGGCTGGTCTTCGGAAAAGCCTGTCATTTACCCGTAGAGCTAGAGCATAAAGCTTACTGGGCCGTTAAAACGCTTAACTTCGATCCGAAAGTTGCTCAGAGCAAACGTAAGTTGGACCTCAATGAAATTGAGGAAATACGAGCGCAAGCTTATGAAAGCTCTCGAATTTACAAGGAGCGGACCCAGAAGTTGCACGATCGCCGGATCAAACCTAAGTATTTTTATGTTGGTCAACATGTGTTATTGTTCAATACTAGGTTGAAGCTGTTCCCCGGAAAGCTCAAATCTAGATGGGAAGGACCACATGAAGTACTAGAGGTGTTCAAAAATGGAGCTGTCAGGATCCGAACTGGCAGGGGCGATATAGTGGTGAATGGACAACGATTAAAAGAGTACCTCGGACAGTTCGACCCGGAGAAAGAAAGCCAAGCAGTGGCAGACCCGGCTTACACTCAATAAGAAACAGCATTTAAAAACACAAAAATTTTAGTTTATATATATATATATATAGTATATATTTACAGTACTTATCTCATGATGAGCAAGTACCCAAAGATCAATTAAACATTTAGAGTACTAAGACTCTAAATGTGAGGATGTTGATATTTGGAGAAAATTTAATGCATTTCATTCATCTATCTTGCAGAAGTTCGGAACCACCAAAAAGAGGAGCAGATAAGAGTAACATGGAAAACCAGGTTCCTGGTTGGATTAGTTCCATAAGTCTAAGAAAACGTTTTCGGGAATTGAAGAAATTCAATACCTGAAACAAAATTCACAGATAAATGGAACCAACCCAACCTAATTTTATGCAAGTGGATTGTTTAATTTTCAGCCCAGCATTTTGAATTTACTTGGACTGAATTTATTCAGCCCAAATCAAATAAAATGGACTCAGGCCCGCCCACATCACACTCGGGCCCAGTCCAAGAAAATTTGAAAATTCAAAAAATTCTTTGTCGCGGAAGGTCCTTTGTCGCGATGTCATACATCGCGACCAGGCCCTGTTCCGCGACAAACTCCCTTTTTCCTTCTTAACCCTTCTCCGGTGATTGTCGCGATGCACCTTGTCGCGGAGCATGACTCCGCGACCAAGCTCTGCTCCGCGACATGATCTGCGTTGACCTTGTCTCCATACTGAGCTTTGTCGCGGTAGCCTTGTCGCGGAGCATGACTCCGCGACCAACCCTCAACTCCGCGACCACTCTGATGTCGCTATGCCTTGTCGCGGAACCTTGTTCCGCGACAAAGTTTCGGATTCCGCGACAAAAGTTCAAGTATTTATACCCCCCCACCCCCTCCAGTTTCTTTTCACTTTCTCTTGTCATTTCAACTTCCTCCAACTTCTTCATCTTCTTTTCCCCCATTTTTCTCTCATCCGAACGAACACCACGTGTTCTTCGCAACCTTAGCACTCCATTTTCAAGGGGAAACTATGGACCGATTTCATGGACTCCTCCCAAACCTTGGACCCGTGCCTAGACCCGAGCCAAGGAGGAGAGGGTAAACCCTGTTTTCGCCATGTTCATAGCACCCATTCGGACCCCTTTATTTTGTTTTTTTATTTTTTATTTTTTTTTTGTTGTGTTCTTGGTGTGGTGTGGTTAATGTGTGCACTTAACTTTAGATTTTTGGAGGTTTTTGAGTGCTCTCTGCTGAGAGCACCATTTTGAAACATTTGAAACTCCATTTTGAAACTGGTAATGGATAAGTTTTTGAGGTTTAAAACTGGAAAGAACAAACTGATGAACATTTGGGTATTGTTTTGAATATCTTGATGTTGTTAGTTTGATTGATCTGATGTGATGTGCACAGTGTTGAGTTGGTGTAATAAAAGAGGTAAGATCTCTTTGGGCACATTTGTCCCCATGTTAGAAATCTCATGGGAATAAATGTTTGTTTGTTTATGGAAACATAGTACAAACACCCAATAGGAAGCTTCCACTTTTAATAAAAGCAATTTTTAGAAAAAGACAAAAAGAGTCATTTTTGTTTAATGTTTGACTTGAGTCTTTTGTTCCCAATGGAACACTAGTGTGAGTAAGATAGCAGTACTTTTGTCACCCAACTGCTATCCTTTTCAAAAATCCAAAATGGGACCACTCACATCCCACCTTTGTTAAATAAAACAAGTCAACCATTTTTAAAATTAAAAACAGTGTTTGCAAATTTTTGGATGCTTTAACTGTCCAAACAGTCCAAGCTATCCAGAAACAGCAGATCCGTTCCGCCACGTCTCCATTGCACATTCCAATATTCGAGCATTCCATTTCCATCTATCCATCTCATTCCACTTCCAACAAGTGTCTCGGACTTGTTTAATAAACTGAAAACTTTTAGGCCCTATGGCCCATTAAAAAGATTTTAGGCCCAATGGCCAATTTTATTTTATTTTGGGCTCTTTAGCCCATTTAAAACCAAATATTATTGACATGTGCTTTAAATTAAAATTCAAGTCAGAAATTTAATAATCTCACATCTAGAGCAAAGCTCTAAATGTGAGGATGTTGGTTTCTGAATTTGAATAATTTCTGAAAATTACATAAAAATTGGATTCATCGCTTCTTATCTTTTCAGGGGTAATCCTCCCATTCCAAATCATGCACCAGAAGGAACCAAGCTGCTGGACCTACCGCTCGAACTCCTTGGTGAGATTCTCTCCCGGATAGGAGAGGATGAAATCAGGGAGGTGTTTGCTGCGCAACGTATATGCAAGAAGCTCAAGGATGCTGGGAACTTTGCCATCGTATACAAGCGATGCGAGGTTGACTCCTCCACTGTGAAGAGAGGGCAAGAAAGACTCCGTCGGCAGAAGGAGAGATTCCTGCAAACATGCATAGCTGCAGGAAACTTCAATCTCCGGATCATTCCAGCACTTATGGCGTTTGTAGAAGGGAATGAGGAGCACGCTTGTGAACTGCTGCGCCCAGGAATTGAGGACAACCACAAGGCGTCAATTTTCACCCAGGGACTGATGCTTATGAGTAAGACGGATGAAAGGCAAGTTGAACAAGGAATCAGAATGATCGAAAGGATGGTAACAGATCGGTCAATTCTTCAGTACACGTCTACCAACGTCCTCGGATGGATGACGGATAACCCAGACACTCCGTACCTATGGGCAAACCAAGGGGACAGAATCTACTGCCCAAGGAGGCGTGAGCCCATGATGATCCATAACGGCTGGTGTCTGCGGTGTGAGTTGACCAGTTACATCCACTGGGCCAGATTTCTATTCTGAAGGAAGAAGATGAATCCCAGTCTATTAGGTTTTATTTCATTTCCATTTTAGTAGTAGTAATCTGCAAGGGATTCCTCCTTTTGTGTGTGCAGGTTTGTATTAACTGCACGAGAATCTCTTGCCTTGGTTGTATTTACTGCTTTCCCTAAATTGGAACTCATCTTTTGAGACTACTGAACAATTCTTTACTGCTTTCCTTTGAAAAGATGTCTGCACAGTCCGAGATGAATAAGTGACTGTCAGGCCAAAAATATGCTGTTAACATACTCAGTATGTCAGCAGTGCCTCTTTACTGCTTTCAATTAAATAACCAGCAAAAATATGCATAAACTTGCTCTAAATTCACAGGTTGAATTTAGGCTTATGATTAAATTTTCAGACTTTCAAATTGGGATAATATAATTGAAGACATGCATGAAATGAATTCCTAAGGTTTTGAGCTATAAAAATTTAATGATGCGATCAGCTTATTGGGTAATAAATCTGCATGTTAGAGATCTCGATTGAATAAGTTGTTAGAACTAAGCTTGGATTGAATTTGAGAATATTGTATGACATGAATTAACCCAACCTTGTGAGATTTGAGCCATGAGTCACTTTTACTCATTCATTTTCTTTGATGTGTGAATCATTTTGATTAAAGGAAACTAGAACTTGCAATTGGGACCGATCCAAGACCATGCCATATTCCCGAAATCGAGCATATGATCGAGGCACCTAGAAAACCCAAATTTTTGGCCTTCGTTTGAAATCCAAACCCAAAAATATTTCCCTTTAGGATTAACCAATTTGAGCCTATAAGCCTAATTTTTCTTTGAAACCCTCTATATTATTCCTAGCCTTACAAAAAGACCAAGAAATTCAAACCCAAGTGTGCAAGGATGAATTCTATCAAAGGCATTAAAATTATGATCAAAAAAAAAAAAAGAGAAGAGAGAGAAGTTGAATTTCATTCAACATCAATAAATTGCGAATGACAAGCAATTAGACAATAGTCTAATGTCATGCAAAAGAAAACCAAAAAAGAGAGAAACATTGATGATCATAAATTTTTAAATAAAAATATGCCAAGTTATGATAGAATAAATCTTTGCCACTTCTAGCCCAATAATTTCCCTTTCCTACCTAATGTTACAACCGTACGCCCCGTTACAACCCTTAAATAAGACCTCGTGATCTCGATTTGAAGAAATGAGCCGGTGGCGAGTTGGTCTGATTGCAAGCTTATGGGATAATTTAATTAAATGTGATTTTGAGCGTTCATGATTAAACTCCAATTGAGAGTGAGTGAATTTTTCCGATTCTCCTATATGTGAGGCTTTGTCTTATTACACATGTTCATGTCATCCTCTGATTCTCATCCCTAATCTTTGCATTTTTCAAACATGATACTCATGAAAGGTTGATAATAATGTTTGATTTGTAGGCCCGATGTAGTGAGCAAGTATCATTTCATTAAACACTGCAATCAAGGGAATTCAATACTTGTAATTTTTGATTGTCTTATCCCAATCCATAAAGGATGTGATTTATGAAGCCACGAAAATGAATTGAATATGTAGAGTCCGTGTTCTTACGAACATTGACTCTGACTGCTCGGGGACAATCAGTACTAAATGTGAGGATGTTGATAATGGCCAAAAATGACCATTATTTTCAATCCATTTCCGTGTCTTAAACGGGCATTTGATCGCATTCCGGTCTTACATTAAGTAAGAAAGCAATCGAATTGGACTAATTTATGCATAATTGTAAAAATAATAAGCTGGTGTGAAAAAGACATAAATATGTAATTTTATTACATATTTATGTTAGAAAAATCCAAAAACATGAGAAAAAGAAAAGGAAACAAAAAGATGGGAAAAAGATAGAAAAGCCCACAAAAAGAATGTTTTCGGCCCATCTGGCCCAATCCAGCAGGCCCAGGAAGACCTTTGTCGCGGAAGCCCCTTGGCGCGATGCAGTGTTCCGCGACAAAGGCATGTTCCGCGACCAAGTGGCCCAAATGAAGAGGAGACCAGCCAAGCCCCTTGGCGCGATGACCTTTGTCGCGATGGCATGCTCCGCGACAAAGGCATGTTCCGCGACCAAGATGCACAAATAGAGACACAAGACCCAGTCGAGAAGCCTTGCCACATGCAGTGTGTTCCGCGACCAACTTGATGCTCCGAGACAAAGCTGTGATGTGTGTGATGTCTTAAGACACAATGGGCTAGAATCAAGGCCCATGGGCTTAGGGTTACCCTTCTATAAATATGAGGTGTCTCCCATGAGCTAAGGGTTGGTTGGCCAGTAGAGATTGAAAGTGTTGTAGAGCTCTTGCAGGCAAGCTTAGGAGTTCCTCCTTAGGTAGAGTAGTTTAGGTTTATTTTCATGTATTATTTAATTTTTGCTCTTAGTTTAGCTTAGTTTAGTGTTTTTACTGTTCACAGTTGCTTAGATAGCCATTTTTATACCATGTTTTGGTTTCTAAACTCTTGTTTTAGGGTTTGTAATACCCAAATCATGGGTATTAACAATACCTCTTCAATAATATGGGAAAACATTCATCATTTGTGTCCCAAATCATGAAATGGGTCTCACACCCCATGGATTTATGCTTTCTTTTTCATTTTGGGGTCATTTGACCCCCATTTTGTTATTTTTATGTTTACTGTTGGCATATTATGGATAATGTTGTGTAGATGTGTGATCAAACCCTAGATTAGGACTCCTGCTTTATTTTAATATTCTGCCCATCCTTGTTATTTTTGTTTAAGCATGTTCTTCTTTATTTTGAATGTTTCTTGCTTATTTTTAGCTTAGAATAACTTTTTGATCTGAAATAGGGTGAGATCACGCTGTTTGCATGCCACTGTTCATTTCTGCTTTTTCTGACTTTTGTCCTGAACCACCTTGGGCGCCAACCGCCTTCTGGCGCGGAACCACGTTCCGCGACAAAATGGCTGTTACGCGACCAAGGTGTTTCAAGACACTTGTCTCCATAATTTAAAACCCTTTGTCGCGGAATACCTTGTCGCGGAGCCACGTTCCGCGACAAAACTGTCCATGCATAGCGACAAAGGAGCCAAACTCTTGCATTTTGTCTTCATGGCTTTTTTGTCGCGGAATCATCTTGTCGCGGAGCCACGTTCCGCGACAAAATCCCATTCTGAGACAGAAAAATTATGCCATGTTCCTTGACCTTTGAACACCTTGTCGCGGAATACCTTGTCGCGGAACCACGTTCCGCGACAAAATTTCCATGCATAGCGACAAAGGTTCAAATGCTTTAGGAATTTTATGAAAACACTTTGTCGCGATGTCACTCTTGTCGCGGAACCACGTTCCGCGACAAAATCTTGCATAGCGACAAAGAGGCGTTATGCTGCCAAAAATTCTAAAAACTTGTCGGGATGTCCATGTCGCGGACCTCGGTCCGCGACAAAATTTATGATATCACGACAAGGGTTCCTCTCCCTCTATTTAATCTCAAACAAACTTCATTCTCTCCCTATTTTTATATTGCAACACTCACATCATAGCCCCACGGGTTAGGATGTAACATTCTGGAATTGCAATATAGGGTGTTATGCTGCCCAAATTTTGATTCTCCATTTGCATCACTTAACTGATTGAACCCTTGACTCATTAATGATTAAAGATTGAGATTAGCAATAATCAAACTTCAATAATCATCATGACGAAAGGACCTTTGTTCAATTGCCATTAAAACATTCTTGTATAAACAAAATCTTGATGGCTTAAACAGATAATCTGGACTGTAATTAATTATGGTAGGAAGGATTATTTAAGACCATCACATGTGGACCCAACCCACAACCTTGCATGAGAAACCAATGTCTCTCATACAAGGGATCTCCTTTTGTTTCTTATTTATTTTGTCTTTGTGTGTTGTGTGGAACCATTAGTAAAGAATACATCAGACTAATGTTGGCGGGTACTCCCTCATGGATAACTAGCTCGTATTCTGGGTATTAGTTACTAATTGTTATTTTGCATGGTCTGGATGGCTGTCAGTGGAAGCCTTGGCGGTTCGCCCATCCGGGGTTATAATAGCTGCTCGGCTGACTCCCATCCAGATACAGTTTTATTTTTCTTATCTTAATTTCCAAACCCAAATTCCAATCCGTACTGGGAGTCAGTTGGCATCAGTCAATGCCAACTGACGATCATTATAGAAGGGAAGCATGTAGGTTTTTATCCGAATTCACAGACAGTGGAGACCCAACTGGTGTTGACACCACCATTATAGGGTCTAAGCTGTCTAAATTCGCTCCATCCGAGTGATTGGGAAATTGGACATTAGATGTTTACAGTCCACCTGATTATTCTGCCATTGTTTTGGTCCCTTGACCACTTCATTCTGTGTTTCACCTTCTGTCTAGACCCGCATCTATATTTTGGGTCAATTAATTTTACACTTCCATATATCTTTATGCATGATAATATTATATACTATTGTGGTCTGTACTTATTTTGGGATCCTTCCCTTGGACAATAGAAGTCTAGATCTTAAACAGATATTGCTTTATAAATTTCCAACAAAAACCTCTTTATAAAATCCGGATCTGAGTAAGGGATAAATTCTTCAGTTATGACTAATTCATATTCTGTCAAGGGTTGTATTTTGGGAAATTAAGAAGCAGATTCAGCGATTAGGTCTCGCCTAGACTGAAAGGGTCTGTGTTTTAACTGAGAGTCTAGTACCTGACAGGGAATGATTTTCAAATCCATTATTTTCCAAAATTGCTGGTTGATGGAAATGTAAGATTAAGTCCTACACCGAGATGGGGTCCACTTGGATTCAAATACAGTGTAGTAAATAATCTTAGAGGAACATCATCCAGGCCTTGGTTATTTTCCAAGATAGGGTTGAGTTTTCTTTCAACTGCTATCCTCTTCTGCCAAAGCCTACTTTTTAGTCCTGAGTGAGTGCATCCGGAACGAATTAATTTATTAGTTCGTTTCATTAGTTTGTATCTCATAATCACCCGGAAGGAAGTGAACACACTAGTGGTTCACTAAGAGCCGGGAATTCTTGATCCATACTCCTTCATTCTGATGGGGAGCTGTCTTTTACTACCAGGGTTAGATTTTCAAAACCTCCGAGTGATAGGTTTTAAATGCTTTCTTTACCGCTTTCTTTTACCGCTTTCATTAGAGGTCACTCGGTTGTATTGAGAGTTGTGTAACTGCTACTAGGATTGACAGTTAAGGGATAGTTTAGGGCTTAATTCAAATCTTTGGGTGTGACATGGGAGAATGATAGTGGTACTTGGCATTTCAATAAATGATGTGTCGGGTGTTGCTTTTCCACCACAGATGAAGTAACACACCCAGGCCGGGGCAGTTACGAATCTGTGGTATCTTAGAATTTGCGGTCTTAAGAACATGTAAACTCATATTGCAAGTACCTGTCTGTTAAAGGGAAAGCCTTATTGAGAGCATGAGAATTAGCTATCTGATAGAATTATTCCAAACAAAGATCTGTGTATAAAAATGGAAGTTTAATATTGTTGTATCTCACTCTTGTCCAATTTTCATTCTTTTCTTCCTGTCCTTTCTGTCTACATTGTGACTCAACTTCACGGTTGGCACAATGCACCTTTTCCCTGCTTTCGTAGATAATGTTTACTGCATTCCTAGAATAATTCTTATCCGCTTTCTAGAATAGATTTATTTGCTTTGTAGATTAATTTAACTGCTTTCAAGATCTAGTTTAAATTCCCGTCAGTATATATTAATCATCTTTCAAACCTATTGAGCAATACGAATGGAAAATCTAGTAAAACGACGTGGGACCTGCTTCTATCGCACATCCTCCAGTGAACGATCCGGTCTTACTATAAATTACTGCAATTTTTGACACCGTGCGCTTTCGGGGGCACAGTTTCTTAACTACGAGCAATAAAAACATGACTACTTATAAATATATCCCTAATCACAACCCCGCCATCATAATTTGGTTTCACTAATTAAAACCTAAACCAGGATCATGATTTTTCGGAAAATACTCGTGTAGTGGGAGTCTGTCAAAAGTTTCATGGCAGGAAATCTCATGGCAAGAATTGATGAGAAGTATCATGGTATATTTGCCGGGGATCCTCAGTGTGACAGGCTGAAGGTCAACCTATCCCGGCTATGCCATGAGATTTGTCAACATTTCATGACAGAGAGGACCACAGCGCCATTTGAAACCAAAGCACCACACTTGAGTAATAAAAAGACTAATAATCCTGATATGTCCCTAAACCCTTTCCCGTGAATCATAACGCTTTTCATTTAATAAATCTAACCTGGTATAATTTTAGAAAAAGCTCGTGTTAATGAAACTTGTCAAAAGTTTCATCCAACACTAAATTGTTGATTTGAGCTCATTAATGGCATCCAAACACTTTAATTTACACTAATAACGAATCAATATGATTGTTTATGTTAAATGAAACACGAATAAGCTTCATAAACACATTCCCCCAACCCTATGTGCCACAAATATGCATCTTTCCACTATGTGAGGAAGGACCAAAAGAATGGTGCTTTCTCCAAGTAGAGGAGTACATCACATAAACAATGTCCAGTGTATTCCAAGGCCTTCGGTGGTGTGTTGTTGGGAAACCACATAGTTCAACACTTAATTATTGATTTGAGCTCATTAATGGCATCCAAACACTTTAATTTACACTAATAACGAATCAATATGATTGTTTATACTGAAACCATCCTTCCGAATGATCGTTTCAAATACTGAAACTATATACAAAGATACCACCTATCAAGTCAAACCTGTACCAGACATGTTCCAAGTCAAACCATTCTTTTGCATTACAAGTTTGTGTAAGGCACATGTATACCACAATTAGTTAATATGATACTGAGGTTATTGAAAAAAATACAAAAACGTCACAACGACCGCACACTATTGTTTCAGTACCAGTGGAGTGATAATTCGTATGTCTAAATGCTTGTTCCATCCATTGCATCAGTCCAAACACGTATACAATCGCTAACAAAGTATTCGCTCTATTCGTAACAATACCCGTGTGCACAGAAATATAAAAAAAATACAGAGACACCAATCCACAAGTTACATATCAACAACAATAGACATAACAATACCAATGTGCGCAGAAAAATAAAAAAAACTGTAACACAGATCATTACGGGACAAAACAATAAGGTCTCTATTCCTTGCATTTCGGCTTCCTCTTGCCTATCTACTTGTTCTTCAATGCCGCTCATCCTTCCCTAAGAAAACACTCTAAACCCGTCGCACTATCCCCTACCAAAACCCTTCACAGCCCCGTCCCACTATACCCCTAACCCCTACTACAGCCCTCCTACAGCAATCCTAACCCACCGCATTATCCTCCTCTCCCGTCAAGTTTTCCCCTTCCAAGAACCCGCCTCAAACTCGCCCCCCAAAACCCTAACCCATCAACTCCGAGCTTCACGAAACCACGGTGTCCCCAACCCAAAGCTTTCTACCCTTTGATAATCCCTACCAAGCTTCGCGAACAAGCTTCTCCAACATACTTCCGCGCAAAAAATGAACCCCACACAAGCTCCTTCGATCGTCGCAGGTAGGTGAGGTGAGAGAGACAAATGGATGAGAGAGACAAATCCCACATATGGGAAGATTAAAAAAAATGACTGCCAACTCCCCATCATTACCTGTCAAATCTCTGCCAAAAAGTGAGGATATTATTGTCATTTCAGCATTTTATTTTGGTTTTGATTTTCTTTTAATTGAGGGGTCCTGAAGTTACATATATTTAACATGTTGGTATCAATACAAAATGTATTGAGTATAGGGGTACTAATACATAAGACTTTGGAGGTGTGGGTATTTAACAATAACTTTCCCTTATTATTACTAGTACTATTATGGAAAATAAAAAAATCATTGGGACTTGGGAATGAATAAATAAATAAATAATACTAGTAGTACTATCAATTTGTGAATAGGGAGAGATTTCTGGCTGCTGGCCCTAGCTAGCTATACTTGAGAAAATTCTCCCTTTTGTTATACTCCATAGTTGCATACTACAAGGTATCTTAGCTAAGTACTATTACTCCTATTATGAATATAATCTTTTAATTACTGCACGGTTTTGGGTGGGAGTAGGAGTGGGATTGATTGTTATTGTTGAAACTTTGCTAGTGTTGAAGTGCATAATTTTGTGGGATGCATAATATAATATATATTAATATGTTTAGTACTGTTGCTGCTGAGATGGCGTTGGTGTGTAGTAGTTTTACACCCTGCAGCCCGTCCGGTCCATCCATTCTAGTAGTTTTACCCCTACGCCTTTGCCTTGTGGTGTAGTTAGAATTCCTGCAAACCGTGATCTTCTTTACACATGAATTGGATAATGTATTCGTTTGGAATAGAGTTAAATTTTTCCTATTTAGCTGCTCAAATTTGTTTAGTTGTTTACAAATACACGAAATCATACATGTTTAAATATGTTCTACTTATTTACTTTTTAGTAATTCTTCATGTCTATTTTCTCAAAATAAATTTAGGCCCTGTTCTCTAAAACTTATTTTCAGGACTTATTACTTATTTTTTTTCAAAATCAGATCAGACCAGATCATATAAGAAACATTCAGATCAGACCAGATCAGATCAGACCAGACCAAAAACATTCAGACCAGACCAGACCAGATCAGATCATTATAATAAAATTATATAATTATATATAATATTCTTTTATAAAAAATAAAAAAATATAGCAATACAAATATTATTTATATTGTAGTTATTTAAAAATATTTCTAAAAATATTCTTTTGCTCATCAAAATATTATTTAAATATACTAGTCACGTTCTTAATATATTTTATATTATAAATACTTTCAAAATATAATTTTAAATACTTTCATTAAATATGTTTAAAATATATAATAATGATAATAACAATAATAATCATAATAATAGTAATAATAATAGTTTTAATTAACTTTTAATAATTATTATTTTATTAACTATTATTATAATTATAATTAATTAACTATTAATAATAATTATTATTGAAAATACTAATATATAATAAATACTATATTAGTAATTAGTAGTAATAATTAAAAATAATAATAAAAACAATTAATTAATTATTATTACTATTATATAATAATAATAAACTAATCACTAATTTATTAATAAATTATTTTTTTAATAATTACTAATTTATTGTTACTATTATTATAATAAATTAATTATTAATTTTATTATTATTATTATTATTATTATTATTATTATTATTATTATTATTATTATTATTATTATTATTACCATAAATCTAATTAGCATAAACTCCCTCGAGCCTCCTCAATAAGCGTGAAACGCTTCTCCATTATCACATTTGATGTTCGCCGACGACCTCCTTATTTTCTCCAAGGCCACGGTCTCAAGTGCTGAGTATGTGGATGAGCTCCTTACTCGGTTTGCTGGTCTCTCTGGCCTGCGTATCAACGCCAGGAAATCTTTGGCATTTGCATCTGTTTCGGTGTCTCAAGAAACAAAGATGGCTTTGGCATCCTTGCTGAACGTGGGTTTCTCGGATGATCTTGGGAAATACTTAGGGTTTTCTATGTTTCCTGGTATGGCAAGACAAATACACCTTGATGATACCTTGAATAAAATGCATGGTCGTCTGGGGACTTGGAAGCGGGCTCTCCTTAATAGGGCAGGTCGCATCACCTTGGCACGGGCAGTCCTAGCTGCTATTCCAACGTACATTATGCAGGGATGCTGGTTCCCAGTAACACTTGTGAGAAAATTGACAAATGTATTCGGGACTTCATCTGGAAAGATGTGGGAGGTAAAGGTATCCCGCTCGTTAGTTGGGATAAGATCACTCGCCCTCGCTGCATGGGAGGTTTGAGCATTCGTCGTGCGCGGGACATGAATTCGGCTCTTCTTGGCAAGGCCATGTCAGATTTCTTGCTAGGGTCGGATAAACCTTGGGTTACTCTATTGAAAAATAAATATGGTGATCAACTTTCGTCAAGGCCTGGATCTTCGGCTATGTACAAGGCTCTCGTTAAAGTCTTGCCTCTTCTTTCGGCTGGATTTCAGATTAAGATTGGGAATGGGAGCAGCAATGTATGGTCCTGTAAGTGGTTACGAGGAGGGGCTATCGGTCCTCGGCTCCCATATGTCCATATATCGGACTCCGCTCTGAGGATCAAGGATGTTTATCGGGATGGAGCGTGGCGCTGGAATGAGCTCTATACTTCGGTCCCGGAAGATATTCAGATGGAGGCACTGGAGTTCGGACCTCTTGTGTGCCATGACACGGCCAATGATAAGCTAAGATGGATCCTATCTTCTACAGGTTGCTATACTGTGAAGACAGGTTATCGGTTGCTGCTCGAGAGGCGTGGGGTGCAAACTGATCGGCTGAGGAATTGGGTGTGGAGTATTCGTGCTCCAGAAAAGGTGAGAGTGTTGTCCTGGTTGGCGGCACACAGCTTGGTCCCAACCAACGAAACTCGCGCTTCGCGCGGCATTGGAACCTCCGCAGCTTGCATGCTATGTGGTACGTCGTCCGAATCTCTTATGCATTTGCTTTTCCATTGTCCATGGGCTAAGGAGGTTTGGGCGCATATGGGGGGCCTCCCTTCTCCTCATTGGATTTCTAGATACACAGATGCTTCTACCTTTCTTACTTGGTTCGGTCGACAGTGGACGGGTAGCCAATGGGCGACGATTTGGTGTATATGGGTTGGTCGCAACAAAATGTGCTTCCATAATGAGGTTCCCAAGCCAGTCGAAGTGGCTCGACGTGCTCATTTCCTCGGGTTGGAATACAACAGGGGCTGCGGGCGAGCGGCTCGGGTCAGAGAGATGAGACTTGTCAATTGGAATCCTAAGTGCTACAATGGGATGATTCTACATGTTGACGGTAGCTCCTTAGGAAATCCTGGGCGTGCAGGGTTTGGTGGAGTGCTTCGAGATAGGGATGGTCGTTGGCTTGAGGGGTTCTCTGGATCAATTGGCACATCCTCTAATCTTGATGCTGAGCTCCATGCTATCTGGAATGGGCTCAAGCGGGTGCACAACATAGGCATTGAGTTCATTTGCTGCTATTCTGATTCTGAAGAGGCTCTCCGGCTCATCAAGTGTGTTTTATCGGCTGATCATAGCCACTTTGCTTTGGTGCGGAATATTCAAGACATTTTGGTGTTACACCCAGGATATGAATGGTTCCACATTCTTCGGGAGGGGAATGCAGTTGCGGATGTGTTGGCCAAGCGTGGCTCCCGGTCTCTTGAGTTCTTCACGACATGGGCTTTTCCCCCAGATGAAGCCCGCCCCCTACTCTCTGCTGATATGTCGGGAACGTGGTTCCCCCGGTTTTAATTTCCTTGTTTTCCTTTTCATTTGTTTGTCTTTGTTTCCTGGTTTCTTTGTTTTTCTTTTTGTTTTTTAGCTGATGCCTTGGCATCCGGTCACCAAAAAAAAATAAAAGATAGCAGATTAATTTTTCCAATTAAAACCTAAATGACCAAATCATAAAAAACTAAAGGATACAGGACTAATATTAAAACTTTCCCCTAATAAGAGCCTAAGGGTCTGATCTGCACGCAGTTTTTAGGAGTTTTTGGTAGTTTTAGTTTTTATTTCAAAACAAAAGCCTCGTTCTCTACACTAGTTTTTGGGAGTTTTTTTAAGCTTCTTTTTGGAAGCTACAAGAGGTAGTTTTTGGGAGCTTTCGGAAGCTACTTTCCAAATTTAATTAATTTTTTACAGCTACAACTACTTGTACCGAACATTTATGCAAAAACTGATAGGTACAGCTCTCAACAGCTACAGCTCCCTACAGCTGCAGCTCGCAGCTACAACCCGACGTGCAGAACGGACACTAAGAGTACTCAACAGACAACAATAAATATATATTACAAATAATTGCTTTGTCCAGTGGTGATCGTGACTAGTTTTAGTAGGATATTTTACATTCTGATTATTAGTTACGGATTGTGATTTGTTGGACATTTTGATCTTGGTTGGATTTATTCGAAGACATGGATATCGATGTTTAAGTAACTTTGAGAAGGGATTGTGTGGGGAGCACACTCAAAGAAACTAAACACGATATTAGACGACATGTGAGTAACCGCAGACAAAAAACTCCAACGAGAGCAATTTGTTTTCAAATTTTGAAATTAAAATTTTCTAATTTGAAATGAAACAATGCGGCTATGCAATTCAAATTTCAATTTGAATGGATGCGGTTGTTCAATTTGATTCAAAAATTCAAATTCTAATTTGAATGATTACCGCAACATGGAATCAAATGGCACAACTTTTGGATTAAAAATCATGTCTGGTACTTCTCTATAAATAGCAAAGTGTTGTCTTCATTTTGTATCAATCATCGACATTGGTGTTTTGCAGAATATATACAATCTGCTTCTTTGCTTGGTGGAAGATTCTTCATCCTACATACATTAATTTTAATTTTTTTACTTACTCTCCTTGGATCGCCTACAACGTGAGTGTTTACTTTGTTGTATCCATATACAAATTTCATGAAACCCAAGGCGTAAGGTGGGGTTGAAATATTGTATAACGAAAGCTTTCAAGCGCCTCAAAGTAAATCTAAGACCGTGATATTCCTGCGTTTTGTTCTTGCCCCGTGTCTACAATATTTTAATTTTATTGTTATATATTATTAAACATTGCTATACACATTATTTTTCTAACATTGTTATACAATATTTCACTGAACAGAAACGTAATGGAAACGATCGGCGATATGACCTCAGAATTTGGAAAGCTGTCCAAATTTGATGGGGTTGATTTTCGACGTTGGCAAAAGAAAATGCATTTCCTTTTGACCACGTTGAAAGTGGTGTACGTCCTAAGCACACCAATGCCTGCGGAGCCTGATGATCCGGACAATGAACCCATTGAGACTGCAAGGGTCCGAGTGAAATGGATCAATGACGACTACATATGTCGTGGGCATATCCTGAATGCCATGGCGGATAATCTTTTTGATATATATCAAAATGTCGGTACTGCCAATGAATTATGGGATGAGTTGCAAGCCAAATATATGGCTGAAGATGCATCTGCTAGAAAATTTCTGGTGTCTGACTTTAATAACTACAGGATGGTCGATACCTGACCGATGCTGGAGCAATACAATGAGTTGCTTGGAATCCTTGGATAGTTTAATCAACATGGATTGAAAATGGATGAACCAATTGCGGTTTCCAGCATTATTGATAAACTTCCTCCATCTTGGAAGGATTTCAAGCATACCCTCAAACACAAGAAAGAGGAGATGAAGTTGGTTGAACTCGGCAGCTCTTTCTGTCCATCTGATCCTTCCTGTCATCGAAATGGAGGTCCAATCTATTAGGGGTAGTAGAAACATCTTCTTGAGTTTTCTCTATAAATAATGCCTACTTACTTCTTCACTTTTCGGCTACCATGTTATTAACTGATCGAAACTTTAATACAACCTTTTTTGAGGAGGGGGAGACCCAATATTATACCAGCATCTCTTTCGGTTCTTCGGTTTGAAATGGCCCTTTTCAGATTCAAATCTGAATACGCATTGCGCTGTATGCTGGGACTGTCTGAGTTTTCCAGAGAGTATTCGCTCTTCTTAGGCTAGAAGAGCTCCCCCGGACGTTTCTGGATGGGTTAGTCTGAATGGACCTTATACGCCAGAGACGGCCTAGTAACCCTCCGAGAACAAGACGGCTATGATTGAGGTTCGACCGGTTTCAGTTCACGATGGCCCATACAATGTCATAAAGAACTGGAATTACACCGGGATGTGCATGCTTTATGCATAAAGTGAAGAAAAAGGAGCTCGAGAGACCTCTTTTCCGTAACATCGTTATTTCCTCCATCGATATAAAATGGATCTTCTTTTTTCTTTTCGGGCTCTGTTTTTTCGACCGAGAAAACGAAACGGTAAAACAACATCTGGGGTAAAAAATGCCCGGGTCGGCCGGCCGGGCTGGGGGTAGTGGGGGTGCAGATCCCCCACATAGAAGGGGGGAAGGGTCCCAGGGAAGGGGGGATTTTCCCCCCAAAGGCAATTAGCAAATTTCTCTCTAACTGAGCAGATACCCATTTCAGCAAACTTCAGAATAGATTGGAAAGAACTCAGGATTGTCAAAAAAGATTTACTCCTCAAACCACTAGATACACCACTAAAAAGCTACCACAGAGTCACAAAAGAGAGGATGTCTATGATTCAAATGATGTATGGATAGACACACGACCTATAGATGTAATAGACTTAGAAAGTCTGATGTCCCTATATATAAACAAGGAAGATAGCTTTATTTAATGAGAAGAAGGGCTAAGTAAAGGGTGACTCCAGAGTTTAATGCTTACGGCGTAGCTACCTATTCTCCGAATCCGATCTCGCATCTAAAACACCTCTCGCTTTGCCACTTATTAGAGAATGGCCTGCTATCGCTTCCTTCTAAACTAAAGCATGGTAGTAAGCAGCGCTCCTAAATGAGGCCTTTCTCTCGCTTTTAAAGGAATATGCTTCGCCACCTTTCTTTTTCAAGGTTGAGCTTGTGAAATTTCAGCTAATGCTAACGGGTAGTACTTACTATAAAGGTCTTACTCTCAGTAGTGAATGACAAACGAATGTGGAATGTCAAGCTGTGAAACTGAAATCATCAATCTTTTGCTTTTGCTAATTCGGATCGAAGAATCCTTGAGGGCTCAAGAAAATGAAAAGGAAAATGTTGTTGGAAATTCTACCATCAACATGGTTGAACAATCAAAGAAAGAATTCCATAAGGGCAAGAAACGTGAGTTTGGAAAGAATCATAATAATTCTAACAAAAAGCCCAAAATAGAATGTTGGAATTGTGGCAAATCTGGACATTTTAAGAAAGATTGTCGTGCTAAGAAAAACAAGAATGGTGCCAGCACAAGTGGCGGTGGAAAGGGTACTGTCAACCCGTCCGAAGGTCTATGAATTCGGATAATTCTGGTATAAATCATGAATATTCTTAAATTTGAAAAATTCATGTATTAAGAATTATGGAGTGTCTTTAACTTCTAAAGCACTTGTTGAATCGCAGGATAATTTGCTTGCGTGGTGGATTGACTCTGGAGCCACGTCTCACGTATGTAAAGATCGTTGTTGGTTTGAAGAATTTCATCCAATGGATGATAATTCAATCTTGTACATGGGCGATGATCGGCGTGGAAACGTGACGCTGGAGTTTAGCTCTAGAAATAAAATTACTTTAAGTAATGTTCTCTATGTACATAAATTAAGAAAGAACCTAGTTTTTGGTTCTGTTTTAAATGAATCCGGCTATAAACTTGTATTTGAGTCGGACAAGTTTGTATTATGTAAATATGGTGTGTTTGTAGGATTTGGGTACCTTGTAATGGTATGTTTATGTTAAATTTAATTAACATTCCTACTGGTTTAAATACTGTTTGTATGGCTTTGGGATTTAGTTTATGAAATTCCATTATGGCCAAAACCAATGCCTATCTTGGTTCATTGAGACATTAAATCAACTATGTCTAAAGCTTG
This sequence comes from Hygrophila difformis, assembly GCA_030278955.1. Classification (NCBI taxonomy): domain Eukaryota; kingdom Viridiplantae; phylum Streptophyta; class Magnoliopsida; order Lamiales; family Acanthaceae; genus Hygrophila; species Hygrophila difformis. The sequence goes on along the minus strand of JAOANR010000013.1, from coordinate 773,848 downwards.
TAATGAATATTATATGGGAATTTTAGACATTTGGCTGTACGGCATAAAATGATCCGAGAGCTTATTGTTAATGAGGTTATCACTGTTGTGTTTGTTCGATCACAACACTTGGCAGATAACTTGACTAAAGGATTGACTAAAGACTTAGTGCACAAGTCATCAATCGGGATGGGGTTAAAAGTCCATTAAATTCACTTCCCGTGAGACACTCAATTCCCTCTCAGTACAACGCTAAGAGCATAATTCAATGTGGAAAGCTCCCGTGGAGTGAATTAGAACGCTTCTTGTCTACCATCCCAATGTAAGCGTTTAGATCTGCAAGAAAGAAAGGTTGAGATTAATCTCTTAATGATTCTTTGAAAAATCGCATGCAGGAGCGAGATTTATGGAATCACCTATGCAAACATGAAGTTTGGCCGCTTCAAGGAATAACTATGGACTTGGCTTCCGTAATGTTTGTGAACGGATTAGGACACATGGCCAGTAAACGTGTCAAGTGTAGAAAAATTGTATTTTGGATTAGTTGTGTGTATTGTCTTCATGTATTCAATATGGGTTGAGAGGTTCAATCGTTTAGACACCTCGATTCTCGAATGCTTGGATTGTATAATATACTAATGTGGAAATTCAATCTTCAAGACATTTCCATTTATGCATCTACTTCTTATGTATGGATGTTATTTTAAACATAGAATAAATCAAGGACCATGACAAAATGGGGGAGGATTGTTGGACATTTTGATCTTGGTTGGATTTATTCGAAGACATGGATATCGATGTTTAAGTAACTTTGAGGAGGGATTGTGTGGGGAGCACACTCAAAGAAACTAAACACGATATTAGACGACGTGTGAGTAACCGCAGACAAAAAACTCCAACGAGAGCAATTTGTTTTCAAATTTTGAAATTAAAATTTTCTAATTTGAAATGAAACAATGCGGCTATGCAATTCAAATTTCAATTTGAATGGATGCGGTTGTTCAATTTGATTCAAAAATTCAAATTCTAATTTGAATGATTACCGCAACATGGAATCAAATGGCACAACTTTTGGATTAAAAATCATGTCTGGTACTTCTCTATAAATAGCAAAGTGTTGTCTTCATTTTGTATCAATCATCGACATTGGTGTTTTGCAGAATATATACAATCTGCTTCTTTGCCCGGTGGAAGATTCTTCATCCTACATACATTAATTTTAATTTTTTACTTACTCTCGGTGGATCGGCTACAACGTGAGTGTTTACTTTGTTGTATCCATATACAAATTTCATGAAACCCAAGGCGTAAGGTGGGGTTGAAATATTGTATAACGAAAACTTTCAAGCGCCTCAAAGTAAATCCAAGACCGTGATATTCCTGCGTTTTGTTCTTGCCCCATGTCTACAATGTTTTAATTTATTGTTATATATTATTAAACATTGCTATACACATTATTTTTCTAACATGATTGCGATTGAGATGGGACGGAATCACTTTGATGTCAAAACTTACACCCGAATCAGATTAGGACGGAATACTAGTGGTTGATAATACTTAACTATACTACTACTAGGGTTAGGATTGCTGCCGGAATACTTTATAGAGATCATAAATTACCTCGATGACTTGTGGTGCAATTGAGTGGTGAAAGCCCTAATGTCACAGCTTACAGGGGAATTGGGTTTTGAATATATGATAATGGGTCGGGTTATTCGGGGCACATTGGGTACAAATCGGGCTAGTTGTACCATGTGATTGTTGATAGAAATGATCCAATGTGGCTTTTGCGTGGCCCACAATTTTGTTAGTTACGCCTAACTTTGGAGTTTTATTTTATTAGAAACTTAACATGAGTTTTGTAGTTCGTAATTTCTATTTTCACGATCACTTTACCATTTTTTATTTAGCCTAGTAGCGAATTATATAAAAACAGAGGAAATAGTAAAATTAGAAGATTGAGAATGAAGTAGAACACAAGTTTAGGATGAAATTGGGAAGAAAAAAAAAAAAAAAAAAAAAAAAAAAAAAAAGACAAACGATGAATGGATGTATATTTCCTATACAAATGATGATCATGATTCATGACGTGCTAAAAAAGAAATCCCTTTTTAATTTGAAATGTAAAATGAATTGGATGCTTAATGAACGTACAAGCTAATTAAGTAGTCATTGAACCGCAAATTATGAAGACAAAATATGCCGTATACCAATCAAGTTATGGAGTACTATAGACATGAAAATATATTCTAATCTAATCTAATCCTAACGAAAATACAAGCAAAGTAATGATTCATGGCTCATATTTATATACTCTTTGGAGTTTTGACTTTACAATATGCATGTATACGTATGCATATATGTTGCGGTTCATTGGACAAATCAAAATCCAACAAAAATATACAGTATATGCCAATAAATATTCCCCTGATTGGTAATTATATCAATTGGTCAAAAACTGTTGTACCTAGGGGTATATTGTAGTGGAATTTCGCCATTTACAGATTACTTTAGAAATACAATTAAATCTAAATTAATCGGAATTGCAGGGAAGGAGTCATATATATATATATATATATATATATATATATCATACGAACCCACCCTTTAATTTTACGTAGTATTTATTAATGGGATTATTACAAATTAATATTAATTAAAGTAAAGAGAGAAATACTAGTAGTATAATTGAAACAATAATAATAATAATAATAATAATAATAATAATAATAATAATAATAATAAAATTAATTATATTAATATTATAGTTATACTAGTACTATACAGCACAGCATTGAAGTTGAAGATGAGAAAATAAATTAAAGCAGGAAAAATGAATATATAGTTGAGATAGATAGATAGATAGATAGATAGATACAACCTGGATAGCGTAGAATATTGTATAGTCGGCAGTGGGCAGGGCAAGACAGATCGATCGAGTAAAAGGAGAATGCAAATATGAATATGTATCATGGTATTGGTATGTATGTATGCATGTATGATCCATGGTAGTATTTGGGTGTATATATAAATGATGAATTGATAATGATGAGCACAGCATCATGCATGCAGCGGTAGAGTTGAATGATGAGTGATTGAAGCTCTGCTGCAATGACCTCCCTCCTCCTGCTGCATGCCTTTTCTGCAGGTGATGATAGTACATAACATGTAGTAACATATAGAAGTACATCATATTGACGACCCAATCAAGAAAAAGTCGAATGCCTATGGATGGATGGAAATGGATGAATGAATAGCAACAGCCAGCAGACAATGATTAAACAAACAGGCTGCATTTTGATCATCATAATATAATGGAGTCCAATTAATAAGTCTAACATATGATTCGTCTCATCTGAGAACCCACAAGGCAAAATCTCGTTAATATAGCCGACGGCGGACACGGCCTCTGGTCTGGACACACCGCCCCACCAATTCCAGAAATATATAACAATAGACAAACATTCATCAGGGCATTCAGGCATCAGCCATTGTTGATCATTAGATTAATGATTAATCAATCTCCTCCTACTGCACCTGCAGCAGCAGCAGCAGGTATGTTAGTCCACCCTTGATCTGCCTGTGACTTCACAAATTCAGCCAATACTTTTATCTCGTCTTCCGTCAAACGTGGTCCAAATGTGCACTGTCCTCTCGGTGTGCAATTCTCCCCAAATCCCTGCACACAAAAACACACACACACAACTCAGAACTCACAAGGAAGGCCAAATGGCCAATGCCATTATTATTATTAAAAAATGTTGATGTTAATAATACATCCATCATTTTGGCAATTCAACAAGGTATACTTTTAGTAGTGGTATGATACGATCTCGGATTCAGCAGTTAGCTTACTGGCATTCTTCCCTTTCCATAGTAGGTAACTCTATATATTTCCTCTTCTGCATCAACTCCATTCCTGCAGGTTCCAAATTTATTGCACATTTCAACTTCAACTGCATGCAGCCTATGTATATATGTATGTATGTATGCTTTCAAATCCAGTGATATACAAATGCCAATACAGTACACACACACACACACACACACACACACCAACCTTCGTAGATCTTCCAAGAAAAGTGTGGCGCCCTGTAAATGTAATATAAAGAGATTATAATACTATTGGTGTTACAAGAGAGAGTTTGATTGGCTAATTTGGGTTTGACATTGCTTTTTATCAATGTTTGGATTCATGAACTCACAGGCTGTATTATGTTTCCTCCGGCGTCATGGCATCCAATGCATGCTCGCCTGAACAAGGAGCCTCCTTTCTCAACATCTGCTGTTTGTCCCAATCCTATGGATGCTGCTGCTGCTGCGGCACACCACATTCAATTATTCAATATTCATTTCTTCCATTCCATGAGGATGAGGATGGACTATGGAAAATGGAGGGCATCATCCAAGTCCAAAGCACAAGTTCAAATCTTTTACTACATTATACATATATAGTCCGCCATAGAATATAGTATACACATGGTGTTTGAAATATCAGCTCCACATTATTCTCTGGAGTTTGGAGTGTGGCCTGAAGGTTTTTTCACTCGTTGCAGCTGCTAGTCTGCTAGTATGTTATCTAATGCAACTAGTTTCACATATTTCTGGCATGTGATTAACTCTATGCATTGAAGAGTAAAAAGAGCATGATTTGCAGAATGAAGAGTTGATATATAGGAGATACTACTAAATTAAGGAAATGAGTAGGGACCTGCAGGGGCAGGAGGGAAGCACATGGGAGATAAGACTGTGAGGGCAGCTGCTGCCGCTGCCGCCACGAGTGGTGGAACCACCACTACCGCCACCGGATCCAAGTCCAACTTCACATGATCCCTTTGAATTTGCCGTTTGCTCCTCAATCCAATTCCAATTCCAGCTGATATCTTCACCGACACTAGTCCCTTTCCCTTCCGTTGGAAAACCTAGAAATTCAATTCCTCGACAAATTAAAAGTGTGCGCGCGGTTATTGAATAACAATCAGGTGAGGTTTACCTGGTCCGAGAAGGGCGAACAAGTGCGGGTAGGAGGAGGCAGCCGCAGCAGCAGCAGGACCATCGATTATTGAATCCAGTTCCGATTTTGTTTCTGTCCGGCACTTTATCCATATCTCTCTCTCTCTCTATATAGTAGTATATGTACTACACCTCTTCTTTTTCCACTTTTATAATAAGAATTTGAAAGAAAAAAAAAATACTGTACTTCCTCAGTATTTTAATTTTTCACTTTTCACGCTGTCTAAGTCATATTTTAAACCATCACTAACTCGAGTTTGGTACAGGTAAACATTTGAAAAGTTCGATATTTAAAAACTACGAAATGAATCTAACAAGATCTCATTTAACTATATTTAAACTTGTATAACTATGATAAATTTTAAATGAAAGTCTACATGTGAATGAATAGTATATTATACTATTCAAATGTAAAAAAAAAATTGAGATACGGAGGTAGTACAAGAATTAGATTTGAAATTTTGGAAAATTGCTGGAAATGTTTTATGAGGAGGCTGCATGGTGATGCGATGTAGAAGTAGAATTCTAATTATTCTTGTGAATTCTCATTTCATTATTTAGCTTTTAGCTTGTCGTCTTGTTGTATCATGATCCATTGTTTATAGATGATCTTTGAGAAGTTTGCCCAAAAGATGGACTGCTGGCTCTAGCAGGCAGCAGCAGCTGCTTCACGACGAATCACCAGATCATTTCAAGGTACTATGTATGTTGTTGCTGCAGCTCAAAACAGAACAGTGAACCAATCACACCTGAGCCTCAGCTGCCGCCGCTGCCTTTGTAATAGTAATCCACATCCAATTATGAAAGGAGAATCATGACAGGAATATGGGGCAAGGCCAACTTCATTTCTAAATATTGACTGACATACATATGAAATGAAGATCAACACTAGGACTGTGGAATCAACTTACTAGTTACTAGTACTTGGTAATGACAACACAACTCAACTCAAACAAGTTACTTAAATCAGTATCATCATCATCATCATCATCATCATCATGTAGAAACAACAGTGTCACAAAACAATACTACATGGACATATTTCTCCACTTATTTCATGTTTTTTTTTTGTAATCATCATCATCATCATCATCATCATCATATACACTTGGTAGGCAGGATTGTAGGAATAGAATGGCATTGGCATGACTACTAATTCAGCCAGCAGCAGCCTTACAACATACTTTTATATGCCTCTCGGATGGGATGGCGCCACTCATCAATCATGGCACGCCACCACACATACATACCTTTTATATATATATATACATACATAATAATCATTGCCCTTCACAAAAATTAGGGGTGAAAGAATAATAGTGAGAGTAGCCAGCCACAGGACAGGATATCATATATACTAGTAGTAGTAACAACATATATACTCCCACAGGTGACATGACAGGACCCTCCCTCCCTCCCTCGTTCAGCTGTGGCTTGGCTTTGCTCGACCAAACTCACAAGAATTGATGAGATTCTGATGATTGTTTTCTTCTCTTTGGGTCGCTGGTGGTTTCGCCGCCCAACTGCAATGAAACTGAAATCTCACCTCCTTCGGATTCATCTCCTCCTCCTAGGTTTTCCAGGCTTTTCTTCTCCCCCCCTTGCTGCTGCCTCCTACTCAATTTGCATGGAAAACTTGGGATGAACTGATGTTCCACACTCGGAACCACCTCACAACTCATCCCTTCTTCAATGTAAAAGTACTCATCCTGTCTCGATGATGCCTGACCACAATCTCCGCTGGGAATTCCTTCACACCAACCCTCAACGACATACAACTCATCCTGCCTTGCTGGATCCATTGATCTTGATCCCTCAGGACAATCATCATCATCAGTAGATACTCGCACTATGCTCACAGCACGTGGCTCCAGCAACTCGGGGGATGAGTATTCTCCAACAGCACAACCCACTCTTACTGCTGATGCAATTCTCTGCTCCTGCAGTGCAACTATATATATATATGTGTGTGTGTGTGTGTGGCACACAACAGAACAAGGCCAGTCAAGACTCAGATATGGTAAAAGAAACACGAGTCAAATATATACTTCATGTTACAAGAATGCTGCAGGCAAGGGCATATTCTCCTCCCATCATTATACCAACCAACTCATTTTTCTTTTTAACCTCAACCACCTATTCAAACATCACAAGTACCTCCCTCACTGGTGTTCATCCCAGACTCGGTATGCAAAACATGCAAGTCTTAGTAACTCATTGGCCTTAACAGCAGGAAAGTCTTAGTACGTAACTCATTGGCCTTAACAGCAGGAAACCAGACAAGGGTTTCTCCTATTCAAACCTAAGGCTATTGTACCAATACATTTTTTTAAACATATAACAAGACAAATTTACAGTAAAATTGAACTAGATTCAGCATCTTCCATCTAAGAGGAATATAAACATGTAAAACAATCAGATCATATTTTAAATGGGAGGTAGTAGCTGTTAGAAAAACAAACCATGAAGTGCGTCATTAGATGTGACGAGATCAAGTTCTAGAAGATCTAGAAGACGTCCCAAATCAACTCCACTGGTCCAATTTTCTGGAGGTTGGCCAACTTTCAGTTTCAACCGACCTCGGTTGGCTGTCCCTCCCCATATAATACCTACCGGTCGTGGTTTCTCACCATTTTGATCTGTCAGTAATATGAGGCTTCCACTGTCACCTTCAAGGTCAAAAGTCTGTTGATTTTCTCCAACAACAAGAAAATCAGTAAAGAAACATATTCCTTTTTCATCATTGTACTCGAGAGAATATGCCATTATGGTCCCAGTAGTCAAGCCAGAGCTCCTTCCGACTTTTACAACTTGCCTTCCTACTAGATTGCCTATAGGAGACTGTAAATCGATTTTATGGACATCACCAATTTCACCAATACCCTTTACCACTGTAGTGACACAGGCCATGTTAAAATCTTCAGAAAAACGAATGAATGCCCCATCAGCTCGAACAAACGTCTCTGCGTGTCACAATATTACAACAATCAGGCTCACACATCTGGGACCTCCAAGGAAACTTTACCACAATAGGACAAGGACTGGTCATTTCAAGCATGAAAATAGGACTAATTTGATCAAATAAAAGAAGTTTACAGAATCTAGAAGAGACATTGAAAAGTATACTTAGCAACATGTATTATAAGTTATAAAACTGAAAATGCTCCCGTCATCTGTCAAAACCTGAATCTACTATAGGGATAATCTATATGGCATAAGAACTTACATTTGTAAGAGCTTATAGAATGTATAATCTTCTCTGGACCATACTGAACATACAGAAGGTAAGATTGAATAATTGACAACCAAAAACATCATGTTTTGGTAATTGGTATCCATGCAAAACCAATTAGAATATTATTCATTCCCTGGGATTGTCTAACCTGGGTTAGCTCCAGCAAAAGTACCATACCAAAGATAATCAGCCACAAATGATGTGGCTCTTTCCACAGCACCTAGATACACTCCTGGCCCAAGACTTGGAGGCAATGGATGAAACATCTTCTGACTTGGGTAATCAAGGTCGACAGCCACATGGCGATTAGTGAGGAAACCTACTTGTCTATTCCCCGTCCTGCTTTTGACAATGGCACCCAACGTTCCATAAGTTTCTTGGCTTGCAACCTAACAATGAAGTTGAGTTAATAAACACCAGAAAAAAATAATTAGGACCAAAATGATGAAATCAATAGACAAAGACCAAATTAAAATTTTGGGTGAACTGAGTCTTGAATTTCGTGATAACATGAGCATTAATACTTACTATTACTTGAGAGACGACATGGCATCATACAACAGAATATTACACTATTCTGACCAGTTAAATAAACAAATAATGATAACAAAAAGGACTTGTTTACCTGTGAACCTGATCCAATGCAGGGATCACTTCCACCAAATCCATCAACTAGTTCAGTATACAGTTGTACTTTGGGGGTAGCTGCAGGCACTCCATAATAAGCAAACTCTACAACATCAACATCACACCAAACATTTCCAGGTCCCTGCCAAATCAAATTCTAAATGCATTCAAAACTTGCACGAAAACTCCAAGATCTCATGTTCTGAATGACAAGTAATTCAATAACGATAATAATAATAATAATAATAAACTGTACTATCATTGTTTACATGAGATTGAAGATTCTGCATAAGTAGTTCCCAAATCAGTGCTCAAAATCTCACAAAATAATTTTAGGATAATGAAGAACAATAAGTAATCTAATTTGTAATCTAATTTTGAAACTTTTAAGCCACAAAGTTCAATTAAACATAAAAAATGGTGCAACAATATAGGCAACACTACTGTAAAACCTTAAGAGCAGCAGGTAAACATTGAGTGGGACTGAGCCACTGCCTGTTAACTTTTCTAGCAACAAATACAAGTATAGCTGGTATATTCGTCAACACGCCTCTCCTGATCCGGAAACCAATTGCTGTTCCAAGACTAAAGCGTCGCAAAAGTTTGCTGTGAAAAGCTCTTATAGTCATAAGTTCAAGCAAGGTAGTAGCTTGCAACCCTGTTGGACGTTGGCCAGAAGTTTCTGGCAAAACTCCTTTCTGAAGATTCCCAAAGTAATGAGCCCTATCTTCTGCACGATCGCTTGTACGGAAAACTGGCCAAGAAAAGTAAGCAGCATTATTGTCTGAAAGCTGACCACCTGAAGGAAAGGCCCGTGATGGCGATGGACTTGAAGGCAGGTTGAGATTATTGAAGTGATTCCTTTCTAAATCCAGTGCTGATTCATCTGACTCCGAGGAAACAGAGTTGTGGGCTCTTAAATCAATTCTAGAAATATTCATGTCCATGAGTCAGCTTCCCTACAAGTAAACAATTGAATTCATTCAGATTGAATAGAGAAAATATCCATATATCTTGGAGTATTAAAACCCCATCTGTAGGATGAACATAAGCACTCACTGGAAGTGTGATAAGACATTAGGGTGGTTAATTTCTTTGATGCAAATGCAATGCACCAACATATATAAATGAGGATATAAATGCCAAATTTTTTAAGTTGCATGTCCAAAATAACCAAATATTCAGCAATCCAAAAGTTAATACAAAATGTAAATCCTAGATCCTGGATGCCAATCTAATTCGTAAATACACACAAAGTAATTCAGTTGGGTGAGATCCCCGTCATCACGGGGGAAGAAATTCATGGACCATTGGACCTGCTCAACTCAAGTAACTAAATAAGTGCCCATTATTTTAGAGAATAGAAATCCAAATACTATCATTAAAGCTTGCTCTACAGAAATAAGTAAATGAATAATCAGAAAGCCATTCAAAACTCACTTCTTGCATTTCACACAAAAGAAAGAAATCATAAGTGCAGCATGAAAACCGCAGGTCATAAGCACTCAAGTCTTATAACAATCTTGTTGTCTACCAATCGAGGATTGAAAAACTTTGGGCAAGGACTTTTAACATTATAAAGGACCAAGGTCAACCATTTCATGGCAAAGAAAAAGAAAAGAGACACACAAAAACAAAGGAAAAGAAATAAACCAAGACCGGAGAATATAGGAACAAATGGATAAACAATCCGACACACATATCCTGATAATGAAGATCACACTATTCATGGAAATAGTTAAGATGCAAGGCATAAGCTTAATTCGAGTGAATGATTTTGATGAATCACAATTGCAGTATAAAAAGGAAAGGAGAAGACAAAAAATCTTCGATGCATATTCAATAAAAGCTATCTCCTTTTATCAAGAAACAGGATTTTACATACCCTAATTCAGATTTTCTCCCCTGCAAACATACTCCAGAGTAAAGGACCGTCCTTTGTTATAAAAAGAAATTTTCAATAAGAAAGTATTGTTGCCAATTTGCCACTCTATCTTGAAATCATGAAGGAAAGCTCAGAGTATGTGTTTGTGCCTATGAGAGCAGTTTCCAGGGTGCTTGTATGTGAGATAGAGAAAAGAGTTAAAAGGGGAAAACTGGATTTGGAAAGGGGCCTGTTATAGAGAAAGAAAGAAAAAGAAAAAAAAAAAACAATATTTTATCGTAAGTATTAGGAGTATTATACTGTATGCTACGACAAATAAGTCCTCCCTCAGTAAAGCAGTAATAGCAGTAGTAGCATTTGGCAGTGTCGTAAAAGAAACGATTGTTTATCAGTGGTTTGTTGTTTTACAATAGCACCCTTTTTCCCTTTGCCCCTTTTTGGGGTCCCTACTACTCTCTACCATTTTTGTACAGTCTTTCTTTTTCACCACTCATTAATTGAGTGATCATAATGATGGCACACGTTTCTTAAAGATTGAGAGCAAGCAGTTGAGAACACAGAAAGGGTTTTTGATGGTGGAAAGGGGATGAATTGAAGAAGCTTTAAAAAGATACCATCATTTCCTTCGGATTCCATTAATAAATTAATTATACAGTAGTATACTTCTACTTTGTAGGTTTTTGGGGATTAGGGACCCATACATATTTGCTCCCCAAAAGTTCCACACCTGTTTATCATATGCATTGCTCTTCTACATTTTTAATTCTTGAACCATTCAATTGGTGCTTTATTTTATACAACACAGTGTGATCCTTTTAAAGTGTGTAGTGTAAGATGGTGAATGTATGAGAAATCTTGGCTGCACAAGAATTTTGATTTGGGGCATCTCTGAAATTCACAATTAAGATACCCCCACAATCCAAGTCCTCAGAAAATTAAAGCAGAGATGCTATTAAAATCAAAGCAGTGAGAAATACTAGTACTAGTATTTAGGATCTAAAGACTTGCAGTCAAGAAATATGTACAAATTTCTTTGCTGCTGCTGTTTTATCAGTAATCATATTATATGCTTTCACCCTAGAATTAAAAATTCACACTTTTTTAGTCTAGCTGTCCATGGTGAATGGTGATGCCTGCCAAGGGCCAAACCCATTTATTGAGCTTCTTCAAAATTACATAAGGGGAGTGGACTGTGGAGTGGTTGGGCACGGGGGGGTGGGGGGGACAAGGAGGGCCGCTGTCACCATCTTTTCATTATCTTCTCTTCTTTTGTCACTTTGCATCATCATCTTTACTTGTTTTTGTCAATTATGAAATCATCATCACTCGACTCCAATTAATTAGTAGTAATTCCATATTCAAAAGAAAGAAAGCAAGAAAGAAAGGAATGAAAAACACTAAATTAAGAAGCCATAAAATTCCATTTGAAGAATATAGAATATCGATGACTGGGAGGAAAATCAAAACCTTGCAGATCATATATAAACCAGTAGTAACCACTACACAACACACTAGAAATTAAAATTCCCGGCAACAAGAGACACATAAATAGACTAGAAATTAATGGAAGTGGAGCAGAGCACGGACGGGTGGGGAAGAAAGAAGAAGAAGATTAGAGAAAGAAATGAAGGGCATGCACCCACTGAATGTTGTTACAGGCGGCCGGGGTTCGAATCAAATCATGACAAATGACGACAATAATGCAATCTCATGAAGCTGATCTTGAGTCTTCTAATTAGATCAATAATAATAATAATAATAATACTTCATCACTTATAATGATCATCAATCATCAGCAGCAGCGGAGACGACAAATTAAAGGGGGCCGGGTGAGAGCGTGTCGTCCAGGCAATGGCTAAATATCATCTCTTCAATCAAAAACAACACTCCTACTAGTCTAGTCTCCTTCCTCTAGAATAGAATAGAAATGTAGAATAGCAACAAGTGCATACATTCATCACTATTATTTTCAATAGTTACGTTGAAGAAGAAGCATCCGGAAATTAATCATTTGGTGCCTGAAAATCTCTAGATTCTCTTCTGCCTCCTGCAGTGCACCCCCAGCATTTTAACCCCACTCCCCCAAATGCTACTAGTACAAACTATAGTCCCCCATGGCAATTTAATTTTTCATTATTACTAATATTTATATTATTAAATTAAATTAAATTAAATTAAATTAAATAGGAGGAGTACTATAATAATAATAATACTATCATTATATTATGCATTTTCCTTCCCCTTGTCTGGACTCTGGACTAGTACTATTACCATTGCCATTTGTTGGTTGTTTCTGAATACTGGTGGGGTGGGGGGGGCCAGTACGGATTCAAGATAAGATTGAGAGGCCCACTGAAAAAGCTGTAGAAAATGAATGAATGATAATTAATTAATTAGTGGCCCATCAGGCCCACCATTACTTGGACTTATATAGTATAACCACAGGAGTCAGGACAATAATATGTCATACAAATATCCGCCTCTCCACCTTTCATCTACTGTCCCCTATTTTCGTCACTTTCCCCCTAATCCCTCACCCTGTCCCTCCCTCCCTGCCCATCAATTTCTTTCCTCTTTCCCATATACTACTAGCACTAGTATACTAGTATAATGTTCTTTCTTGAAGTACTACTTATTACTAGTAGTATCTTTTTTTGGTTTCTATTCCCTTCTCTATTTCTTTCTCCATTTACTACTCTTATTTGGGCTGCGTACTCAGCGCTTTTAACGGCCCAATAAAAGAACAGGCCCATATATCATATGGTCTAAATGCTGCGGCAATATGCAATTGGCAAGCTCAAGACTTGTTGAAGTTGGTTCAACACCTGCTGAATGTTATGACTTATTAGTATTATCAATGTGTCATCATCTGTCAATGTCATGAATCCACCGCACACATACACACAATCCTTAAACGCAAGTATGAGCTTTTGCGAGACAACACAATCCTTAAAATACACAGCATGCGCATCAACTACCTACTTATTAGGTCTCCAGGGTTAGAGAAGAGAACCTCCCTCTGTCATGTACTAGTATGTATGTATTTGGAGCAGAGTAGTTGACATTTCACATTTGGAAACGAAACGACCATGAAGAATTACATCAACTACTTAGTGAAGAGAACCTCTCTCTGTCATGTGGAGCAGAGTAGTCGATATTTGGACCCTGAGGAATTATTCCAAATGGGTTGATGGAAGGATGGCTTCCATAGTAGTGCTTCTTGATGTGTGCCATGTTCACTGTGCTGCCAACTCCAGGAATTTGGTATATGTCTTTGGTGTAATTGAAGACATTGGGATACTCACGCAGCAACTGCTTGTTACATTTGAAATGAACCGCATACACCTGTGGTTAACAGAATGTTGTTATTCATCAGCGAATGTTAATTGGGATTCAATCAAGTGGCCAGATTGATTGATATACCAAAGAACAATGGTCAGAATTATTATACTAATAATGACTAGTTAGTTAGTTATTCTCACAAGCCATAGCTGTTAATTCCATAAATTTTAGGATAAGATCTTGAGTTAAAAGGATATGCATGGTTACTGCAGCTAAACACAATCAAAATCTTTCTTCAAAACAAAATTTAAGAATAAACTATGTACTACATTTATTACACTATTCAGGTACAGCGACATACCTCATCGAATCTTATAAGCGTGACAAACAAGCGTATATCGGCTTCAGTCAGTGCATTTCCACACAGGTATCTCTGCTTGCTGAATATTTCCTCACATTTGTCTAAAGCTTCATATAATTTGGTTACAGCCTGAAAAAAGAAGATTGAGTGAAGCAAGTAGGATTACAATGTCGCCATCATTCATTTGCACGCTTCAAAATATTCACCTCATCATAAGGTTCCTGCTTCTTAGCAAATCCACATTTATAGACACCATTGTTAATCCCATCATATATCCAATCATTTGCTTCTTCAATTTGGGATTGCAAATGAGCAGGATAGAGGTCTACTTCCGCATTTTCCGCAATATCATTGAATTCTGTGTTGAGCATGCGGATTATCTCAGCACTCTCATTGCTCACGATTGTTTTTCGTTTTTTATCCCAAAGAACCTAGCAGAACCGTATAGTACAATGCAGTAAATAAGAGACATCAATCAAAAGATATATAAACTTTCTGAAATAAATTTTGGTATCAAAGGCTAGCTAGCACATACTGGAACTGTATACTTTCCCGTGTATTTTGAACTTGCAAGTTCATAGAGTTCTCTAATAGTTTTTGCTCCATTTAAAGGATCTGGTTCTGCACCTGGTTCCTCTGTATCGGAAGATGGAAAAACCCATCCCATGTGCTCATCGGTATCCTTCGTCCTTCCCCAAACTGGCTTCACCGACTAATGAGAGATCATGAGAACCATGAATGAGAAATCAAGGACCCCCCATATTGATAGTTGGGTAAATTTAATCATTGTTAATAAAGAACACTCACAGTGAAACTGATTGCTTTGTCCAGCCCTTTGATCTTCAGGTATGCAAGGCACCTGGATGCCCAAGGACAAGCATACGAAATGTACAAATGATACCTCCCAGCTTCAGCAGGGAATTCAGAATTGGGATCCTTGGAAATGAAACTCCGAAAAGTCGAAGGCTGCCTAACAAAAGCACCCGTAGCAGACATCTCATCCAGGGAAGAGCGAGCCATTTGAATAACGTGCTGGGAAATTCACGAAAGTAAAGTATCAGCACTATTTAACAAGCACCCAAATTTCCCAATTCGTAGCAACTATACGGCATCTTGCTATGGATTTACAATCTCACATACTCGAGAATTTTTTTTTAAAAAAAAAAATGAAAGTTAATCCGGGAATAACACAAATTAGCACAGGCAAATTGGCATAACACAAATTAGTATTTCATGTAACCAAGATTTAACTAGGATCGGAGATTGATCATTAACTAATAAGTATACAGTACTCAGTAGTATTTCTGTATTTGAAAAGATATACCATGATCCCAACTATGACCAAATCTCTATAGACTACAGATCTAGTAAACGTATTGAAATACTTATAATAATTGGCACGCACAAAGAGCCAGTGAAGAAATAGCAGAAAGATGGTTGTTTACTTGTTTCAATCAGGAAGAGATGTCAGACAGTCAAGAATGATGAAAATAAAAGTGCCCAAAAGAAAAGAAGAATGAAGAAGTGGTTTTTCCGACAATGAATAGAACTAAGAACATAGAGGAGGGGTTATAATCAGAGATTAGAAGCAAATAAGTAGTACTCTAGTACCTTAAAATGATGGGATTGTTGAAGACGCGAAGAGACGATTTGGTTATGCTTCCCGACGCCGACGGCGATGTAAAAAGTGGAAGTATGCGGTTTCAGAAGAGAAGAGAACATGTAAGATAGGATACTCCTACTGTATCATCCAAGGGTTAACTTACTTAAAGCATCCAATTTGATGGGTTACGTTATTTGAAAAGTTGTAGTAACTAAAAAAGAAGAATAGGAATGCAAAAGAAAGGGGGCTGGCTCAGACTCAATTACTCGGTCATACATCACGCGTGACGCATGGCCAACGCCCAACCCAACACTGATGAATGTTGAGATCCAGAATCTCCATCTTCACGTCTTCGTCTTCCTTCCAACTTTTCTAATTTAAACGAGTAGTAGTATTCTATTCGTACCCTCCTACCCAACATCTGCCGGCAAAAAGGATGAGAACGAGATGATTGACGCCACTGAAGACGAAATTCGCCCGAAATTCCGTCGCCATCCGCAGACCGCCAGGCCCGATATACATACTGCATCTTTTTTAACTACTCCTACTTTATTTTATTAATATTATTTTCATTTATGTTAACACCAACAAAAAAATATTAAGGCCCATATCCGGTGTCCAGATTGCCCGGCCCAGTCCATGAAAATATATCCGGGAAAGAGGACGCACTTTCGAAGGCCCAATCTATTTTTTAAGGCTCAATCCAATTCAAGATATATCCGGATAATAACCAAGGGAAGCTGTCAATCAAGTCATCCTCTCGCGTGCGCCGTGCCAACCTCTGTCACAAAAGTCCCTCGCGTGCGCCGTATGCCGCCACACCCTGGCACAGAAGTCAAGACGCCTCAGCCGCCGCGTGCCGCATGCGTCTCAACAGGGGTCAGGCCTCCTCCTATAAAAGGAGAGAGGCATTCCAGAGAAAGAACACAACACACCCCAGAGGAAATCGCATTACTTTTATCTTTACTTTCTGCCATTTTCTTTCTGCAAGTTTTTCTTTCGTATTTTTCAATTCCGCACTTTAAATCCTTTATAGCTTTCTTATTTCCGTGTAATTCCTTTCTGCAATTTTTGTAATCCTTTTTGATACTTATCAATCAAAAAAAGAGGTTTTCTCCCTCAAAGAAATTCTTGGTTAACAAATTGGCACGCCCAGTGGGACCCGAAGTGGAAACCATATCCGCTTGAAAGTGTATGCAACTCAGATCTGGACGAGTAGTAAGGGACTTAACACAAAGATTTGGAGAAATGTCGCTGCATGAAGAAACTCCAGTAAAAACACCATCTGAGAACGTCGATGATACGGCGACTACCTCTCAACCACCGCAGGGGATAATGCAAGTCCCAACTTTTTCGGAACAAATACGGCTATCGATGAATGAATCGATGGCTGAATTCATGCATTTACTGACAAGGCACCTTATTGCGGCCTGCCATGGCCGATCAAACTGACAGGATATGTGGATCCCTGCGTACTCCACAAGAGGGATATATCCCTGGCATGAATATGTCACCAAGCGTTACAGGACCGTATGGCGGTTTACAAAAGACTTGGGGGACTGGCCAGCCATCACTATCTGAGTTTGGAGCACCACCTCCTATGATGTATGCTCCATCAGGATACTTAATGGCATCTGTTCCGCCATTTGGAGTGGCGGCTCCCATCCCAGCCGCCATGCATAATACTGGAGGAGGACACATGCAACCTCAAGTCACCAACATACCTTTGGTTGCCCACATGCCTCAGGCCGCCCATCAGGCCGCCTCCCCAGTGCCTCAGGCCGCCCATCAGGCGGCCTCCCCATTGCATCAGGCCTCCTATCAGGCGGCCTCCCCATTGCCTCAGGCCGCCCATCATCAGGCCTCCCCATTGCATCAGGCCTCCTATCAGGCGGCCTCCCCAATGCCTCAGGCCGCCTATCAGGCGGCCTCCCCATTGCCTCAGGCCACCCATCATCAGGCCACCTCCCCATTGCACCAGGCCTCCCATCAGGCGGCCTCCTCATTGCATCAGGCCGCCCAGCATCAGGCCAGTCCACACTTGGCCACCCAGCAACAGGCCAGTCCACACTTGGCCACCCAGTATCAGGCCTCTAGTCCATACCCGGCCACCATGCAACATCATGCCACCAACCATTTCCAGGCCGCCATGCCTCCTATACAGATGCCCGTGGTGTCACCCGAGTTGTTGGCAGATATGATGCAACAGCACTTCGGGATTCAATTAAGGCCGATGGAACGGCCCACATACAGGAAACCATACCCAGAATGGGTAGACACTATGCAGCCTTATCCTAGAGGCTTCAAAATGCCTGAGTTCACCACATTTTCGGGAGACGACGGCATGTCCACAGTAGAACATGTGGGCAGGTTCACTGCTCAGTGTGGCGAAGCAGCAGCCAACGATTGGCTGAAGCTAAGACTGTTAAGCTCATCTCTGACTGGACCCGCATTTGCTTGGTTTGCTTCCTTTCGGCCTAATTCAATTCAGAATTGGGCTGATCTCGAGCGGGCATTCCATGACAGGTTTTACACTCCCCTGTCACAGGTTAGTCTTGCAGATCTCACTAACTCTAAGCAATTTTCCGATGAAACGGCAAGTGCTTTTATTAACAGATTGCAACGCCTTAAAGGCCGATGTACTATGGCGATTCCGGATAAAGAAATAGCCAATATAGCAGTGGCTAACATGTTACCGAAATTAAAAGAACATTTAATTGCGCAGGATGCAACTGACCTTGCCCAGCTGGCCGAGAGAGCGGCCCGCTTGGAAAAGTTCTTTAAGGAACAAGACGAGAAGCGTCTACCTATAAACGGGACTCGTTTTGAAAAATTGAAACACGAAGAAGACAAACCAAGGATGGTGGCCAAGGCAATAACTTTGGGCGGTAGAAACCCTGGATAGTGGCCCAGAAACGCCGAAGGCGGCTTTGGAGGCCGAGTAGTCGGTGACTTCGGTTGGCGGCCAATGAGCTGCCAAGGGGCGGCCTCAAAGGCAAAAGGGGCGGCCCGGGCGGCCTAGGTGGGGCGGCCTTGCACGGGCGGCCGGGCGGCCAGAGGCAGACGGCTCCAAGGCGGGCGGCCGGGCGGCTCCAGCAGGCGGCCTGGCGTAGGGGCGGCTTCGCGAGGGCAGCCTGGGGGCCTGGGGCGGACTTGCACGGGGCGGCCAAGGCGGCAGCCTTGGCGGGCGGCCGGGCGGCCTGGCAGCGGTTCGGCGGAGCAGCCTTCTAGCGCAGGGGCGGCGGCCTCGACGGCTTCCGGCGACGTCTGGCGACGATCTCGACGGCCGGAATCCCCTGGTGGTGGCCGGCAACCGGAGTGAAAAGAGGACGAGGCATAATGGGCCTGGACCTCCAAATCCAAAATTAAGCGCGCAAATTTGTCTTAAAATCATTAATCAGACAAAATGCGCGAGGTACTTGAAAAAAAAAATTAATAAAATAAAGATGGGGCGGCCTGGCCATGAAAGGGGCGGCCAATGCCACCATAAGGGGCGGCCTGTAAAAAAACATAAAAAAAAAAAAAATAATTTAAAAAAAAATAAAATAAAACAAAAAAGGGGCGGCCATTCATAAAGGGGCGGCCATAATGTAAGTGGGCGGCCATTTATTAAAAAAAAAAAAAAAAAAGCTGCCATATAAAAAAAAAAATATTGATGGTATGGGCGACTATATAAATAAAAAAAAATAAGGGGAATTGCCGACGGCGGAATTAGAAAAATATATGCGCAATTTCAGTCTCAGTTCCATCGACTGAAAGCACAAGGGGGGCATATGTTAACACCAACAAAAAATATTAAGGCCCATATCTGGTGTCCAGATTGCCCGGCCCAGTCCATGAAAATATATCCGGGAAAGAGACGCACTTTCGAAGGCCCAATCTATTTTTTAAGGCTCAATCCAATTCAAGATATATCCGGATAATAACCAAGGGAAGCTGTCAATCAAGTCATCCTCTCGCGTGCGCCGTGCCAACCTCTGTCACAGAAGTCCCTCGCGTGCGCCGTATGCCGCCACACCCTGGCACAGAAGTCAAGACGCCTCAGCCGCCGCGTGCCGCATGCGTCTCAACAGGGGTCAGGCCTCCTCCTATAAAAGGAGAGAGGCATTCCAGAGAAAGAACACAACACACCCCAGAGGAAATCGCATTACTTTTATCTTTACTTTCTGTCATTTTCTTTCTGCAAGTTTTTCTTTCGTATTTTTCAATTCCGCACTTTAAATCCTTTACAGCTTTCTTATTTCCGTGTAATTCCTTTCTGCAATTTTTGTAATCCTTTTTCATACTCATCAATCAAAAAAAGAGGTTTTCTCCCTCAAAGAAATTCTTGGTTAACAATTTAGTAATTTTGATTCGATTTTTTCATACATTTATATAAAATAAAATATAGTTAAGTGAGATCTGGTTAGATTCGTCTAATCAAATAATTTTATAATATTAATGTTTTATCATTTTTTATTTTATAAAATTTGAGATATGTATTGGATTGCGTGAAAATAAAAATTATTAAAAAAATTTTAATATGGAGGGAGTATTAACCAACCACCTCTGGAGTTTGGACCAACTATACCGCATACTAACATGCACAAGAATATAGTCCATAGTTTTTAATTTGTTGTCTCTTTCAACTCAATTTTAATAACTAATATTTATATTAATTAACTCATAAATTTTTTATTTTTAGCCTTCAACAAAATTAATATCAAGAAATTAGAGGTGTCAATGTGGGCCGAGCCCGTTGGGCCGGCCCGCCCCGCAAGGCAAAATATGCGGGGCGGGCTTAAGAATTTAAGGCCCGTTTAGATGCGGGCCTAAATGGGCTTAGCCCGCGGCGGGGCGGGCTTTTGCGGGTTGGGCCCGCGGCGGGGCGGGCCGGCCCGCGGGCTTTGCCCTGTTTTTTTTTTTTTTTTTTTACATTTAACTAGATTTTGAATATTGATTAATTTATTTGGTAAATTATTCAATGTCTAACACTAACTCATTAAGTCATCAAACATAAATCAAAATTTTAGTTACACATTAAATTTCAAATTGTTATACAAATAGTCGATATCTTCTAATATTTCTTCGCTTCTTTATATTATTTATATTAGTTTTTTAAGTATAAATTCCTTTTTATTTTATTTATTAAAAATTATGAATACTTGTAAATTGTTATAGTTTGATTGTTAATTATCTTACTTTTAAAATATAAAATCACTGCTAAAACAGATTAACCTCCTAAAGACTTCGACCGTCAGACACAATATTTTTATCAACCCAGTCATTAATTATAAATTTTTTTGTCTTTTCCAATACTATATTTTTAAAATATAATACACCTATTTAATATTAGAAATTAGAATAAATTCAGTTTTAAAGAATTATTCAACAAACATACTATTAAAGTAAATAATTATGTCAAAAAATACACACTTTAACTATTTATAATTTTAATTTCATTTATAAATCTTTATATCTTGTTTTTAGTTTATATAATAAAAAAATATTCACAATTTTATGTTTTTTACATTAAAAAATAAATTTAATAATATTTTTCTTAAAAGCCCGCGGGCCGGCCCGCAAAACCCGTAGCCCGCGTGTGGGGCGGGTCGGGCCTAGGCATTTTGAGCCCGCCCCATTTAGGCCCGCCCCGTTCAAGCCCGCAAAAATGTGGGGGCCCGCGCGGGCCGGCCCGTTTCGCCCCGCGGGCCCGTTTCGACACCTCTACAAGAAATAACATTTATCTAAAGTAAAGAGTAATATAGTAAAAATATAGAATAATTACTTATAACTACTACCTACAAATGAATATTATGGAACACTTTTTAATCTCTAAAAGACAATTAAAAGGAAACGGAGGCCAAGTACAGTACTACTAGGGTATTTAAATTGGAATAGATCCTTCACTTTAATCCTACCCAGATTCAATTGCACAGAAAAGAAAAAAGTCTTTGCATAAACGATAGAATCATGGAACCTCGTCCTACCACCACAAGGGGAAAAAGTGTATTTATTATTTAGTTTTTTATTTAATTTTATTACAAGTACATATTCAGAAGAAAAAAAAATAATTAAATTGGGTTTTATTACAATCATCTATGTAGTTTTAATTGTGTGTAGACAGGAAAGGGTACAAAGGATAAATGGGAGGAATTAGGGATAGGGGCGGTCGAATCCAACCCGAATTTTAAAAAGTGAGATGATTTATTATTCCTTTTAAGGCTGAAGTGAAGGCTGTGGAGCGAGATATGAACATTACATAAACATGGTTGAACATGTATGCGCGGCTCAGCAGCCCTTGCCTTTGGCCCTTGGTCCATGCCATATACAGAATTGGGCATTGGGTGATTTCTATTAGTAGTACTAGTATACTCAAATCTCAATCCTATGCAGAGGCATTGGAGCTTGAATTCGTCTAATATTGTTCCAACTAGATTGAATATAATTTTTTTTTTTTTTCTATATTCAATTTAATATAAGTATGTTCTAGTAAATCATATTTAGACTATTCAATTCAATAGGAGTACTACCTCTGTCCCAACTCAAATGTCCTATTTTTTTTTATTTTTAGATGTTCCATTACAAATGTCTTCTTTTTAGAAATAGAAATAATTTCTCTCTAATAACTATGTGGACCCCATCATATACTCACAGATCAACTTTACCTTAATTCTCGCGTCCAACAGTAGCATGACGATATAAATGGAACGGAGGGAGTATACTCTAGTGGACCATATTAGATTTTGTGAGCACAAGTCAGATGTCATAAACCAAAAAGACCATATACTATATGGCATGCCATATGGGATTCTCGAAGTTGACAAATGGATGAAGGAATAAGAGGCGCTGCAGCAGCAGACAAGCTTGCATGTCAACAACTCACGAGCGCCCCAAACAGAATGCTCACCCTAATGCATTGAACGAATTGAGTGTATATAAACCGTAAAATTTGTGCAATTTTCTTTTACTGTACTTGAAAGCAGACAAATGTGCAGGTCAAGAAGGCCAATACACACACTTGATTTAATCCTTACATGTAGTAGTAGTAGTATTTAATATGGTCGTGTCCGCAGCAAACCCTGCAACTCAAACCATATCCCTCTCCTCAAGTATAACAAAAAAAAAACGCCCATATTATCTGAATATTCCTTGAAATTTTCCGAAAAGCAAGTAAACATTGCCAAAATAGCAAAAGGAGGCTATCCTCAAAACCCAAAAAACACTCGCCTGCACTAGACTCTCTTACCATGACAAAATAAACTTCTCTTTTGCTCAGGAGGAACGTATTTCCTTACCAGCCTTGCCAATTGTCCTTTCTGCATCCATCATTATTTGAACTTGAGCCCGTGCATAAAGCGTTGCACAATCTGGAGGATGTACAAGTCCTAGTAAAGGTATCAAAAAGTGGGGTTCAAAATACTTTGTTTGACAAACAGCCCCATCACACAAGTTTGAATATGCCAAATTTTACTACAGAGATGAAGCTTCCTTGGGAAGGTCTGAACTGCCTACTTGAGGATCTATTGCCAGTGTTTCATGTCCTTTCAGTTCAAGGCTTGTGGATGGAAACACATTAGCTCTGACATCATCTTGAATTTGCTTTGGGTGCTCTTCAGTGTTGCCTTTCAACAAGTGATGGGAATCAGAAGCTACCAAACAGCCAAAACTGGCATCATGATCGAGCAACACAGCTGCATTCTGATTAATTACCTTGTTAGTGTTTTGTTTATCATCCTTCTGGAGGACCAAAAGTTGTGAATCTTCTGTAATGCATTTATCATCCTTGCAAGGGACCAGAAGCTGTGGTTCCCCATTATTGCATACAGCATCGGGCATGTCAACTTCACTGCTGCAAATTGCCTTCTCACAATTGCCCAGAAACAGTGAATCTTCATTATGAAGGGCATCAGACATCTCAGCTTCACTGTTGCTAATAGCCTTCTGGAAATTCTGTTCAACGTCCTTATGAAGGCACATGAATTGTGAATCTTGGCTACAACATACCACATCAGGCATGTCGGCTTCAGTGCTGCTAACCGCCTTCTCACAATTCTGTTCGACTTTCATGTGAAGGACCACAGCCCATGAATTTACATTACTGCACACAGCATTGGGCAACTCAGTTTCACTACAGCCAGTTCCTTTTTCACAGTTGCAGTTTTGCTCATCATTTTTGTTTAGGACCAGAAACAGTGAATCATCCTTGCTGCACATAGCATTGGGCATCTTAATTTCACTGCTGCAAATTACCTTTTTGCAATTTTGTATATCATCCGTGCGAAGATCCAAAATCTGTGAATTCTCATTACTGCATACTGCAGCACCAAGAAACTGAACTTCATTATTTCTATTTCCCTGCTCAACCTCATTACCTTGTTTGTCATCCTTGTGGTGGAGGACCAAGAGCTGGGAATCTTCATTACTGCCTATAGTACTAGTTGCAGTTTCGACTTTTCCAAAGATAGGCCTGATCAACCTTCTGCGCTTCAAAGTAATTTTCGCAGGTTTATCAACTACTTCATTAACCTTACGGTCTTCAGTTGGATCATTACAGGTATGATCTACCTCTTTATTCAGACCTACAGCTGAGTCATTCCTATTATGCACCACAGTTGAATCATTACAGGTATGATCCATCTCTTTATTCAGACCTACAGCTGAGTCATTCCTATTATGCACCACAGTTCGCTTTGTACCACTACGACGCTTAAAATTCACAATTCTAGTTTCCTTAGGCAGGTCAAGTCTATCTTCCACAGCTAAATGTGTCTCTTCAATCTTCTTTTTTGATTGATTAGCTTCAGCATGAAGCTGTATCTGTTTTCCACCCACATCACTTTCTCCATGTTTGGGTTTTCCAACTAACCTAGAGTTCATGTTCTTCACATTATCGTCTCGCTGCAGCATCTCCATAATTTCATCAGCTGACGTATTCATGAAATAGTCATAGTGACCAGATTTGATGTCACTTGTATCTTTAGCTACCCAAGATTCTCGTCTGGTACTCAAACGAGTGAACACACTTCTTCTGTTGCCATTGGAATTAAATGGTGGAGCTTCAGAACTTACATGGTAGCCCTTGTCATTCCTATTGCAAGACATTCCAGAAAACTGATTCTGATTACCAGCCAAACCCCTTGCGTAGTCAGAAACACAAGTACCAATATCATTTGTCATATTGTTGCCAATCAATGTGTCCTTTTCTTGCTGCTGAGAATGTTTGTTGCCAACCAATGTGTGCCTAGGCAGGTTGGAATTATGAAAAGGGCTATAACAACGATTGAAACTTTGCTGGCTTGATGTGTCACTTGGCAAGGCATTAACTTGACATTCAGGTGAGATGTCCTTGGCTCTAGTGGATATTGCTGACCCCAATGAATATGGTAACCCAATCTTAGATGAGGGTGAATGCCTTTCGAAACGGTGAGTATAATAAGGTTTTTCTTGCATTAAACCAGATGTTCCATTATTAGCAGCAGAGGAAGCCGAATAACCATGAGGAAAACCGGGATACTCAGGTACATAAGGGACAACCCTAGTAATAGTTGCATCCTTAAACCTTGAGCCTGAGGGTTCAAATTTCTTATTGTCATTCAGCTGCGAAAGCACCCTTTCGGGTATCCTGTCAAAAAATGTGGACATATTCTCCTTCTGATCAGACAATGATGGGTACACTTTCGAGACAATTGGGCTGCTATGCGTGTCAATATCCTCTGTATCACCAGCTCTCTGACTCATTCTATACTTTCCATCAACCACTCGTCCTTCAACACTTCTGTAATGACCAGCATTTCTGCTTGAGCCAGCTGAGAAGAGGGTGTCATCCATTGCATCAACTACTACTCTCCCTCCCACATTAAGATGTCTCCCATTATTAAAAAGCCTCTGATCAGAGTTCATGGGACGCACAGAATTGTCAGACGGGATAGATTCCATGGAAGATAATATAAGAACAGGTTCCCTATGAATTCTGCATTGGGCTGGAATATCCTCTCCTACTTTTGTGCTCTTTACTTTATGTAAAACACTGGCAGAGCAGTTCAAATAACTGACATGTTTACCAGAATGATCTATATAATCACTGTTTTTCAATTTCCTAGTCAATGAGCGCTGGCGATCGTCTATTACTTCCCTTGATTGCAGAAATGGATGGACCTTGTCATCACCAAAAATAGTAGGTTTAACTATATCACAGGCATCCTGTTCTAGTATACATTTATCAAATAAGTACCTTTCACTTTGCGGCTTGGTTTGGTCCAAATGATTCCCATAGCATTCACCTGTAAATGCAGGTCCAAAACCATGCGCAATGTTATCTTCACTTAAGAATTTGTTCCTTTGCATGAACTGATCAACATCGATGGCCCTTCCCTCCGAAGAACTCATAGGATATTCTGAGTGCAGAACAGAATCGTGCAATTTATCCAATTGATTTTCCTTGAGAACCCTCACAATTCTAGATAATCTACGTGTGCTATCTAATCTGTCTACTTCATCTGAGGAATCCTCAGGAGAATCACAGGGAAAGGAATGTCTAATGTCATTACTGTATATCTCACTATCTGCCACATCATTTCTAAATAACTCATCACCCTTATTCACTCTTCTTCGTTTAGCCAGAATATCACCCTGACCTAAAGGATATAATTTCCCTCCACCAATGTCACCAGATTCAATCAAGAATTCATCCTCATTCCCTCTATCCAAGGAATTCATTTGGCGGTCATGGCATACAACAGGTTTGAAGCCCTGGTGTTTAGCTGAGTCAATGTATTGTCCAACACTTGATGGAAAGGTGTCGCTGCATGCCTGCTCTCTGTCCTGGCCATATATTACATCAACTATTTGTGGTAGTGGGAGGGATGGCAGCTTATTCAACTTCCTTGAACTGAACAAATACAAAAGCCTGTGAACCTGGATGGACAAAAATTAGTAAGAAATCAACTTCATTTGTATTAATCTACTTCAAAATAGTAAGGTGGGTGCATGGATTGTTGTCAAACCTGAGCTTGAGATAAACCAAAGTTGAATTTTTTTGGGGAGAAATAATTCTCCTTAATAGCATCTCGAAACACTTTCTCAGGTAGAGGATTGCAACGCCATATCTGTGTAAAAGGAACCTGGCAAAAAAGCATAAGAGTATAAGGTAAAGATGGACTATTGCATGGATCATGTTATTCAAGATGGAAATGAAATTTGTCATACCTGTGCAGGGAAACGTTTCTTCCCAGAATTACTGAATAGATGGGGAGCAATATCCATTGCACCATCAGAGAAGGCCCGATAAACTCCGTAAAGCTGCCTCTTCTCAAATTCAAACAGGAACAAAACCATTCCAGCTTTAACTTGTTTAACAAATTCAGCCATGGATAATGGTAAGGCAAATATGTTGTGTTTAAAGCATTCCTTCTTTGTCACAATACTTGACATGAAGATTGCACCAAATTCAGGAACACTTCCAGCAGCCCCATTATCCATCTTGTACTCCATTGAACCACTTTGAAAGTGGACCATCAATCAATAAATATCAGAAAAATAAAATAAACGAGGAAAAAACTGGCACCTCTAGATTGAGAGCAAGTCGTAGACTAAAGAAATCTGAGTATCTGACAAACCCGTGGAGATGAAGGGGGATAAAAAAAAAAAAAAAAAAGGGGGTTAACTAACCTAGCCTGATAATGGTTTTGATTTTTGATTTTTTTTTTTTTGGGGGGGGGGGCGGCTTTTCTTAATTGTGTTTTTGCAATTCCACAGAGAAGTTCAACTAAACAACATTCAAAATCGTTAAAAGTAAACCTCAAGGACTTAACTAAGGTGCCAAATAGCCGAACATATTAAGGGGATATAATTTTCTTGACGAGGGATTCTCAGTGTGGATGGACATTTTGAGGTGCAGTGGTTGTTCTATTTTCATGCATAAGCAACAATTAGTTAGATTTGGATTGTGCAATTGATTTACTAAAAGGAATAAAAGACACGCATTGAACGGGTACACTATCAATCGATAATCCATCATGTTCTGTAGTTGACAACCAAGAGAAAAAGCTAATGGGGAATAAATCAATATAAAAAACCGGGAAAATATGACAGAATACGAGGAACTAAAAATAACTAGAATCAAAGAAGGCATCAGTATCCAACCAACGTCTATTCGCGAACGGACACATCATA
This sequence comes from Hygrophila difformis, assembly GCA_030278955.1. Lineage (NCBI taxonomy): Eukaryota > Viridiplantae > Streptophyta > Magnoliopsida > Lamiales > Acanthaceae > Hygrophila > Hygrophila difformis. The sequence continues at coordinate 745,710 of JAOANR010000013.1, read as the reverse complement.
ACAAACAATATGAACGAAACGACATCACAACCCAATGAAAATGGATGCAGAAAAAGAATATCACATTATGAGCGGGAAAGGTGAAAATATGTTTCTCAACAAACCATTAATGGAGAAAGAAAAAAAGGCGGTTATGGAAGGAAGGCAGTTTACCAAGACACAGGGGTCCTCAACAGAGGATAATCGGCAGAACAGGGATAGGGTTTTCGCCCGTAGATAGGATAGCGATCAGTGCCTTGGGTATTGCGTCGGGGTCGGAATCAAAAGATTTGTGCGCATCTAAAATTAGGGTGGAGAGAGGAGGCGGACGATGAGGCCAGAAAGAGCACAATGATGGGGATATTGGGACGACGGAGTGGAAGAAACAAAAAGAGAGATAGAGGAGGAAGTGGGCGGTTTTCTCTGTATAATAACTTTTGGAATGCCCATCAGATTCAGAAGTGAATTTGTGCCATTAGGGATGCGGCCCACCGCCCATGCACCAAATCTTAAATTAATTTTTAAAAAAGCAAATTCCATTTTATATACTGAACATAATTTTTTTTAGGGGAAATTATTTATTGGTACCATTTTGAAGGTTATAATTTGTTAAGTAGTGCCAAGTTAAAAAAATTTAGTATCTAGTACCATTAGGTTAAAAAAAATTCTATTTTCAGTAAATTTATATGAATTTTACCATTTTTTTACCACTGGATCAATTATACTTATATCTTATTCACGGAAAAAATTTATATTTATATCTTGAACTTTTTAAAATTTTTAAGTTTTTCGTAACATTTTAATTTTTCCTTTAATCTTTTTTTTTTTTCTTTTGAACCTCTTGTATCAATTATATTTTTCATCATCGGGTTTGAGTCTTTGTGTATGCAGAATTCTGCTTTGGGAGAGGTAACCCTTCAATGCCCGCCAGATCCTCAAATGATTAATTTTGGGTCTAATATGGCCTGGGGATACCCGGTACACGCAAAAAAAATAATATTTTTCGTCATCGGATTCGAATATTTGTATATGTAGAATTATGCTTTGGAAGAGGTAACCATTCAATGCCTACCAGATATTTGAGGGATTAATCTTAACCCAAAATTTATTCGTTAAATAACACATTATCAATTCTTTTATTTATCTTTTTTAGGATGGAAAAAAATCTATTTTATTTATTCTTTTATTTATCTTACTTAAAAAATCTTTTGGGATAAAAACAAAAAATATAGTTTTTAATTGATACAAAATAAAATCTAGTTTAAATTAAAAAATATTTATCTTATTTAATAAAATATGTTAGGATGAAAAATATAATTATTTTTTCGATGACAAAAAAATATAATTTTTAATTGATACAAAATAAAATCTAGTTTAAATAAAAAAATATTTATCTTATTTAATAAAATATGTTAGGATGAAAAATATAATTATTTTTTCGATGACAAAAATATAATTTTTTTGGCATCACCGGCCAAAAACTAGTTTTTAATTTATTCGCGGGTATTCTCAAGCCATATTTCGGCTAAGATTAATCCTTTGAGTATTTGTTGGGCATTGAAGGATTGTCTCTTCCAAAGCATAATTCTACATACACAAAAACTCAAACCCGATGATGAAAATATAATTGATACAAGAATTTCAAAAGAAAAAAATTAAAAAAAAAATATTAAAGGAAAAAAATTTAAAATATTACAAAAAACTTAAAATTTAAAAATTTAAGATATAAAAAAATTTGTGAACAAAATGTAAGTATAATTGATAATGGTACAAAAATGGTAAAATTCATATAAATATACTAAAAATAGAATTTTTTACCAAATGGTACTAAATAATAAATTTTTTTAACTTGGTACTACTTAACAAATTGAAACCTCCAAAATGGTACCAATAAATAATTTCCCCTTTTTTTTATATAGTAAAAAAATAGACCCTAACTAAGTTTGAAAAAAAAAATTATGCTCAAAGTCAATTTTGAAAAGGCTTATGATAATTTGAATTGGGATTTTCTAGAGACTTATTGTTGGAAATGGGTCTTCAAGAGTCTAGCATTCGAATTATTATGTTCTGTGTACGTTCTCCAGTCTATTCAATTACGTGGAATGGCACTGCTCTTCCTCCAATTACACCGGTGAAAGGCTTACGTTAAGGAGATCCGCTTTCTCCATATTTGTTCATTATTCTCTATGGAAAAGCTTTCTCGATCTATTTTATCTTGTGTGCAAAGTGGACGTTGGCGCCCTATCTCCCTTGCTCGAGGGGTGGAACCTCTTTCACATTTAATTTTTACAGACGACCTCTTGCTTTTTTCGGAAGCAAGTTTAGATAGTGCAACGCGCATGGATCAAGTTCTTGCAAGTTTTGTTGGTCTGGCCGGGTTGAGATTTAACCCCCAAAAATCAAGAGCTTTTGCTATTGTGTCTGTTCCGGAAGACACCATGACTGCCCTCTCTACGTTTCTCAACATTGAATTCACTTTGGATTTGGGACTTTACCTCAGATTTCCTCTTTTCCATGGCACTGTTCGAAAAGAGCAATTTGAGTTCTTGATAAATAAGGTACATGCTACAATGGGATCTTGGAAAAGAAATTTGCTTAATAAGGCGGGTCGGGTTACTTTGGCGCGTTCGGTTTTATGTTCGATCCCTTCCTATCTCATGCAAAATATATGGATTCCCTCCTCTATCTGTGATCGCCTGGATCGTCTTATTAAGGAATTTATTTGGAAAGATGGACATGGTTGTGGCATACACTTGGTTAGTTGGGAAAAGATTACGGTTCCTAGAAAACATGGTGGTTTGGGAGTGAGACGCTGTCGTAACATGAATGTGGCATTATTGGAAAAATTATTTCATGACTTGATGACTGATTCATCTAAGCCCTAGGCAGCTCTTTTCCGCGCTAAATATGGTTGCAGGAATTGATGGTTTCCCCAGCGTCCAAGAGTGTCACCTGTTTATCGTGCTTTAAGTCGTATTGCCCTTATTTTTAAGGAAGGATATAGGATACGTCTTGGGGATGGTAGCAGTAAAATATGGTATTCTTGTTGGCTGCCAGGAGGACCGATTGCACCTCGGCTTCCCTATGTTCATGTGGCGGACACTGAGTTGCGAATTATAGACATTCTTATTGAAGGCACTTGCCATTGGGATACTGTATATTCATAGGTTCCAGTTGCGATCAAGGAGGAGGTTCGTCAGCTTGGTCCTATTATTCTTCACGAGTCAGCTTTGGATCAGTGGTGTTGGGTGGGTTTAGCTTCAGGAGATTACTCAGTTAGTTAAGGTTATGATTGGTTATTACGACAATGTCCTAACAGTATGATAGAGTAGCTTGGGTCTGGCGTATTAAGGCTTCAGAGAAGATTAAATTTATGATGTGGTTGGCGTCGTTGAACGCCCTTCCTACAAATTCGCTTCGCCACCAGAGAGGGATGGCATCATCCGCTGCTTGTGCTTTGTGGGGAGCTGATGTTAAATCGGTATGGCATGTATTCTTTCGATGCCCATGGACTTTAGAGGTTTGGGGTCATTTCAACTGGACTCCCCCACCGTTGCAACCTGTTGGCAGTGAGATTGGTTCCTTCTTGCAACAGCTTTGTCGACATTAGGATGGTTTGTTCTGGGCAGTGATGTGGTGTTTGTGGAGAGGTAGAAATGCTATCAGCTTGAGAGGTGAATCGGTGAATGTGAAGGCTACGGTGAGACAAGCCCGTTTCCTTGGTCTTACGCTGAAGAGGAATTTTTCTAAGATACCTAAAGTTTTGTGTCCGAGATTGGTCTCTTGGAACTCGTTCGGTTATCAGAAAACATTTGCTTCATGCCGATCGAAGTTCACTTGGTAACCCTGGTTCAGCTGGATTTGGTTATGTTCTTCGGGATGGAGATGGTAGCTGGAAAGAGGACTTTGATTCATTATGGGATTGATCAGGTAAGTTGTTTTTCAGACTCTCAGGAGGCCCTTCGTCTCATTCATAGTGGCGTGGCAGATGATCACTGGTTATTTCCGTTGGTTAAGAATGTCTATGAGGTACTGGTGATCCGGCCGGGTATTCGTTGGTTTCACATTCTGCGTGAAGGTAATTTTGTGGCAGATCTTCTGGCAAAGAGGGGCGCTCGCTCCCTCGAGTTCTTTACGACCTGGGCCTTTCCTCCTGACGATATTCGTTCGGTGCTGCATGCTGACTTTGTTGGTGTGTGCTATCCGCGAGTTTAGTTGTTACTTTTTGGTTTTCTTTTTCTTGCTTTTTGTCCCTTCTTCCCCTTCTTGTTGTAAATTTTTCATAGTTTCTCCTTTGCAAACGCCTCGGCGCCTGATTATATAAAAATAAAAAAAAGGTTTGAAGAAATTTAAACTTATCATCATTATTATAACAAAAAAATGATTGTGTGTATTAGTTTCAACTTTCATGCCTAAATTCATTGTAAATCAACGTCTATATTTAAAATCTAAATTTATATATTCATATAAAAAAAATCTTGACAAGATCCTTCTATACATTTTGAAAAGATATAAATTTAAAAAAATTAAATTATACTATTATATTTTATAAATATTAAACTAAACTGTAATACCCTACACTTTAGCTATGTTAATAATATTTTCTAAAGAAATAATTTAGTATTATTTCTTAAGAAAATAAATTGAGTTAGGAAATAGATTAATATTTTCCAAGATAGAGATTGGTTTGACAAAGATATTTTCCAAGGGAAAATATTTGACAAGAGTATTAGTTAGATATTATTTTCTAATAACTTTCATATGAAGTGTAATTGATTTTTAAACTCACAAATAGTCTAGTGTAGTAAGATTCGATCCATATTTATAGCTATGATTCTAATTAACATTATTGATAGATAGATATAATTTGCCATAATAATAATAATAATAATAATAATAATAATAATAATAATAAGAATAATAATAATAATAATATAATTAAAATAGTATCTGTAAGGGACGGCACTGATCAGTACATAAATAGGAATTTAGAATTTAAAAAAAATATAATAATAAAAAAAATGTGAACAAGTCACACGCAACACATATTAAGATAATCAAATTTAGTTATAATGCATGCACAAACATGAGAATTGAGTTACGTAAATAATAAGGTGTAGTGAAATAAAATAAATTGTAATAATAACCAAAGTCTCACTTCAGTTGCTATGTGGCATGCATCAGATATAATTGCAAAAGAAAAGGGCGATTGAAGTCACACTAGAATAAAGAAAGAAGTAAACAGTGTATAAGAAATAAATAAGTAAGTACACAGTTAAAATTAAAGGCAGGACAACTAGGCTACTATGTGGGTTAATTTAAAGGTGAATCAGATGGACTAAACTTACGTGTGCTAACATGCAACACTATACCTATACGTGGGATGCCTATTAAATCAACAATGAGGAGAGGCTATAGTGTAGATAGGCAATTCAGCAAGGCTAGTGAATAAAAAATGTAATCAGAGTACAACCTTCAGCTATAAATATGCCTCGGATCTTCAAACTAAAACATCAGCAAAGAAAATTTTTTAAGACAACAATAGAAAGAGAGAGAGAGTTAGAGAGAGACAGAAAAAGATAGCACTAGTGAGAGAAAGAGGAGGAAGTGCTGTAGATTTGATAGCTAAACTACGGAAGAAATTGTAAGTAAATTTTTATTCTACGGGCTTTGTCGTAGGATTAAATTTTCGCATGTTTAAATACCTTCGTGTTTTAATAATTTTAGGGTTTATTCATGCTATTGATTATGCAGAGGTATTGCCCAATTATGTGTTTAAATGATTTTGGGGCTAGGCCATGCATGTGAAAAAATTAAATTTCAGTGTATGGCATGTGAATTATTGAATTGTTATTATGCGAGATATACCCCAGATGTGGATATCTTCGTGAGATATTTCATGGGTTATCCAAGGGATCCCCATGAAAAGGATTGTGTTTGACCAAGGGTCTCACAGTCATTTTCTAGATCGCAAGGTAGGGCCATCCTTGTGTACTCATATTTTGACTTCGGTCATTATGAGGGCATGCTAGGTCCTATGAGATACCCCGGGTGTAGGCATCATAGTTGAGCTACATGTGGATTGAATTATTGCAACTGATTTGACATGCCATTTACTGTTGAGTCGTAGTTAATTATTTTTGTCCAAGGGATAAAAATTTATTTACTCAGGCGGTGTGCTGATAAATGTTACTTACTCACTTTTTGTAACACCCCGGTTTTCAAACCAAACACAAGCCCGGGATGCTACCGCCACATCTCCCCAATTAAGCTCGCCCTTGGCTAACTTAACTGGAAAGATGCTAAGGCTAATTTTTTTTTTTTTTTTATCATAATACATGCATAGGGACTTACTCAAAAGAAAATAAATATACGAAAGCGTTAAAAAGGAGTTACATGTTATAAAATATTGTTTTATGCAAAGAAAAATAATTAAAATAGGCATATGTCTTTTTGAGAAACCATCCCCATGCAATGCTCCATGCTTCACCTTTTTAGTCCTGGAAGTCTGAAAAGAAAAATTTTAAAAAAATAGGTTGTCAATATGAATTACTGAGTAGGCTAATCATGTTCCCAGATAGAAGGTTAATTTTTATTATCAATAATATATTTTCTTAAAAGTAAAAAGACTTATCACAAGTTACTGGAGTAGAATCGCCGCAGTACTATTAAGATATCACGAGGATACCCAAATATAATATCATCCATAATTTCAACATCATATGTGAGAAACAATTGTCTCACGGGGCCACAATCGGATCCACGGTTATGTAGCGGACACTATACAGACTCACACCGGTGCCCACGTATAATCCTAAAATAGGAACCATACGGGAGTATAGACTCTTGCATACCGTCTAGGCCTTTTTCAATAACATGAGCCGTTTCGGCAAAATACTCGATCGCGGGCATTCAACACGCGGATTTCCTAAAGTACTTTGGCAATTATTGATATTATATAAAAGAACACTTTAATTTACTAACACTTAAATAAAGGATGTTGCTTTAATTTACTAACACTTAAATAAAGGATGTTGCTTTAATTTACTAACACTTAAATAAAGGATGTCAACAACCATGCCACAATAAATCATACATTCATAAATACTTGGCAGGGATGCATTCAACAGATGCTGCATTGGCATAAAAATTCTATAAAATTAATTATTACTCCAAAAATTCTAAACTTTTCAGGTTAGATTCACAATTTAAAGATGTAAAACTTTCATCTTTTACACGTTTACAGATTTTAAATCCAAGTTTATGGAAAAATTAGATTTGGTAAAGAAGCACTATTCCGCCGACAGAATTAGGCTGTCTTCGAAAATAAAATCTATAAAATTAAATACTTATCTAAAAATTCCGAAACTTTCAGGTTAGAATCTTGACAAAATTATCTACAAGTTTTGTGTTTTAAGTATTTCCCAATTCCATCTCTAATCTAATGAAAAGGTACGAGTTTTTCAGAGGTTCAAATTTGTCCGCAAAATCACCTATGAGCAGTTCTAGCATTAAATTATTTTGGCATTGAAATACAACTTCAAATTGAAATTTTTATTGTATATCCTAGATTGATAGATCTACAATTTCTTATTTTATAAATTTTCAAAATTCAGATGCTAGACCAGAGTAAAAATTCATTCTTTTAACCAATAAAAAATCTGTCACAGAAATCTAATCTAAGGAAAATGTTCCTAACATCAATATTTCAAAACCTAGCAACAAAAATACCATATAGGGATGTCGATTAACCTACCTTAACTCGTTTCGAGGGATCCTACAGAAAGTCTTCGCTTTATTCCCTAGATCGTTGTTGTTCCACTTCCCACTTCAATTATGAGACGTGCTTGATACTTGGAAGAAGATGGCACCACAATCTTTTCTTTTCTTCTCTTTGTTTTCTTTCTTTTTTTTTTATTGTTGTACGTATGAATGGTTTGATTAATAAAATAGGAAGATGAAGAAGATTGGGTTTAAAAAGAGGTGAGGAGCGGCAGCTAGGGCTATTTAGGATCTAAGATTTGTTTCAAATATTTGCTATTGTTAAATGTTACAACAATATATGATCCTAACTCCTTATATGTACTAAAGATAGGACTAAATCCTATTCAAATTACTATGCATATATTTTATTGCTTAACTAAGCATAATATTATTATTATTATTATTATTATTATTATTATTATTATTATTATTATTATTAAGTCGATTATTAATTAATATGCATACAAATAATTACACAAGTAATTAATATATGTTTTACTTTCAGTAAAGTTGTCGTTTTAATAATCGGTCGCAGTTAGGGTATTTTGTAAACTCTGATATTTTGCCAATTTAAATATATTTTGAAATTTAGTTAATATTTTAAATAATGTTGTAATTATTTTAAATAGCCTTAGCACTTTTAATTAAGTTAGCCGAGGCAAGGCCAATGCGAGCTTAATTGGGAGTGTGGCGGTAACAACCCCGCTTTCCTATTGGTAACTTCCGCTGTGATTTTTAAGATGAGAAAACGGGGGTGTTACAAGTTGGTATCAGAGCCTGAGTCAAAATATTTTTGAGTCAAAATTTCTTTAAAGTCAAAGTAAATTTTTGGAGTTGAAGTTTCATAAGAAATTTTTAATATATATATATATATATATATATATATATGTTTTTACTTTAAAAAAAAAGTTTGGGATGGGACACGATACACTTGCATTAGCACAGCCCTTATTGTTATTTATGCTTAATAATTGCATTATGCTTATGATAATGTTGTTTGATTAGATGGCCGGAAATAACTTTAACGCTAGAATGATGGAAGTAGTCCCGGACCTAGTCCATGAGCTAGTAAGAACCTGTGAACGGGAGCATACTCGAGCTGAACATTTAAAAGACTTATTAATTACGGAACTTACAAAACATCTAGAAGAGGAGGTGGAAAGTGAAAACAAATATAATGAAGAACACGAGATGAGAGTTTCAGCCGAAGAGCAACGGGATGAGTTCGATGCCCTTTACACGGAGAAAACGGAAGAATTGGTGGACGTAAAGGAGGAGCTGGAGGATGTAAAGGAGAAGTTGGAGAACGTGGAGGAGGAACTAAAAGATAGTCAAGAGAAGAACATTCGGAATTTAGCAACTATAGAGCGACAGAAATGAATCATACGTAGACAAGCCGACCGGCTGTACTTTAGAGGCCGCAGGGCAGTTGCTCACAGGATTGACCCAGGATCCTCATCCCGTCCTCAACGCATCGAAGATTCCGAAGACCCAGAGGAGGAAGAAAAGACGAGTCCAGTCCGTGATCGTAGTCGCTCTCCGGAGTACCATCCAGCCAGCCCATGATGTGGAGTTCACCTTAGACTATATGCTATGTAGTATAGTCTAGTATAATATAGTCTAGTCTAGTATAGTATAGTCTAGTATAGTATGGACTAAACGCTATATATGTGTGTATCTGTTTTAACTTGGAAATTTTGAACCGTTGTATCCAAGTTTATATAAAAGTAAAATGAAATTTTCTCGGCTTATTTGGTATAATTTCTATTTCACAGTTGTATTAAAAAAAGAAAAGTTTATATTATCAATTAATATGATTATGATTTCAAAATTTATAAAAATGGTTTGAGTCTTTTGAAGGTATACTCGATTCAAGAAATTTATTTTATACTATTTAAAAATTAATAATAATAGTAATAATGATAATAATAATAATGTTTGAGTCTTCTGATAGTGTACTCGGTTTAAGAATTTTTTTTTTTGTTACTTGAATTGTTAAAAATAAAATGTGGTGGGTTTTATAGGATCAAAAGGTATATAGTGCACATGAATGACAAGTAACTACGAAATTAATGCACTAGTTGTGCAAATTTTTTTCTTTTTATACAAATATTCTGTAGAAATGAGTAGATGTTCATTACTAATTAAGTTTTTACGGAATGCCCTTTTTATTTTTAACAGTTAAATATATAACTATTATATTTTAAGTTATTTATATTTTAATCAAATATCTTATTTGAGTCCTATATGCAGATGCGTAGTTCAAAAACCGGAACGTTTGACGAAAAGTCTCAGATGCAATCTGAGATAAAGAAGTTAAGGGAAACTATAATCCTAGAACAATATTTTGCGAAAGGAGCCCAAGAAGAGGTAATACAAAAAGAAGAGGAAATACAGAGGCTGAAGGATAGAGTTTTATACCTAGAAAGAAAGCCTGGCTGTCAAACATGAGGAGATGATTAGTTCTTTACGAGGAAAGAATGAGGGGTTGATTCGTAAAGGATTTCCTGGAAAGCTTCTTCCACCACGATGTGGAGAATGCGGCCAACAACATCACATTTGGCAATGCCCTGAACCTGGGGAGTGTTTTCGATGCGGAAAGATTGGGCATGTCGCTAGGGAATGCCACACGAAGATAGTAACAGCTCGGAAATATTAGATATCTTAGAAACTCACTAATATATTAGACTATTTTATATGTATAAATTTTCAAACTTGTATTAATATATATCGACTTCGGCTAGTTAATGAAAATGTCGACGATTTTGGTGTGTATCTTTTATTAAAGAAATCTATCTTTTTATTTGCATAAGTATTTTTTTTAAAAAAATAAAAAAAATAAATAAAAAATAAAATAAATATTAAAAGGATTATTACTATTATTTGTCATATGTACTGAAAAGTCCCTTGCAGATGAGCAACTGGGAAGTAAACGAAATACTAGACGAGAAAGATCGGATGGAAGCTGAGATTAGAAGCCTTAAAAGTGAACTGCTACTAGAAAAAGATTTTATATCCTGGAATCAGGAAGAAATTCTTCGTAGAAACCAAGAAATAAAAGATCTGAAAGCCATGCTCTCATACTATGAAGGGCGGACTACTAAGCTAGAGATACGCTTGAGGAATGCAGAGTGCAATCCCGTAGGATTCCCCCGTGCCGCCACCTTGTCCGGGATGCAGAAGGCCGCACCTAACTTGGCGTTGCCCCGGCAAAGGAGAATGTTTCCGTTGTGGAAGAAAGGGGCATAAGTACCAGGATTGTCGCACGAGGAACATTCGAGATTAGAAATGACAAGTCAGAATAATATATTAGCTTAACTTGTACTTGTAAACCAGTCTCGGAAAGTTAGAAATATTTGACTGGTAGTTTTGAAGTGTACTCTTGTTATTTTATAAAAGAAGATTAGTATTTTTTTGTTTATATTGATTAACAAAAGCAATTAACTGATTAACTGACTAATGTTTCCTAGGAACTAAAATAAAACCAACATGGCCGATAACAATGACCGCCAACAACAGATAGAACAACTATTGCTCACTCTTGGAGCAGTTGTTCAGAAGCAAGCTGAAGGAGGAGAACATCATGCAGAAACACAAGGGGATTATATTGAGGCGGTTAATAAATTTCGACCTCCTCGATATAATGGACAAGAGGACCCAGCTAAATTAGAAAGGTGGATTGAATCACTCGAAAAGCTACTCGAGGCAGTAGAATGTCTTGAAGAACGTAAGGTGGGAGTAGCTACTTTCTTCCTGATCGGAATAGCAAATACTTGGTGGAGGTCACAAGAAGATCGCCAAATTACTTGGGAGGAATTTCAAAAGAGTCTGAGAGAACGATTTTATCCACTCAGTCTTAAAAATTCTAAATACGAAGAATTTGTTACTCTTCAACAAGGTAGCCGATCTGTGCAAGAATATTATGCTAAGTTTTCTGAGCTCTTGAGATTTGCTCCAGACTTGGTAGCAACAGATCAGACTAAGGCCCAAAAATTTGTGTTTGGACTGAACAAGTACATTCGAAAGGCATTCGGCGGGAAGCAATTTACCAATTTACAAAAAGCGTACGATCGAGCTATGACCGTCGAAAAGGCCGAAGGATCAGAACACAAAGGAGAAAGCTCAAGACAAATCTCCCAGAATAAAGGAAAGCGAAAATTTGAGGAAATCAAAGATAACAGGCAAAGGGGAGATTTCCATCAGAACAACAGAAGTAGGTTCCCCTATCCCAACCAGTATAGAGAGCCGGTACCCACTCCATGTAACCGATGCAGCAAGAGGCATACAACTCGTCAGTGTCCACAAGGTGAAGAGTGTTACCGTTGTGGCATGACAGGTCACAGGGCCAGAAACTGTCGCCTAAGGCTTGATCCTAACAGACTTCGGCCTGACTTGCGAAAGGAGGATTATTGCCCAGAAATGCGAAGGCCTCAAAACCAACAAGGAAATCAAGGACAACGTCCAACTTTCCCAACAAATCCAGGAGTAAACAATAGAGCTCCACAAAACCAGGGCAGACCCAACCAAGGAAGGTTGAACGTAGTCAACCAAGCTGATCTTCAAGAAGTTGGTGACCTGGTTGAAGGTACTTTTGAAATTAAAACTTCTAAAGTTCGTACTTTGTTTGATTCTGGAGCTACCTGTTCATTCATATCTCGTAGAAAATTGCCCGAGTTGGGACTCGATAAACCCCAGTAAATAGGATTAGGAATATCTTTACCTAACGGAGCAGTTATTAATTGCTCAACACGTTATGAGAAAGTTCCTATCCGTATTTGCGAAGTTGAATTTCCTGCTGATCTCATTGACCTCGAGCTACGAGATTTTGATGTTATCTTGGGAATGGATTGTCTTACAAAATATCAAGCCACCATCAAGTGCGCCCAACAAAAGATAACAATGTATGGGCCAAATAGACAACGGATTTCGTATTATATGGAGCCCAAGGGACCGACAATGAAGGTGATTTCAGCGATGCAATTGGCGACATTAGTAAGAAAAGGGAATCCCCTTTATTTTTGCTATGTCCATAATTTGCAAACAGATGAGGTGGAACTAAACAATATTCCAGTAGTAAGAGAATATCCGGATGTATTTCCTGCAGATATTTCAGGAATGCCACCTGAGCGTGAGATAGAATTCACGATTGGCTTAGTTCCAGGAACGGAACCTATATCAAAAGCTCCATACCGGATGGCACCAGCTGAAACGAAGGAATTGAAGGAACAACTCGAAGACCTTCTGGAGAAAGGATACATTCGTCCTAGTACATCTCCGTGGGGAGCACCTGTCCTATTTGTACGAAAGAAGGATGGTGGAATGAGACTTTGTGTTGATTACAGAGGTCTCAATCAAGTGACTGTGAAAAATAAATACCCATTGCCACGAATTGATGACTTATTTGACCAACTCAAAGGAGCCAGAGTCTTTTCGAAGATTGATTTGAGGTCTGGATATCATTAGCTTAGGATAGCTGAGCAGGATATCCCAAATACGGCATTTAGAACACGGTATGGTCATTATGAGTTTACCGTGATGTCGTTTGGTTTGACCAACGCTCCAGCAGTATTCATGTCTTTGATGAATAATGTTTTCCGAGAATTGTTGGACAAATGTGTAGTTGTGTTCATTGACGACATATTGGTTTACTCCAAGAATGAGGAAGAACACAAACAACATCTACACCAAGTCCTGCAAATATTAAGGAGCCATCAACTGTATGCCAAGTTGTCTAAGTGCGACTTTTGGCTCAACACAGTTGCATTCCTCGGTCACATCGTCTCTGCCGATGGAATATCAGTTGACCCTGCTAAAGTAGTTGCGGTAAAGGATTGGCCTGTACCAACATCTCAAACTGAGATAAGAAGTTTCCTTGGTTTGGCAGGCTACTACAGGAGATTTGTCAAAGATTTCTCAAAAATTGCAAGACCGCTAACCCAAAATTTGAAGAAGAGATCAAAGGTTATATGGACACCTGAATGCGAAGCTGCATTTCAGACATTAAAGGAAAGACTAACTACGGCCCCAGTCCTAACCTTACCCAATGAGAAAGACGATTTTGAAATTTATAGTGATGCTTCCAAATTTGGGTTGGGATGCGTGTTAATGCAAAAAGGAAAATTTATAGCCTATGCATCTCGACAGCTAAGGCCAAACAAGGAAAATTATCCAACTCATGACCTGGAGTTAGCTGCAGTCGTCTTCGCCTTAAAGATATGGAGACATTACTTGTATGGACGAAAGTGTCAGATATACATAGACCATAAAAGTCTAAAGTATATCTATACTCAGAAAGAGCTCAACATGCGCCAGAGGCGATGGTTAGAGCTAATGAAGGACTACAACTTAGGCATTACATATCACGAGGGAAAAGCCAATAAAGTGGCTGATGCACTAAGTCGAAAGTCAAAACATCTAAGTAATGCGAGAATCTTGCCACACGAATTATATAAGGAATTGGCACGATTTGACATTGAGTTGGTATACCAAGGTACGCCTACTCAGCGAATCAATGCCATCACAATTCAGCCAACCATTTTTGACAAAATCCGAGAAAGACAGTCCGGTGACGTCAAATTGGAAAGAATCAAAGCAAAGATAGCTCAAGGTGAGGCTATGGATTTTCAAATTCACGAAGACGGAAGTATCCGATTTAAGGGTCGTTGGTGCGTACCAAAAGCATGCGAGGACCTCAAGAGACGTATCCTCGAAGAAGGCCACGAAACTCCTTATTCGGTACACCCTGGAGGAGACAAGTTGTATAAAGACTTAAGAAAAGTGTTTTGGTGGCCTAGAATGAAACGAGAGATAGCAGAATTCGTGGAAAAGTGTTTGACCAGTCAAAAGGTCAAAGCTGAGCGGAAGAAACCTCTTGGATTGGTAAAACCATTAGAAGTTCCAGAATGGAAATGGGATAGTATTTCCATGGACTTTGTCTCAGGCTTGCCCAAGACGCCTAAAGGAAACGATAAGATATGGGTCATTGTCGATAGATTGACAAAAACAGCTATATTCATACCCATGAAAGAAACTTTGAGTATGGATCAGTTAGCTAAAGCCTATATTGAAAATTTCGTACGGAGGCATGGAATTCCCCAAGACATCGTTTCAGACCGAGACCGTCGATTCATCTCGAATTTCTGGACTAAGTTACAAGAAGCCTTTGGTACTAAAATAAAAATGAGTACAGCATTTCACCCAACAACCGATGGCCAAACTGAAAGAACCATCCAGACCCTTGAAGACATGCTAAGAGCTTGTGCTTTAGAGTTTCAAGGGAGTTGGAAAAATCACCTACCGCTAGTTGAATTTAGCTATAACAATAGCTATCATGCTAGCATTGGAATGACCCCATTTGAAGCACTATATGGTAGGAGATGTCGAAGTCCACTTTGCTGGACTAAGGGCGGGAATCCAATCCCTGTTGGACCACAACTAATTGAGGAAACAAAGCGTGTTATTGAGCAAGTCCAACACAAGATGAAAGCCGCCTAAGATCGACAAAAGACGTATGCCAACCAAAGAAGGCAAGAAGGAGGCTACGAAATAGGTGACAAGGTGTTACTAAAAGTATCCCCTATGAAAGGAGTGATTTGTTTTGGTAAACGTGGTAAGCTAAGTCCTCGTTATATTGGACCATTCGATATCATTGCCAAAGTTGGTACATTGGCATATCGACTAGACTTACCAGAAGAATTATCTCGAGTTCATGATGTGTTCCACGTATCACAACTTAAGAAGTATCATCATGACCTTAAGAGATTGATCCCATCAGAGATCATTGAATTAGATGATGATCTTACTTATGAAGAGAGACCAGTTAAAATCCTAGATACTAAAGAACGAGTCACAAGGCGTAAAGTCATTCGTATGGTCAAAGTCCAGTGGTCAAACCACGACGAGAATGATGCTACTTGGGAAACTGAGACAGAAATGCAAACCAAGTATCCAGAGCTATTTCTTGAGACAGATACAGCTATGGGAACATAGCTGTGAAAACAAGTGGGGAAGGTGATTCCGTAACCCTGCCCGATATAAAATAAGGTAAGAAAAATTTAATTATGTGCTAACCTTATTTTAGTCTTGCAATAGTTTATATGAGTAAACTTCGAGGACGAAGTTTATTTTTAAGGAGGGTAGATTGTAATACCCTACACTTTAGCTATGTTAATAATATTTTCTAAAGAAATAATTTAGTATTATTTCTTAAGAAAATAAATTGAGTTAGGAAATAGATTAATATTTTCCAAGATAGAGATTGGTTTGACAAAGATATTTTCCAAGGGAAAATATTTGACAAGAGTATTAGTTAGATATTATTTTCTAATAACTTTCATATGAAGTGTAATTGATTTTTAAACTCACAAATAGTCTAGTGTAGTAAGATTCGATCCATATTTATAGCTATGATCCTAATTAACATTATTGATAGATAGATATAATTTGCCATAATAATAATAATAATAATAATAATAATAATAATGATATAATTAAAATAGTATCTATAAGGGACGGCACTGATCAGTACATAAATAGGAATTTAGAATTTAAAAAAAATATAATAATAAAAAAAATGTGAACAAGTCACACGCAACACATATTAAGATAATCAAATTTAGTTATAATGCATGCACAAACATGAGAATTGAGTTACGTAAATAATAAGGTGTAGTGAAATAAAATAAATTGTAATAATAACCAAAGTCTCACTTCAGTTGCTATGTGACATGCATCAGATATAATTGCAAAAGAAAAGGGCGAGTGAAGTCACACTAGAATAAAGAAAGAAGTAAACAATGTATAAGAAATAAATAAGTAAGTACACAGTTAAAATTAAAGGCAGGACAGCTAGGCTACTATGTGGGTTAATTTAAAGGTGAATCAGATGGACTAAACTTACGTGTGCTAACATGCAACACTATACCTATACGTGGGATGCCTATTAAATCAACAATGAGGAGAGGCTATAGTGTAGATAGGCAATTCAGCAAGGCTAGTGAATAAAAAATGTAATCAGAGTACAACCTTCAGCTATAAATATGCCTCGGATCTTCAAACTAAAACATCAGCAAAGAAAATTTTTAAGACAACAATCGAAAGAGAGAGAGAGTTAGAGAGAGACAGAAAAAGATAGCACTAGTGAGAGAAAGAGGAGGGAGTGCTGTAGATTTGATAGCTAAACTACGGAAGAAATTGTAAGTAAATTTTTATTCTACGGGCTTTGTCGTAGGATTAAATTTTCGCATGTTTAAATACCTTCGTGTTTTAATAATTTTAGGGTTTATTCATGCTATTGATTATGCAGAGGTATTGCCCAATTATGTGTTTAAATGATTTTGGGGCTAGGCCATGCATGTGAAAAAATTAAATTTCAGTGTATGGCATGTGAATTATTGAATTGTTATTATGCGAGATATACCCCAGATGTGGATATCTTCGTGAGATATTTCATGGGTTATCCAAGAGATCCCCATGAACAGGATTGTGTTTGACCAAGGGTCTCACAGTCATTTTCTAGATCGCAAGGTAGGGCCATCCTTGTGTACTCATATTTTGACTTCGGTTATTATGAGGGCATGCTAGGTCCTATGAGATACCCCGGGTGTATGCATCATAGTTGAGCTACATGTGGATTGAATTATTGCAACTGATTTGACATGCCATTTACTGTTGAGTCGTAGTTAATTATTTTTGTCCAAGGGATAAAAATTTATTTACTCAGCCGGTGTGCTGATAAATGTTACTTACTCACTTTTTCAGGATTTGATATTTGTGAAGCTCATTAGCATCACGGGCACGGGCCGGACTTTCAGTAAAGTTGTCGTTTTAATAATCGGTCGCAGTTAGGGTATTTTGTAAACTCTGATATTTTGCCAATTTAAATATATTTTGAAATTTAGTTAATATTTTAAATAATGTTGTAATTATTTTAAATAGCCTTAGCACTTTTAATTAAGTTAGCCGAGGCAAGGCCAAGGCGAGCTTAATTGGGAGTGTGGCGGTAACAACCCCGCTTTCCTATTGGTAACTTCCGCTGTGATTTTTAAGATGAGAAAACGGGGGTGTTACATAAACTGATATATTTTCTCCGTTTTTTATTAATTGCTACATTGCAATACTGTTTTCAATTAGCTAACTTTGGAGTTTTATTTTGTTAGGTTTGAAAATGATTTTGAATGTAAGTCCAGCATGAATTTTGTAATTTATAATCTCTACTTTCACTATTACTTTACCATTTTTTATTTATCATTGTAACCAATCATATAAAACCATCCAAAATCATCCAGTTGAAAACAATAGTTTCAATATAGCAATTAAAAAAATGGAGGAAGTATTATTACCTAAAAATGTTGTGTTTAGTTTCCCGCCAAAATCTATTCTATAATATTAAATAATCAACATATATATTTTAAAAAAATAAATTTATATATTCATATCAAAAAATCTTGACAAAATCTTTCAATGCATTTTAAAAAAATATAAATTGAAAATAAATTAAATTATACTATTATATTAAATTTTTTGAATATTAAGTTATAATTATAATTATAAATTTTTTAATGTTTCATATAATATTATTAAATAAATATTATTCTAATATGTTAAATTTGAACGTAAAATATTAACACAAACCAAATGAAAGTAAATGGACAACACAAAGAATATGAGAGAGACTTTCTTTATTGCTCAATGACTGACTCTCCAAGATACACACACTCAATACAATTTAGCACCACTTATTTATAAGCTAGCAAAATAACTACTACTCCTAAAAATCTGCTAACGGGTATAATAAAATACTCCACTACCAACAAACATTATTTGACTTGGTTTAATATATAACATTGCCTCCCTTAAACCAAGTCACCAAAGCTATCACTCCAATCACCTTCTTCAATCTAAGAAAAGTGTCCATCTTCAAAGGTTTGGTGAAGATGTCTGCAACTTGACATTCAGTTGGGCAATATTTGACATTGATTTCCTTGTCAGCAACTAATTCTCTTATCTTGTGAAACTTGACATCGATATGTTTGCTGCGACCATGGGAGACATTATTTTTTGAAAGCGAAATGGCAGATTTATTATCACAAAAGATTGTAGTTGGTGCAACTTGTTTGTGATGTAAAAACTCCAGAATATGTCTCAACCATATAGCATGAGTTGAGCTTTATATAATAAATCCTGAATATTTTTTAGCATGTGCAGACTGTATTGCCCTTATTAAATATACTTCATCCTTTTTAATTTTAAGGATTACACGGTAATTATGCCTTAGGTTTCCACGTAAACGCTGATTAATCATCCAGAAACGTACAGTCATCCAAATTAATTACACGTCAGCGCTGAATCATCATACTTGCCAAGTCATCAATCTTTTAAATCTTATATTTAGGTAATAAATCTATTTATTAGTATAAAAAAATCTTGAAAAATCTTTTCATATATTTTAAAAATATATAATAATATATTTGATATTATAATGAATTTAGTTAAACAATATATTATATTAGATAATAAATCTATTTGTCTGTATAAGAAAATCTTTCTATATATTTTAAAAAGATATGAATTAAAAATAAATTATAATATATTTGATATTTATTACGAATTTAGTTAAATCAATATATTATAAATTCTTTATTTGAATAATTTATATTTTCAAATATAATATTAATTATATTAAAATTCAAGCCTATACTACATAGTATACTAAAAATAAACACTACATAAAATTTAAAAAATAGTATTTCATCAGTAAAAAAAATTTAATATATTATTTCCATACATAAAAATTAATATCATGATAATTTATCTTTTACATATATGTATTAGTCATTAATCTACTGTATAATCTATATATTATTAAAACCATTAGTGGTAAACCAAGTCAACATTTAATGTGGTGTCTCCATTCTAAATTTCTAATTTTCTTAGATTTTTTAATTTTCTATTAATTAAATTGTATTTGTTATTTATTTACTATTTATTTATGTCAAAATATTTATTGATTTGGATATGGAAATCCTCATTTCCATTTTTAAAAATATATGAAATTTTTAATTTATATGGAATTCCCACCATTACCAATTTTAAATGATTTGAAATTTGAAATTTTGTATCTTTGCATATTTATATTAGATTTTGATTGATTGATTTATTTATATTAGATTTTTGCACTTTTTATTCCAACAATTATTATTTTTACACAATTTTTAGTTTTTAAAAGATATAAAATTTTTAACTTATATGGAATTCCTACAATTTTTAGCTTTTAAATGATTTCAAATTTCAATTTTGTATTTATTTATTTATTTATTTTAGATTTTAGATTTTTGCCTTATATTATTATTTTAGATTTTTGTATTATTTATTTATTTATTTTAGATTTTGCATTTTTTATTCACATAATTTTCAATTTTAAAAAGATATGGATTTTTTAATTTATATGAAATCAAGATATGGTTTGACACATTGTTATTAATTGGTTATTTTTTATTCGAAATTCCAAAAAAGAAAAGTGAGACATAAATAATGGGATGGAATTAATATTATTTATTTTAGTTACATTAAAAAAAGTAAAAAGAAAAACTTAAATAGGCTATCAGAGGATTGTGATTTTCATTTTTGGACCATGAGGCGATTTGAACAACATGCTATCCGCTTTGGTCCTTTTTATGGGTCTGACAGCCTTGTAGTGGCTCAAAATTGTAAAGGAAAATATAATGGCTAAAATCTGAAAATTGATCATTCTGATGGCCTAAAAAAATTATTATCTCTGAAAATAATTCAAAACGATTATAATTTTTTAAGGGAAATTTGAAAATTCATATTCTTTGGATAATTGGTTTAAAGTAAATTAATTATTTTCATAAAGCATATTATAAATAAAAGAATCTGATGTATAAAGAGTTATTGGGAGTGCGAATAGATCCATCAGTAAATTAAGGAAAATTTTATGTCTTTATTAATCTATTTTTTAAGAAATAATTCATTAGTCTATAGTTTAACAGATTTGTAATTGACGGAATAACAAATATAAATATAGCTTTATTAGGAATTGAAAGGCTAATTGCTACAAATTGTATAAGTTTGAAAATTTTATCTAGAATGCGGATACTGAATAAAGTTTTAACGTCTGAAACATATAATCTATTGATACTAGAAAAGACATATTATAATAAGGAAGAAATGAAGGCATGTCATGTTAAGCTATTATCTTTCTTGATTGATGAACACAATAATGTTTATGATAAAATAATGTCTGTGGTTGATAGTGATGATGTTTGATTTTTTTTTCTTTACGTGGTGGAAATGATAAGACATTTATCAATAATTTATCTAGAAAACATTATGTATAGCCCTTCGTGGAAGAGGTGATATGGTGCTGCCTGTAGCATCCAGTGGAATAGCATCCAGTGGACTGCATATTCTAAATTTAGTATTCAACTAGATTGTGACGAGAATTCTACCTCAAAAAACTTACTCCATAAAATTATTTAATCTCTCTTCTCAACAAAACAAAACTCATTATTTGGGATGAAAATTCTTAAATGGTATAATGATTATGAGCCAGTCTGAATTAACCAAATTCTCCATTTGATTTCAAAGGAAAAATTTCTCATCTCATAGTTTGTTTTACTATGACTATTAAAAAAAAACTCAATGTCAATTTTTAAAGAAAGTTGGTCTTTATTTTCAAAACAAGTTTTTACCCGTGTCAGTGATATGTTGCAATATCTCGTGTCACTGGAAAGAGAGGATTCAAAGTAATATGTAATTAAGATGGATTAACATAAGATACTACAAGAAATATTATTTACAATGAAAATTATATATGACAGAATTTGCACAATGAATATTTCATATGCGCGATGGTAATTGGTAAAATATACGCGATGGTAATTGATCTTGGAGATGTACAATTAGATGTGACATTTCCATATGATAATTTTATAAAATATACGGAAGAATACAGAGGTATTTGTTCAGAGTACTTATGCAAATATGAACTGCAGCACTTCAAATCCAGATATTTATTAAAGATTATGTTATACTAACCCATACCAATGATTGCTCATGCGATCAATGATTACATCATGGAACATATATCTGCAAATAAAAATGTATGTATATAGAAGTATATATCAATTCTAACAATATTTATCAAGATGATAAAAGCATAAGTAAAGCCAATGAATTATTTTCACTGGAATATCTAAACACAATCAATTATTCTGGATTATCAAAAAATATAGTTGAATGAAGGTTGCATAGTCATGCATCTTAGGAATATAGATCAATCAAATAAATTATGCAACGGAAGTAGGTTGATCGTGACTATGATGCAGAACCATATAATTGAGGTTAAACTAATTTTTGAGAAACCATGAAAATAGAAAATTCTTGATTGGTAGAATAACTATGAGCCTATCTGATTTAATCAAATTCCCCATTCGATTTCAGATGAGAAAATTCTCACTCGCGGTTTATTTTGCTATGATTATAAACAAAAGTCAATGTCAATCTTTAAAAAATATTGGACTTTATCTTCCAAAATCAGTTTTTAGCCATTAACAGTTATGTTGCAATATTTCATGTCACTAGCAAGATGTGACTTAAAGTATTAATATATAATTAAGAATGATTAACTCAACATACTATAAGAAATTTTTACAATGAAATTTATATATGACAAAAAATTTGCAAAATTGATACTTGATGTAGGTGATGGTAAAGTTGTTATTGATTTTGGAGATGTACAATCAGTTGTGACATTTCCAGATGATATTCTTATAAACTCTACGGGTGATCCTATAACGGCAATTTTTTATAGTACATATATAAATATAAACTGCACCACTTCTAATACAGACATTTTTAAGGATAGTGCTATACTAGCCCTTACCAATAAGATTTTCAACAATGAAATTTTCAGCAAATTGTGGAGGAATTTTTCATATTATGCTTAATACTTATATTTAAATTTTTTTTATTTTAATTTAAATTTCAAATTAAATAAAAATATTATTTTAATAATTATTTTTGTTGATATGTTAGGTTTGTACCGGACAAGCCACAGAAGCTAAAGAAGACGATAAATGATTTCTTTGTTACTTTTAAAAATATTTAAATTATATTATTATATACTCCTCTTTCGAATCTATATAAAATCATTACATATTTTTCATTACTCAAAATACAATTTATTATTAATTTGTATAATATAAATATAAATATTGTATAAAATATATAAATATGCATGTCGAGTCTCGACGGGTTACTTGCTAGTTAGTTATTAATATTACCTCTGTTCCTTTTTATATAAATATAATATATAAATCAACATATTTTTGCGGGTGGAGTGAGTTAGAAAGACGAAAGTTTTAATATACTTAATCAATTTAATTATATATATATATAATATTTATAATAGTAGGGTGGTAATTATGGATTAATTTCTATTTATATTTTATTTACATAACAATTTGAATTATACTTTCTTGGCGAAACTGTGTATAATTGAATAATACTTGGTATATGTATTATAAAAAAATTCTTCAGTCATTTTGAAAAAAATAGAAATTATATTTTATTAAAAATTCTGTTTTCATAAATATAATAAAATAATAATATATAATTTTAAATTAATTGAGTTAATAAGTTTGTATTAAAAAAATTAATACCCGTGCGCGAAGCGCGGGTGAAAAATCTAGTATATATAATAAGCTAAAAACTTTTAATTAATCATAATCGGATAATTTATCAAAACATATATTTAATATTAAATATAATTTTTTTATCTAAAAGTTAGTGCCAAAATAAAAATTTTAAAAAATTGATGGGCGTTGAAATGATATTTTCAAGGGAGATGAGGAAATAGGTAATTTTTTCTAACATTTTTTGGCTAACTAGGGACGTTGCGAAAACGCCGGCAAAGGAAAAAGAAAAAACAGAAGGGGGTGCGAAAAAGGAAATACAAGAAGATCAAGTAATGTTTTCTAACATTATAAAGCTGAGGCCTTTTTTTGCTAAAAAAAATAGTTTAAGTACTAACTTTATAATTTTAGTTAAATAGAGATATATTTTTTGGGATTTTTTTTCTTGAAAAATGAAGTCTCATACTTTTATAAGTTGTAGTTGGTTAACTATGCTTATTCGCCAAATCAATATAATAAATTTCTAATATTTTTTGCATATACTGAAGTTGTAGTTGGTTACATTTACTTTCTAAATATCAAGCAAATTATACTTTATGTTTATTTATTTTATGGGCTTTGGAAGGATGCCTTAAGCTATATAAATGATGTATTGGAGCGAGTGGGTTTCTGTCCGGACACAGGATATGCGGACGTGATATGTAGTTGCAATTTTTATGCTATTTCCCGATTGTTTATCTTTGGCAGTAAATTTTATTAATTTATTTCCTTTTATAATGATATTAATGGGGACCAAATTGGGGGATGTTACCTTTAGATTTCCCTAAAATCGTGGGTCATTTTTGGGGTGAGATTTGATTGTACACGTGTGTCCGGGAAGTGTTGTGTCTGAATTAAGGAAGATTTTGATAATTTTTTTTTATTTCTATAATAGATTGGTGTGGGATTTTGTCTTCACTCTCCATTATCCATTGGGCCACATATTGACATGCACTTTATCATTCATTTTTTAGTAAACACCATTCAAAATGGTTTAGAAAAGGGCAGAACATATCGAACACGGAGAAACTGAAACAAGACGGTCTCGCTCGAACATACTGATGGATGTTCTCTGATATTGAATTGCTTAAAAAATCTTTTAAGGCTGCATCCAACCATGCTCACGGTATTCCAAATCAATTAAATGTTTTATATTGTAGTTTCCTGCTGTTATGCATGTGCTTTTTATATTGCATATACGTGTTATCCAAAATGCAACTGAATGCTATGGGAAGAATGCTATGTTGACAATGCTCGTTTTCCCTCAATTACATACTCAATGTCTGCCTTTAGGTGATATGCGGGCATGCCATGTGTGATGTGAATGCCGTTTAGTTGTGTTCCCTCGCAATTTTCCTTATGATGTGCTGTTCAACACTATTTTTTTCCTACATAATTTTGTGTAAACATGTTCTAACAATATATACACCATAGATTCTGCATTACCATGCTCTAAACCCACCTGTACTGAAACCACTAAGAATACTTCCCATCCTTGTGCTACCATCCAGTTCAGATGATGTTATACAACCGCTTCTCTGATGTTGTGCATGTGCATATTGTTCAGACGATGTATTTCCGCATATTCTAGAATATTCATGTGCTGCCATACTGTTCATATTGTGATCTGTCCATGAATAACTTATGCTCTGGAAGTTGTGGTACCATGTTCTGTGTTAAAATATCAAATAAGATAATTTGCTGCCAACTAGTACATTATTTGTTCATGTGTTGGCTTCCCCTACCAAATAAATGACCCATGACTATTTGTACATGTGCTACTGTGTTGCATATAATGTGATCTGCAACTGTTCAAATAATGTTCTGATAATGATTAAGAATATTAAGAATAAATAATGATTTCGTTCCTTCAAAAAAGCATTACAATTGTCTACAGTCAAAGAAATTGTCTGGAAAATATTGACCAGAAATAATGAGATCATTATCGTCCACCTTCATACATCCATTACAATGCATACATTCAACAGAATTTGCCATAATCGTTACCTGACAACACTAGTGTTACACGGCTACAGGAGGCTTCGTCATCATCGACATTAGTTTCTGAGAACGGCTTGGGAGCCGATTCACTACCCACATCCGCATCACCACCATTTTCTGCTATTCCATATTGTCGTATTGAATCATCAAGGATCTGCAAAATATCATCACCACCCTGTGAAACATATCCCAAATCTGCTAGTGTTGTATCGTCATCACCGTTACGGGTGTCCGCGGATGCTACTGCACCACCGATTCTGTCGCCCAAATCGTCCGGCATGAAGTTGAGATCGATCATCCCCACACCCGCCGGATTACCGATGATGCGTATGTCTTGCAAATGATTGTTCAGAATAGCATTTCCCCATCAATTATGCAACAAAAAGGCTGTAACGCCCCGAAAATTTAAACCTGATTTTCGCAAGCATTACCGCCGTACTAACTATCCTAAACTAGTGGCCAGCTAATTTAAAAAAGCTAGTACAAGACTGAGCAACCAAAAGTGATCATCTGATTAATCCAATTTCATGCGGAATCTAAAATAAAATAAAACACATAGGCACGAAGATAATCCATCATAACAACTAAATAAAACAATTCCTGTCAGAGTATCAGGCTACAAGCCTCTCAAACATAATCTGGCATGCTGCCAATATATCAGAAACAGGGCTACCAGCCCAAAACAGTAAATCACACAAGGCCACAGGCCGACAGAATGTAAATCCTAGGCTCACAGGCCTCAACTAGTCAAGTAAGTAACAAATAATAACAATCCATAGAGTACCACATAAATAAACATGATAAGATGAACATGCAAAATCCTATCTATGTGATCTCTCATGCCCAAACCCAAATCATGCTCCGGCGCCTCCAGCAGGATCTATAAAACAGACAAAAGCAAAGGGAGTCAGTACAACGTACTGAGCAAGGCTACGTGCCGGGGAGTAAGGG
Organism: Hygrophila difformis; assembly: GCA_030278955.1. Taxonomy (NCBI): domain Eukaryota; kingdom Viridiplantae; phylum Streptophyta; class Magnoliopsida; order Lamiales; family Acanthaceae; genus Hygrophila; species Hygrophila difformis. The sequence goes on along the minus strand of JAOANR010000013.1, from coordinate 719,320 downwards.
AAAACAGAGCAACAATAATTATTATTAATAATAATAATAATAATAATAATAATAATAATAATAATAATAATAATAATAATAATAATAATAATAAAAGCATGATTAACGTAGCAGAATGTAAATAAAGCAATTATACATCACACCGTCCCATACCGGTGCTTCAACCATAATCATACAATTTATGCACATGATGCATGGCCTAACATACACCTATCTATCCTATATGCACATGCAAATGAATATGCCTAGCCGGCACCTAAAACCCGGGCGGTATGAACCCACGGGTGAGGATATCATCAACTCCAACCCGTTACAGGGTAACATACACCATCCCCGCAGGGATCACAGGCATCACAGCCAAATCGCAGGCAATAACAGCCATATATCATACACCCCGCAGGGTTATCGGGACTCAACAACACCGGTGAAGGCTGCCCAATCAATCACATCCATCATAACAACCCATCGGGTTAAATAACCGTCAATTCCAATGAAATGCCATTCTTATGACACATAACAAAGTGTTCAAACAACTAGACAATAATCCTGGATGCTTATAAGTACTAGTATAATTAACAATTCACAATATATTATTCACAACCTTTCAGCTCAAATTAATCATAAATAGAGCTTTCATGATACCATTAATTCACTTTCCGATCGGTGCCCAGCACAACCTATTTAAACAAATACATATAAGTATTTATGTAAACTCATTCTAGTCCTAGTCCACGTATCAACTGAAGAAATAAAATAAAGCCGATTGCTCCCTGCTTAATACTAAATCAACTAAACTCATTTTAATTTCTACGATTAGGGAAATCAACAAATGCATACAAGGCACTTCCAGAATCAAAATATTTGACACCAAACCCCCCATTACTTGCTTGGTAACGTGGGTAATACCTCCTGCATACAAACTCAATGCAAAATAATTGATCAAAGCCGACGGGAATTATCAATTTCCACTCCACTCACACACGAGTAGGCACAGACAGCGGAGACGTCAATAACATGGCGGGGTTAATGAATGATGTTCAATAACTCACTTAATCAAAACAATATACACGATTAAGCTTGCCGAAAATCACCCCAATACTCCCCAAACACGTAATTTAAGCATACAAATCCCTTGCCTTATGATCTTCAACAAGATTAGAGCACCAATTCGATGATTCCAAGCCTCAATTCCTCCAAATCAACCAAAATCCACCAAACCCCTAATTTATCAACAACTTCAAATCACCACCAAAACGAACGAAATAAAAATTAATACAAAGAAGACGACGGGGAGAAACACTTACCAACAACCGATTAATCAATCGGTCAAGAAACGCGATAGTTTGAGTGAGTTGAAATCTCCCCCTTTTCTCCCTCTCGGTCGGCCTTCCTCTCTTTTCTACCGTTTCTTGTTTTCTTTCTTTTCCTCAAATTACAAAGTAACCCCATTTAACTCTACAATAGTTAAATAATTGCAAAAAGGCCCAATCACTCTCAATTTACACAAAAGGAACCCCATCAGGACTGAAATGCAAAATATCCAAATACCAAATTATTTAAACAGTCCAATTTAATTAAATCGGGTCATTACATTCCTCCCCCCTTACGATCATTTCGTCCCCGAAATGCACATTCCAGAACATGATCAAAAATCAAAACAAGGGGAAAAATGTTACCTCAAGGCAACGGAGTCAAGTCCAATTCTGGGTACTTCAGCTTCATATGCTCCTCGGTTTCCCAAGTAGCATCTTCAGCTCCATGCCTAGACCACAACACCTTAACCATCGGGATGGTTTTGTGCCTCAGAACCCTTTCCTTTGCATCAATCACCCGAACTGGATACTCCTCATACTCAAGACTCGCATCCAACTCAATCTCATCAGGCTGGATAATCTTAGATGGGTCAGATACGAACTTCCGGAGCTGAGAAACATGAAAAACATCATGAGCTCGACCCACTTCGGCTGGTAAAGCCAACCTATAAGCCACTTTACCAACTCTCTCCACTATCTCATAGGGTCCAATGTATCTCGGGCTCAGCTTGCCCTTCTTACCGAACCGGCGTACCCCTTTCATAGGTGATACCCGCAGTAATACCCTATCACCAACCTCAAACTCCACATCACGACGAGCTAGATCAGCATAGCTCTTTCGTCTGTCTTGAGCTTCTTTCATACGGTCCCTAATGACCCTCACCAACGCAACAGTCTGCTCAATCATTTCAGGACCCACATTTACCTTATCTATTGGATCATTCCAACATAAAGGACTCCTACACTTCCTCCCATACAATGCCTCGAAGGGAGCCATGCCAATACTTGCATGATAACTGTTATTGTAACTGAACTCCACCAAACTGAGGTGATTCTCCCAACTACCCTGAAAGTCCAGTGCACAAGCTCGTAACATATCCTCCAAAGTCCTAATGGTCCTTTCTGTGTGACCATCTGATTGAGGATGCCATGCAGTACTCATGCTAATCTGCGTGCCAAACGCTGCCTGCACATCCTTCCAAAACTTGGACAGAAATCTGGAATCCCGATCAGACACAATCTCCTTGGGAATCCCAAACCTTTTAACAACATGCTGAATATAAGCCTGGGTAAGCTGGCTCATACTCCATGTCAGTCTCATAGGTATGAACACTGCACTCTTAGTCAATCGATCCACCACTACCCAGATAGTGTCCATTTTCCTCACAGTCGGAGGCAACCCTGTCACAAAATCCATGGAGATGGATTCCCACTTCCATTCGGGCACTGCTAGGGGCTGTAGCAAACCCATTGGTCTCATGTGCTCAATCTTCACTCGCTGACATGTGGCACACTTAGCCACATATTCAACTATCTCCCTCTTCATGTTATTCCACCAATAAGTCTGTCGGATGTCTTTATACATCTTTGTGACCCCTGGATGAACAGAATAAGGAGTCGTGTGAGCCTCATCCATGACCTTCTTCTTCAGGTCAACACAACACTCCGGAATGCACCATCTATCACCATATCTCACCATGCCCCTATTATCGATTCTGAAACCCGGAGCCTTACCATCCTGAATCTTCTGTCTCAGTACTGCCATCTCCCCGCTATCATGCTGACTAGCAAATATCTCATCAATCAAAGAAGATGCAGTAACTAGCATGTTTAAGGTGTGCTGAACAGAGCCAACAGGAATTACCTGAACCTCAAGTCTGAGTAGCTCCCTGCGCCACTCAGGCATCACACCCAAGCATGCCACTGAATGATGCTCCTTCCTACTCAAAGCATCCGCCACCCGGTTCGCCTTTCCTTCAATATACTGAATATCCGTGTCATAGTCCTGCAATAACTCCATCCATCTCCTCTGTCAGCCACTCATGTGGTCTGAGGTGTACAGACACTTCAGATTCTTATGATCTGAATAAATTCTACACTTCGCTCCATACAGATAGTGTCTCCAGATTTTCAGAGCATGCACTACCGCTGCCATTTCCAAATCGTGAGTCGGGTAATTCTGCTCATGTGGCTTAAGCTGTCGAGATGCATAAGCAATCACTTTGCCCTTTTGCATCAACACACAATCTAAACCCTTAAGTGACGCATCCGTGTAAACTTCATACTCGCCTGAATCATCAGGTAGTACCAAAACAGGTGCCTCTGTCACTTTCTTCTTCAACAATTCGAATGTTTGCTCACAAGCATCATCCCATCTGAACTTGACATCTTTCCTCAATAGTCTAGTCAGAGGTCTAGCAATGCTCGAGAACCCCTCAATGAATCTGCGGTAGTAGCCAACAAGACCTAAGAAACTCCGGATCTCTCCCACATTCTTCGGGGCCTGCCACTTTAGTACCGCTTCCACCTTAGCAGGATCAACTGCAATGCCCTCACCTGAAACAATGTGTCCCAGAAACGACACCTTCTCCAACCAGAACTCACACTTGGAGAGTTTAGCATATAGCTTATGCTCTCGCAATGTGTTCAACAATGTCCTCAAGTGGCCAGCATGTGCCTCACGAGTCGGCGAGTAGACCAGAATATCGTCTATGAACACAACCCCGCACACATCCAGCAGGGGGCGGAATACCCTATGCATAAGATCCATGAAGATCGCTGGTGCGTTAGTCAAACCAAAAGGCATGACCGTGAATTCAAAGTGTCCATAACGAGTTCTGAATGCTGTCTTAGGCCTATCAGCCTCTGCCACCCTTATCTGATGGTAGCCCGATCTCAAATCAATCTTACTGAATACACTGGCCCCTCTCAACTGATCAAACAGATCCTCAATCGGAGGTAGAGGATACTTATTCTTCACTGTGATTCGGTTCAAACCCCTGTAGTCAATGCACAACCTCATCGACCCATCCTTCTTCTTAACAAACAGTACAGGAGCTCCCCAAGGCGAGCTACTCGGCTGGATATACCCCTTACTAGTAAGCTCATTCAACTGATCCTTCAACTCCTTCAATTCAGCAGGAGCCATCCGGTAAGGAGCCTTAGAAACAGGAGCTGCATCAGGCATCAGCTCAATAGTAAAATCAATCTCCCGAGCAGGTGGGAGACCAGGAATTTCAGCGGGAAACACATCCCCGAACTCAGAGACAACAGGGACACTCGAAGCAGCAGGAACCTCTGCTCGAAGATCCCTCATTTGCCACAGGGAAAGAGAACAACCCCTGCGCATCAAATCACACAACGCAACAACCGAAACCACACTAATAGCAGGTGGAATCAAAGAAGGTCGATAAGAGACATACTTACCGAGAGGATCTCGGAAGGAAATGCGTGGAATACCACAATCGATAACAGCACGATGGCGAGTCAGCCAATCCATGCCCAAAATTACATCAAAGTCAGCCAGGCTAAATACAACCAAGTCGGCTCTGAACTCACGGCCCTCGATGCTCAATACCGCATCTCGCCATATGTGATCACTACGGATGATATCGCCCGAAGGCAAGGAAACAGGCATCTGGTAGGGCACCAACGGTCCTACACCATGCTCCCGCACAAATCGCAAAGCCACGAACGAACACGAGGCTCCCGAATCAAACAATACAAAGGCAGAATGATTCGCAACAGTAATAGTACCTAAACGGGGTACAAAGTTTACAAAGACAGAGCACAATGAAAAGAAAATAGAAAACTGCAGGAATTTAAAACACACCTGCAAGAACATCATCCCGACGATCTGCCTCCGCACGATCCAAGACGTTCAGTCTGCCACCCCTGTCAGCCCGAACCGGTCTACCCCTGCCAGCATGCGGGCAATCCGCTCGGCGATGACCCACATCGTGGCAAGTCCAACAACGGTATACAGGTCGCCCATCCGGTCCAACCTCACGAACAGGTAGCGGTGCACGACCACCACCCCTGCCCACATCAGCACGGCCACCATCACGGCGACCCCTAACAGCAGGCTGGCCCCTCTGATCGCCGCCTCTCTGCCCCTCACGGCCCCGGTCCCTTTGCCTCTTTCTACTCTGCCACTATTGGCGTTCTTCAGACCGACTCTCCTCCACATATAAGGCCTGATCGAATGCCTCAGACAATGTATCATAACCTCGATAGCCAAAAGAGGACTTAATTCCTGCCCGAAGACCCGAAATGAAACGACGAACCTCGTCCCTACCAGTGGGCATAACTTCCGAAGCATACCTCATGAGCTCCACAAACTTCCTGTGATAAGCGGTCACGCTCATACTTTCCGTCTGTCTCAAACCCAGAAATTCCATTTTCTTCGCCTCCAAGACATGTGGTGGATAGAAATGGGAACTAAGAGCCTCTGTAAACTGTTCCCGGTTGAACCTGGGTCGAGCGAGTAGGTCGTGCTCGCGGGTCCTCCACCAATGCAGTGCTTCCCCTTCCAGATAGTGGGAAGCTACATAGGCCTTCTGGTCCTCAGGACAGTTGATATTAATAAGAACCCGACCCAACTGATACTTCCAGTTCTCCAGATCAGAAGGACTGGCACCCCCTGCAAACTTTGGTGGACGGTGTTTTGTGGACAGGTCCACATAGTCCACATGGACTGGAACAGGTGCAGGGGCAGGCTGCACGACAGGCTGTGGTAACAACTGGAAGAACTGTGCCAGCTGCCGGGCGAACTCAATTGGATTGAAGGCAGCTGCACCACCTACTGGTGGATTCCCGAGAGGCACCTGAGCCACAGGTCGTACCTCTGGTGCGGGTGGAGGAGAAGGAGGAGGTAGTTCGTCGTTCCCCTGTTCAACTCCAGCAGGTGGAATCATATTTCCCATCTCCTCAGGTGCAAAGTCCCCTACCCTATCTCCAACGGGTGGACCTTGGTTCCTGCGGGGCCTTCCTCGTCGACCAGCACCTCTAGCGCGATAAGGAACCATTCTGATATGCAAAACAGACACAACATGAACAAACATGTCAGCAGAAATCACCCACATACCATATATCCCAAATATCTGATGGCATAATAAAGAATAAAACAATTAAAATAAATAAATAACAATGAATTCGCAGTCCTCAATGACTGTGAAGTCTCAAGGATCCTGACTGGAGTACCATTGTCCTTCCACAGTTCCCTAACTGTGGCTCAACCTGGTATGCGCAAAACTCAACAAAAATAAATAAGAAGAATGCAATTCTACACTATATGTATCCCACACACATCTCACCACCTATGTCTACACCAATTTTAATATACTAAAGAGCACACAGGCTCTGATACCACTCTGTAACGCCCCGAAAATTTAAACCTGATTTTCGCAAGCATTACCGCCGTACTAACTATCCTAAACTAGTGGCCAGCTAATTTAAAACAGCTAGTACAAGGCTGAGCAACCAAAAGTGATCATCTGATTAATCCAATTTCATGCGGAATCTAAAATAAAATAAAACACATAGGCACGAAGATAATCCATCATAACAACTAAATAAAACAATTCCTGTCAGAGTATCAGGCTACAAGCCTCTCAAACATAATCTGGCATGCTGCCAATATATCAGAAACAGGGCTACCAGCCCAAAACAGTAAATCACACAAGGCCACAGGCCGACAGAATGTAAATCCTAGGCTCACAGGCCTCAACTAGTCAAGTAAGTAACAAATAATAACAATCCACAGAGTACCACATAAATAAACATGATAAGATGAACATGCAAAATCCTATCTATGTGATCTCTCATGCCCAAACCCAAATCATGCTCCGGCGCCTCCAGCAGGATCTATAAAACAGACAAAAGCAAAGGGAGTCAGTACAACGTACTGAGCAAGGCTACGTGCCGGGGAGTAAGGGAAAACAGAGCAACAATAATTAATAATAATAATAATAATAATAATAATAATAATAATAATAATAATAATAATAATAATAATAATAATAATAATAATAATAATAAATAAAAGCATGATTAACGTAGCAGAATGTAAATAAAGCAATTATACATCACACCGTCCCATACCGGTGCTTCAACCATAATCATACAATTTATGCACATGATGTATGGCCTAACATACACCTATCTATCCTATATGCACATGCAAATGAATATGCCTAGCCGGCACCTAAAACCCGGGCGGTATGAACCCACGGGTGAGGATATCATCAACTCCAACCCGTTACAGGGTAACATACACCATCCCCGCAGGGATCACAGGCATCACAGCCAAATCGCAGGCAATAACAGCCATATATCATACACCCCGCAGGGTTATCGGGACTCAACAACACCGGTGAAGGCTGCCCAATCAATCACATCCATCATAACAACCCATCGGGTTAAATAACCGTCAATTCCAATGAAATGCCATTCTTATGACACATAACAAAGTGTTCAAACAACTAGACAATAATCCTGGATGCTTATAAGTACTAGTATAATTAACAATTCACAATATATTATTCACAACCTTTCAGCTCAAATTAATCATAAATAGAGCTTTCATGATACCATTAATTCACTTTCCGATCGGTGCCCAGCACAACCTATTTAAACAAATACATATAAGTATTTATGTAAACTCATTCTAGTCCTAGTCCACGTATCAACTGAAGAAATAAAATAAAGCCGATTGCTCCCTGCTTAATACTAAATCAACTAAACTCATTTTAATTTCTACGATTAGGGAAATCAACAAATGCATACAAGGCACTTCCAGAATCAAAATATTTGACACCAAACCCCCCATTACTTGCTTGGTAACGTGGGTAATACCTCCTGCATACAAACTCAATGCAAAATAATTGATCAAAGCCGACGGGAATTATCAATTTCCACTCCACTCACACACGAGTAGGCACAGACAGCGGAGACGTCAATAACATGGCGGGGTTAATGAATGATGTTCAATAACTCACTTAATCAAAACAATATACACGATTAAGCTTGCCGGAAATCACCCCAATACTCCCCAAACACGTAATTTAAGCATACAAATCCCTTGCCTTATGATCTTCAACAAGATTAGAGCACCAATTCGATGATTCCAAGCCTCAATTCCTCCGAATCAACCAAAATCCACCAAACCCCTAATTTATCAACAACTTCAAATCACCACCAAAACGAACGAAATAAAAATCAATACAAAGAAGACGACGGGGAGAAACACTTACCAACAACCGATTAATCAATCGGTCAAGAAACGCGATAGTTTGAGTGAGTTGAAATCTCCCCATTTTCTCCCTCTCGGTCGGCCTTCCTCTCTTTTCTACCGTTTCTTGTTTTCTTTCTTTTCCTCAAATTACAAAGTAACCCCATTTAACTCTACAATAGTTAAATAATTGCAAAAAGGCCCCATCACTCTCAATTTACACAAAATGAACCCCATCAAGACTGAAATGCAAAATATCCAAATACCAAATTATTTAAACAGTCCAATTTAATTAAATCGGGTCATTACAAAGGCAGTTTCAAATCATTCCAATCATTACTCCCACTAATTAGTGCAATCAGTGATCGAGTTTCCTTTTTTAATTAATGCGTCTGTATGGAATCTAATACCCACATCTTGACGCGTAGCACACGGTCAGCATTGTCAGAACACGTCCGTATATGGGCACTATTAATCCTCTGTATAGTAACTCTATTGGTATTGGAGTATTAGTACAGTGGTTACTTCCAGACCAGTAATATAATTTGCTACTTAACAATGGAAACATAAACAATACATATACTCTAGATTAAAATATAAATACATATAAATACTTATTAATAATGAATGTTCCCGTGTGCTCCCTGACTTTAACTTCAATCGTAGTACTAAACATGTTTTCTTAAATTTAAATCATTGGGTTAGATGGTCAATTCTGATACTAAATTTCATAAATCATCAATAGACTCCGTAACTTTGAATTTTAAGTCTCTGGCTTCATCTGTTTTTTTCACTTCAAAACGTGCAGTGAATTTATGTTGCCACTATTTCTTTTGATACTTTGAAAATAAATAATTATGAACATAATACCAATTTTATATATTTAAGCTTCTCAAATGGTCAGCAAATGTATAAGTCGATTTTATTGTGCTATATGTTGATCTATTGCCAAAAAAAAATATTAATTACTCCTATATGATTGTCCAAGAGAATTCTTCTTTACATTGAAGTACGAATAGATATGCTTGGTATTAATTATATGATTCCACTCCGTCCAAACTTTTTATAGGATCTTGAACTTAGTAATATTCGATATTTATTCCAATCTTGATCCCAATCAAATGAATGCTACTTATTGTAGTATCCCACAACCCTAGATCTCAATCCCAATCTTGATCCCTATTATTGTATCTATGTTGTGTGATTTTAAATCACAAGTTGTGAGATACTCTTGGTATATAAAAATTTTATTTTATTTTTATTTTTTTGAAAAAAGTTGATTGATCACTTTCGAATATTTATAAACACAAAATTATACTTTATCTCCTTTTTTTGGATGAGCAATTATACTTTATCTTTTGAAAAAGGTGAACAATTATTGAGTTTCTGGTCCTAAAAGATAAAAACGATGAGAATAGCGAGAAATTTTCACTACTCATTCATGCTCGATCTACTCCGCTCTCCACCCTCCATGAAGAACGTACAAAAAAGGTTATTCCTCCCGTCCTGGTAATATCGTTCCAAAATTTTTTAGTACAGTATTTTATATATACATAATAAGTTATTATGTTAAAGTTATTATGTTAAAGTTGAGTAATTAATTGATGTGAGATTTACTTAAATTGAGAAACATGAAGTAATTAATTGATGTAAAGTTTTACTGGATGTTTATAAAATAAAAATTTTATAAAATTGGAAATATGACAATTGTCAATTCTGTTGGGAAAAAAAAGGTGAGACGAAATTATGGATAGTGGGAGTATTATTATTAATTTTTACTTGACAGCACTAGCACACCCACCCGCGCAATTCGCAGGAAGTAAAATTTACATTTTTTGTTTTATAATAACTATAACATAATACTTTAAAAGTTCAAATATACTATTACATAAACTTAATTGGGTCATGCCCATTTTGCCACCATATATTATTGAGGAAAAAAGTGATAAAAAGTAATGATAAAATAGTGACCGTCCGATGAATGTGTAAAAGTAATCTCCCTACAAAAACGTCAATAGCACAAGGATTATTAATTTGTGAATATGTTCAAGATTGATTTATGAGCTTTCTATATTATTTTTGGATAATTTATTAAGTATCCAACAATGATTTAAGAGTTTTCCATATTATTTTTCTCAATCAAGAATTAAATGCAATTGATCCAAATTTAGAATAGAAATATCAAAGATAATGGAGATTATTTTCATGTAAAAAAAAGAAAAGAAAAAGAAACATGAAAGAGAATAGAAATTATTTGAAGTGATTTTTTTCAATAATCCAAATTACTGAGCTCGTTCTGTTAATTCATTACTATATTTTCATGCATTTAATGAACACATTAAATCACTGCAACTATCAATGTTGTTGATATATAATGCATTGTTATAGTCATATTCATCTCTAATAAATAATACAATTATATATGTAAATCAATTACACACAAATTGATTATGTATTGAGTCTTTTAAATAATTTATTACTCCCTCCGTTTCAATAGCTTTGCAACATTGCTATTTTTTGCACTGTTCACAGTTTAATTTTGTTTCAAATTTTTATCATAGTTATAGACGAAAAAACATAGTCAAGTGAGATCTTGTTAGATTTGTCTAAACCTATAGTTTTAGAATATCAACTTTCTATAATTTTTTAACAATTTAAGTTATTAATCGTTGAAAATGTGTATCGGCATGCGTGCCTGTGTGCAATGTTGCAAAGCTATTGAAACAGAGGGAGTATATAATTAGTTATTTAAATTTATTTCTGTTTGAATAACTAATCGTTTTATAGATGCAACAAACAATAATTATATCACTAATCACTAATTCCAGAAAAATTATTGATAATGTAGATAAAAAACAAATCTATCTTAGAACATATGAGGGTGTTTGGCAAAACAAATATTTAAATCAGCTCATTTGTGTGACAAAACAACTTTCTTGAAGAGACAAAATAACTTAGGTCAAACAGCTCTTTTTGAATCCGCTATAATGGGTATTATTTTGAATTTCAGCTTGTTGTAGGAAAAAATTGGTCTCGAAATTGTCAAACAACTAATTTTGAACAATTTATTACGCGCGTAAAACATGACCAATAATTATTTCTATTTTGACATTTGCAATTATATTAAATAATTTACTTAAACATTATTATTTGTTAAAACTTTAATTGAATATAGAGAATATGAGGTTGATTAAAACCTTAAAATTAAAAATAAAGTTAGACCAAGTTAAATATTTTTGAAGTTTTTTTTTTAAAAAAAACATATAGTTGTATATAAAATTGATTATAAATATGATTTTGGTCTAAAGAGATAACCATATGATATTGAAATAATTTTTTTCTAATAGCCTTATAGAATAAATTAAAGTACTCACCAAAAAATATAGAGGAAAGATAAAGACAAAACATGTCATCCATATTATTTTTTGGGCAACTTATTTAAAAATACCTCTCATTCATATTCTCTTACCTGTTTAGTACCTATAGGAATTTTTATTCCTTTTAGGTACCTGATGTCGCTTTCATGGAGGTGAGAGGTTATCAAATTGACAAATATGCCCCTGGTTAAGTCCAGTACGTTTGTTTTACAAGTTCGATACATCTTTTCCTGATTTCAGTATTTTTATGTTAAATTTCAATATCTTTCCTGGATATTTGGTTATATTAACAGTTTTAATTTTATTTATTTATTTATTTTATTATTTATTTATTTATTTATTTATTTATTATTATTATTATTATTTTTTATTTATTTTTTTTTTTTAACCAATATAATTAACTTGCCACTGTTTTCTTTCCCGATCTAATCCCTTTTCATATGCCTGTAGGTTGTTGATTTCATCATTTATCCAGAAACTTAAATCTAATTCTTCTATTATGATATTTTTTCTGTTTAAGAGTTGCAAACATTTTATTTTTGCTTCGATTTGGATTTTTACAATTTCTTTTTTAATGCGATATCTTTCAATCGCAGTTTTCTCCCATTTACTGTAGTCTCTTATTGTTTTATAAGTCATCTTTAATGTTGATTTCTAATATGATTAATGAATTCTGTTTTAGAAGTGTTTAACTCCTCTATTTTTGTTTTGAGGTCTGTTGATTGATAACTTATAACTTCTTCATATATATGAACAGAATTTAGAATAGTTTTTATTTCTTCATCACGATTTAACACATATATGAGTTCATGTGCTTCTTCTTCTTCGTCTTCTTTAGATTCTGTTAACCTTATAATTGTTTCTTTAAGGTCTTTTATTTCTTTTTCTATTTTCCACATGATTTCTCCAAGTTTTCCACATTCAGGACAAATATCAAAAAGAATTTGTACTTCCATTAGTTATTTTTTGCTAAACGTTCTTCTTGTAATTTTTTCCACATTTTTTCTTCATATTCACATGCTATAAAATAGTTTTCACATCTTTTTATATGGTTATCCTGTAATTTTTCAAAAACATTATAGATTTTAGTATGCTTTTGATAACTGTTTTCTAGAATTTCTATTTCATTTTTTAGAAATTCAGTCTCCTTAGTCACTTTCCATTTTATAATATTTTCAAACAATCTTTGTTTTCTGCAAATCATGTCTATTTGATTTCGCTTATTCATCAGTCTAATAAGCCAAATTTCACATTCTTGGCATAGAAAGTGTGTTTTCGGGTAAGGTACAATAACAAACCTTGTTTCTGTGTTTTCAAAAGTTTCTGGTTTAAACAAATCTGTTTTAGAGTTTTCAGCAGTTTTAGTCATATTCTCCATTTGTTTTGATAAAAGATATTAGTTATTTCAGATAAAAGTTTTAAAAACACTGGTTTTTGTGCGCGAAAAACTTATATGTCGTGATGTCTTACTAGGTACTTGCCATCTCCTATTATTCTCTTGGTCGTGTTAAATCTCTGATTATGTGTTATGGGTCCGATTGTCCTTTGTTATGGAAATATTATCATAAACATTAAGTCCGCAATCCTCTTATTACCGTCACTGATGAGATATTTTTCTGGGCCTGTTTCGGGTTTCAAATTCAAATTAGCACTATCCAGACCTAGATCTGAAATGTAAGCAGGGGGTCTAAGGGGCAAATCAAAAGGGACAACAGTAACAAAACACCATTATGTTTAACAAACATCCCTGAATTGTGGTTCCCCTAACGAGTCTTTCTTACAGCTTTTATGGCATAAAGCCTTTTAAATTTTTATCTTACTCCCCTAATGGCATATCTCATCAATTAAGTTTTAAAAGGTCACATATTCATGTTTATAACATTATTATCCATTCATAGAACAATCATACCATAACATAAATCATAAACTAACCCATACCTTGAGAGAGGAGAGGCTTTCCCGTTCAGACGGGCCCCTGTATTTCAGAAAGTAAAGAAAAGAGGAAGCAATCCACACCGGGTCTTTCTTTACAAACTGAAATTTTATTACTGAAAGGGTTGGGAATACAAGAGAATTAGAGAGAGAAAGAGCTTTCGAGAGTAGCAAGAGTGCAGTCTCAAAAACCTTAGAGAGCTAGAGAGCTAAGAAGTGAGTGTGTGTTACAAGTGAAGACCATCCCTCTATTTATAGATGGGAATGTCATCTAAGTAATCCACAACAACCAATAAAAACGTGCCAAGTGGCAAAGTTATCCGATAAGGTTCGGATGAAAAATCAAACAACTAGTACAATAATGCAACAATATAATAATGAGGGGCCTAGTGCCCATTAACGTGGTTTTCCAAGAGTCACATGGCTCTTGTCTGCCTTTTGGTTTTATCCGCCTCGGATTCCTTCTTTCACATAGTTAGTGGTGCTTTTGGCTCCACTAGCATTTTGTTTTCTTCTTGACTTTTTTCTTTTCAGGATTCCTTCCTTCACATGCTGGTATTTATTGTGAATTCCAGCTCATTTCTGCGTGGCTCCCTTAGTACTCTTCATCATTGTGGGGTCCGCCACTTTCTTTTTTCTGATTTTTTATGATTTTATTGGCCTGGAATTTTGCTTCATTTTTCTTTAATGCTACCAGTGCACTAAACCTTCCATTTTTTCTGGTTGCCATTGCTTCAGCAAAAGTAGGCTTTAATTCCATTTCAAGCTTATGAAGAATTTCTTCTTCACTGAGGTTCTCAAATTTTCCAGTCTGTACTGGACTCATAGTTTTTGGCAAACTACCAGCCATAACCGGAATTAATGTGCTTTTACCATCTACCGGACTAGATGGGCTTAGTTCAACATTTTGGTCCCCAAAGACCTCAGGGTTAGAACTTCCCTGGTTTGGTTCAAAATTATCTGAACTTATGCTTTTTAGCAAAGCATCAGCTATCAACGGACTTGATTCGTCTTTACCGTCTGCCGTTTGAGACGGACTAGATTCAAACTTTTGATCCTTAAAGATCTCAGGAGTTGAATTTTCCTGGTTTTGCTGCATCCAGGCTTTTGCCAATTCTACTGCAGTCATAGAACTGGTGGGTTTGGGTTCTGGACCATAGACTGGTTTTTCTTCTGGCTTTGGTGTTTTTAGTGTGATGGACACAATTTTTTAGGTCAATTTTTCATTTTGGTTTTGAAGGATTTCAAGTTTCTTGGTGAGGGTTTCAATCTGGGCCTCTGCTTCAAGGGTTTTCATTTTTTGGTTTTCAAAATTCTGTAACCATTCGGCCTTTTGGGCTTCATATTTACAGACTTCCTTGGCCATTTTTTCACAATGGTCACAAAACACAATGTGGGTTTTAGAAGAATGTCCAATTGAATATTGGACTGGGCCTGTAGGATTTTGGGTTTTTGGCCTCAAACCATCAACAATGTTTTTCAAACTTGGGCTTACAAAGAAATCTGGGCCCATTGTGGTTTTTGCAAATTGAATTGCAGACATTATGTCATAAAATCCTTTATGAAGAGGTTTTTCATTATCTTCATTAAAAGGTAAAATATCATTTTTATCATAAATTCCTTTTTTATAACCTTCATAGATTACATAATATAAAAATGGTTTTATGTTATTGAATTTCTGGAAATACATGCTTAAAGCAGAGAGACAAGTAACAATATACCTGCTGTTGTTTTTGTCAAATGATGCTCTCCAGATGTTATCACAGAGGCAGATCTGTTCCTCTGTGTAGTTCAACCCTGTGATAGGCCTGTACTTCATGTTATCAAATAAGATTAATTCTACATTATTGCCTGTTTCTGCTCTTTTGCCAAAGCAGATTTTCACTCCTTTTTCTGGGAGTTTATCTTTTTTCTTCCCTTCTGGGATGCTGGTTTTAGAAGGGATTGTATAATATCCCTCTGGGGTTTTCACCATCCCTGTGGTTTTTACTCCATTTTCATTGCTGATTTTCAAAGAGTTTTTCTGGGAGTTTTCTGCCATTCCTGTAACAATATTATTCAATTCTCAATATTCCAATCCTCCCTGTAAAATTGATCCCATTTTAGTTTAAATTTTTCCTCATCATTTTCATCATAATTATCAATTGATTCGTTTTTAAATTCAGTGTCATATAATGGTTTTTCCCTTTCTTTAATCAGAATTCTAGATAGTATATCAGCAATTTTGTTATCTTCTCCTTTAATATGTTCAAATTTTATTTTGTAACCTTTCTGACTAATAACATCTGTAAAATTCAACCACCTTCTCCTAGACATTGATCTTTTTTCTTGGAGTTGGCTATGAAATTTTACTATGGCTTCACAATCAGTTCTTACTGTGAATCCTGGTTTTCCTGTTAAAAACAGTTCAAATTTATCAAGTGCGTACTTTATTGCTAATAGTTCTGCATCAATCGAGGAAAGGTTACCCTTTTCTCTGTATTTTCCTGATGCATATTGGCAAATTTCTTCTTTACTTTTAGGTGAGTAGACATCCTTTTTTCGCAAAAGGATAGCTCCCCATCCTTCATGTGATCCATCAGTTTGCACAATAAGATAATCACTATCTTCTGGCAATACCAATTCTGGAAGTGTTTTTAATGCTTCTTTAATTTTTTGTACATTTTTTATATCTTCTTGGTTAAAATACCTTTGACCATTTTTTCCCAGTTTATTATATAATGATCCTGTTAATGAGGATAAGTTTTTAATGTATGGTCTAGCATAATTAACCAATCCCAAAAATTGTTGTAGTAGTTTTGTATCTTCCATTTTATCAGGGAATTCAATAGCCTTTTTAGCAATATGATCTTGGAGTTTTATTTTTCCTTTTCCAATTTCTGCCCCAAGGAATGCTATTTTAGTTTTATTAATTTCCATCTTTTTCTTTGAGATGATTATTCCATGTTTTTCAAATAGCCTAAACACTGTATCAAGATGACTCATATGTTCAGTACTATTTTTTGAAAATACTAGAATATCATCAATGTATACCAAAACAAATTTTTGGTATGGTTTGAAAATTTTATCCATTTTTTGTTGAAATATAGCTGGTGCATTTTTTAGTCCAAATGGCATTACTAACCATTCAAATAAACCTTCTGGACATGTAAATGCAGTCCATTCAACTGACTCAGGATGCATTTTTACTTGCCAAAATCCTGACTTACAGTCAAATTTGCTATACACTTTTGAGTCTTGAATTCTATTGATTAAGACTGTTTTATCTGGTATATTGTAAGCAAAATCTTTTGTATTATCATTAAGTCTTTTATAATTAATGACCATTCTTGATTTTCCTCTTACAATTTCAGAATGTTTTCTTACAATAAAAGCTGCAGACCTATGTCTGGAGTTTGATTCTCTAATTACTTTTAAAGCTTTTAATTCATCAATATGCATTTTGAAATCTGCTATATCCAGATTTGTAGGATTAATTTCTGCAGTTGAGATTCTTAATTCTGGATTTATTATTTCAAGCTTACATATTGTTCCATCTTTTTCCCAATATTTCTGGATGTTATCTCCAATAATTTGGGATTTTTCTAACCTCTCAATCCATTTTGTTATGGTTTCTTCAGGCTTAAATCTAGTTATACTTATTAATTCTTTCAGTTTTGGAGTTTCAGGAATGTATTTTTCTTCAAACTCTGTAATTTGTATGTTTTCTTTACAAGTTTGTTTACATGCTCCTTTTATTTTGCATTTACAATTTTCAATATCTTTGTCTTTTAAAAGTTTTTTATTTTTTGTTTTTGTATTGGTAGGGGCTCCACCACGCTTCTCTCGCAACTCTGATGTTGTTAAAAGCTTGGTTCCCGCATTACTAATACTAGGTGCAAACATTGCCAAAGTTGCTTTTTCAACAATTTGGATATAATCTTTTGTAATAAATAATCCTCCATTATTTTGTAAGAAGAATTGTAATCCTAAGATTACATCTGCATTTATTACTAAGTCTTTTATATATGAATTATCAGGAACTCCATAGGGTTCTGATATTCCACAATTGGTTTCAAAGAATATTTGTCCACCTGAAATAGGTTGTTTTGTTGTATATGATATTCTTCCATCCATTAATTCTGATTTAATGGGTTTTGCTAAGTTTTTCTGTAGATGTTCTGGGATAAGTTTCTCATTTATTATTATTCTTGTACATCCTGTATCGATTATTGCATTAGTACGGAATACCAATTCCCTTAATTTAAAGATTATTGGTACCCTTAGTGTAGTTAATGATGAAGGATCGTGGCACACAGGTATGTACTCAGGGTTTTGTGCTAACATGTACTCCGTACTAGGATTTTGTTTATCATTAGATTCTTCTTCAGGAACTTCTTTTCCTTTATTTTCCGTATTTTTAGGACTTAACATATTATATTCTTCTAAGATTTCTTCTATGTTTTCAATTCTGGTTTTTAATTCCTTAGGATTCATTATATCTTGTAAATCAAAAAGTTTTCTTTCTATTATATCTATTCTTTTTGTGATGAATGTATAATTATCATCAATTTTTGTTATTGGCATTTCTTCGGGGAATTTAATTTTATAATATTTTAACAAGCATATTTGGCATATTTCTACATGACATATTGTACATTTAGCTCTAAGTTTTCTTGATGGGTAATAAGAGCATTTTATACAAGGTGTAGAATCAGTGCCTACTCTGAAAAGCCAATTATGGTTTTCGCATTCATTAATTTCTCTCATCATATACTCAGTTTCATATGGCATCATATACTCTTTATATGTGATACCATTATATGAGTTTTCATTTGCAAGCATATTAATCAATTCATAGGGATCATCATCCCCTTGTTCTTCTATAACATTTTCTTCCACTGTTACTATGCTATATATTGTTTCAGTCTCAGAAACATCTGAGTCTACATCCAATATATCTTGTTGTATACATTCTGTAAGAATTGCTTCTCTTGAATGTTGGTTTTTTCTTTTAGGACATGCTGTTGCCAAATGGCTTTCATCACCACATGTGAAACAAGCAAGTTTCTTTGTATAATTTCTACTAGGATTATATTTTCTGACGTGATGTTTTTGTTTCAAGAAAGGTTTTCTGCTATTTGATTGTTTTATAAAATACTTCTTTCTTGTTATGAATTTGGGTTTTTTCCTTAATGGTTCCGGCCTACCATATCGTTGGGGAGTGTATATCCTTTTACAGAATGAATAATCAGTTTTCTTAAGTTGTTTTTGTGCAATTATATTTGTACACTTATCTTTTAGTATTTTTACCACATGAACGGCCCTCATACTAATAGTATATTGTTGAGGATTCTTTTCAACCATTTTATTCCATGTATCTTGGATTTCTTGACCAATTGGTCTTGGTATTTTCATAAATAATTTTTCACCTAACTCTTGGTTAAAAGCACCTCCTGCTAGGCCTGTATAGTAGACATATTCATTTAAGAAGTCTACTGTTCCATATAAGTCATCTAAATGCATTTGGTCTAGATGGATTTAAGGCATCCATTTGTGTTGTTATATGTCCTGAATTACCATCTTCACCCGTTATTAGACTTGATATTTTATTTACAAAGTTATAAGGATTTGGTCCTCTTTCTATTAAGTCTTGATAATCCATTGGATAGTCTCTTTTAAATACTTCCCACATTGACTGTGCGAATTCTCCTAAATAGGTTTCAAGATATCCATACATTGATTCAGCTGTATCATTATAATCATTTTTGTTTTTGATGTAATCAGCCACAACTATGTTTTTCCATTTTGCAATTACTGAGCCCCATTCTTGAGGGCTTACATTTGTTACTTCTAATATTGCTGGGTTATGATAATATCCTCTTTCTAAAGGTTGCCTAATTCCTCTAGGTTTTGTTATCATCCCAGGTTGTATTTTTCCATAAGGATATTCTGGATGAACATGTGTGATTGAGTGTCTAGAATTGTTTCCAGTATAATTAGTTCCAGGTCTCCACTCAGTACCTCTTTGGTATGGGGCAAAGGGAGTTCCAGGGACTCTTGTTATACTGTCTCCTGTATTTTTCATGACAACATCTTTGTTCATGAATTCCTTAGCTGTTTTATTTGTTTTCTCAGAATGTAAGGAGATATGGTCTCCCATATATTGTTCCATTAATATATTATCAGAACTTTGTCCTACTTCTGGTGAGTTTTCCTTTAAGAACAAGTGAGCTTCTATATCTGCTTGTTGTTCTTCTTTTATTTGTATTTTTTGTAATCTTTTCTGTACTTCTTTCTCAATAATATCTTCTAAATTATTCTCCCATTCTTTATTTTTTCTTTTCATTTTATCCTTTAATTCTTGTTTTTGTTCATTTAGTTTTGATATTTCTCTTATCATTTCTTCATAATTTTCTATCCAATTCTCAAAATATCCACTATGTTTTGGACATTCTATTAAATGGATCATATGTTTTAACTTATCAGAATATCTTCTATCAAGATCAATTTTACAATCTTGACAATTATGAGGTAATATTCCTTTGTTTTTGAATTTTTTAGTTAGTGCAGAATGCACATGTTGTGAGAAAACTCTTTCATACCTGTCATGGTATTCTCTTTTATTTAGAATTTTTCCTTTCTTAAAGTTTTCGAATTTTCTTGTTTTTAAACAAATATGTTGTATGTCTTTAGCAATCCTTTCCACCTCATCCTCACTAGGGTGGAAGATTTGTTTTCCTTCATATTTTACATAGTTATCCGTTACTGGTTTTTCCACAATAAATCTTTTCATTTGTCTATTCATTTTCCTGACCTTCTTCTTCTGTAAAATCTATTGGTCGTTTTGCAGTTTCATAATCATTAAATCTTACTGACGTTTCTCCTCTGGAGTTAATGAAGTAATTTACATTTTTTGGAGTTAAATTTTTAACATTTGGTTTTTCAAAGAATTTTGATAGATCCCAATTTTTCCCAGCATTTTCTTCCGATGATATTTCAGTTGGTCCTATCATTTTTACTCCTTCACTTCCTATGATACTTACCACAGTTTCGATTTTTGTTTTATGCCTGGTTTGACCATTGTTTGTGATTCTTCCTAAGAAGCCTACACATATCATTAAGTTGTGACCAGTTTCCATTTCTTCATATCCTACAGTTTGAATTCCTATTTGGATATGCTTCATAAAATCTGTTATTTGTATCATATAATCTGGTGCCAAATAACATACTCCCACATTAGGGTTCATATCAATTTCCATTAATCCTATGATAGCTTGGGTTGGATTAGTCCACCTTGTATCTAGGACAGTCATTAGGACTTTAGTTCCTAAGTTTTTTCTAGTTAAACCTTTTACTCCTATGGAGATTAATCCCATATGCATGTATTTTTGTCCTTGTCTTTGAAGCCTAATTGCTTCATTATTGCTTATTAATTTTATTAATTTTTTGTCATCTTTTAGACAGCTTATTGGTTCCGTATAATGATATTTGTAATAACCTGTGTTCCAATTAAGGAATCTTTGGTCATACAATAATCTTGGTTCCAATTGGATTAATGTTCTTTTCTTGAAGTTTTCAAATTCAATATCAGGGTCAATTATTTCTTCAATTATTGTTGGCCCTTCTTCAAGTTTGGTTTTTTCTCTGAACATTCTATCTATTAAGGTTTTTTCAAAGTTTGAGCTTTCAATTCTTTGAGAATTACTTCTTTCTACTAGACTGTTTTTGGATTCATTAGTAAGAGAAAATGATCTCCTACTCATTTTTGTAAATATTTTTCGTCTGGTTTTACAACCCAAAAATTTAGTTTTTCTTGTGGTTTAGTTTTCCTTCTAGCTTCTGCAGGTAATTTTGCAATTTGTTCAGCTAGTTGTTTTATTGTATTATCTTCAGGTATTCTAACGGCTTGTATTCTTTCAAGTTTTTCATCTATGCTTTCAATGGCTATTCTTAATGCAGGGTCTTGATATTTTTTCATGTCTTCCATATGGACATGTATATCATCAATTTTTTTCTTTAGAATTTCAGTTGTTACAAGCTCTTTTATTTTCTTATCAATTAGACTAATATTTGTGTTATTTGTTTTATTATGATCTGTTATTTCTCCAATCTTCTTATGAAGATTATTAATATTTAGTTTTACTTCTACTAATTCTTTGTTTAATTCTTTAAATTTATTATTGATTTCTTGTTTAAAGTTTTCTATTGTTTCTTTAACTTCTTTCAAGGCTGTTTCCATTATCCTTTAATAATTTTTATGATTTTGTTACACATTTCATTTACATTCTCAATATTGTTTTCAACAATGTTTTTAATTTCCTTTATCTCTTTATCAAGTTTTTCAACCTTATCTTGTAGTTGTTTTAATTCCTCACTATGGTTAATGATTTTTCTCGGATTTGGGATATCATTAACTAGTTTAGAACTTTCATATTGAAGTGTTGTTATGGTTTTAGATAAGTTTTTCATTCCACTGGATGATTTATCATACTGGGTTGATAAGTATGTTTGGTTTTCTAATATTACCTTAAGATTTGTATTATTTTGTTTTCCTAATAATTCTAACTTATCTAGTTTTGCTTCAATTGATTGAAGACTTCTTTGTATATCCATGTTTTTATTTGTTAACATTTTATTCATGAGTTTTTAAGTGTTGTCTTAAAGCTTCTAATCTTACGATTAATTTGCAATAATTTTTAAAAGTTCTATTTTTCTTGAGTTTTATTCTTTTAATTTTTATTTTATTTTGTTTACAGATCTTACAATCTTTAGTTTGGTTTTTGAATAGCCTTTTCTTTTCAATATCAATTATTAAATATTTTTCGTAATTAATATTGTCATTTAATTTAATTGTGTTTTGATTATCTTTTAATCCGTCATTAGCCATAAGCCCTAAAATCGCAACTTATGCTCTGATACCAAATTTTTAGAGGGGGTGTGTTTTTGGGCACTTTTTAGAGAAGTGTTAAACTCATTTGAATATTTTTTAGGCATTTTTCCTTAAATTTGGTGCTTTAGGGGTAAAATGGGTATTTTTCAAAAATTTCTCTACCTAGGGGGTTTAAAGGGATAAAAATTGGTGTAGGTATTTTGGAGGGATAAAGTGTTGGTGTTGGGGGTTTTTAAATAATTTTCCCTTATTTTTTATGTGTAAATATTAAAATTAAAATTAAAATGACATTATAGGATCCAAATAAATCTTTAGAAATCAAATCTAAAAGATACATTTTGATTCACTATAAAATTAATATTTAATAAATATACAATAGTTCATTTGAATATAAAAAGATACAATTATATGCTCTAAAAATCTTTAAATAATAGATTAAGCATTGACAATTACTTTAGTTAAAATATACAGTAGTTCACCTATTGATAAATCAGGACTGGAACCCGAGTTCAATCATTATTTGGAGCAAATGAATAAAATACAATATATGAAAAGATACAATTTTTCTTTCAAGGCATTAATGAATTAAGCATTGACCATTAATTTAATTTTTTGCACTCACTAACGCTGATGAACAAATCAATTCAAATAAACACAATTGGAGCTCTCAATCTATAACACTCCGTATAATTTTTAAATAAAAATTCAAAAAAATAAAATAAAATAAAATAATTAATAAATAGTTATTCAAATTTTCTCATAAATTAAACTTTTTAGAAGTAAACATGAGTCCGAATTAAATTGACTTATAAGTATTAAGTTATATTTTGTCATGAATTTTAAAAAAAAAAAAATTATTAATTGATTACGGTTATTTAGTCAAAATTTAATATAAATAAATAAATAGAATTAAAATTAAGAATACTCAACCAATTAATTTATGCAAATCAAGCCGAACTGTTTTGTTAACAAATTATCTAATTAAAAAAATGTGAATTATTTTAAGTTAATAAATTTTATTGGAAAAGATACGATTTAATAATAAGGGATGGATTAAATTGTATGATTAACTCCCCATAACTTGAATAAAATACTTAACAAATTAGATTATAAATTAACGAGGGACCGAAATATAACTAATGAAATTGTCCAGATTAAGGGATTTGCAGTGGTGAATCATTTCACTAACGGTGGTAAATTAACAAATGGACTAATCTATTAAATAACACAAAATATGAGTTAGGCTATAAAATTAAGTCATTGTAATTAAATTAAAACACTTAATCCATTTAATTATCGGTAATTAACTCGACTGATAATTTGCGATTGTCCCGAATTGAAGAATATGGAGTCCCAAATGATTTGACTAACTATACCGGATAATTAAATAATTAAATCCACAACTTAGATTAATTAGTCAATTAAGTCCATAATTGGGTTTTTTTTTTTTTTTTGGACCAATTAGTGTGTAGCCCAATAAACAGTTTTGAAGAACAAAGTTAAATTAGGCCCGAGCCCAGCCCACATTACACAAGCCCAGGCCCAACTCAAAAACTAAACCCTAACACTAAAAAAATTAGGGCTGCCGCCGCCGCCTCTTTTCCGGCGCCGCCCTCGCCGCCGGCGAGCCTCCGGCCGGCCACCACCCGAATTTCCTTCCCGACCCATTTCCACCACAATCCGGCCACCACCGCGGCCTCCGCCGCCCCTGCCCACCGATCCGCCACCATTTCCATCCTCTCCACCCTCCTCCTCCGTTTCCATCCTCCAATTCCAGCCACCGCTTCACCACCGCCTCATCACCTCCGCCCACCATCTACAGCCTAGGGAGGTCGCGCCTCACCACCTCCGCCCACCATCCCCGAGCTCCACCCCAATCGCCGCCGGCCGCGGTGAACAGAAATCACCACCGCCACTGTCACCAACACCATCGCCGGCCCTTGCCACGCCGCCCCTTCCCACCACCACGAACCTTCCCTCCATCCTTAGATCCAAAATAGAAAACCAGAAGCAAAACCAGACCATGCACAGAAAAATAAAAAGAATGGAAAAAGGTGAGGAGAGGAGGAGAGAAAGAGAAGAAGGGGAAGGGGAAGAGGGCCGATGCCCGCTGCCGCCGCCGAGCCTGCCGTCGCCGCCTCCATTGTGCCGGCCTGAGATTCTCCAAGAGGGAGAGCAAAAGAAACAAAAAGAGAAAAGAGGGGGGATGGCTGTGTTCTGCAAGAGGTGGAGGTGTAGACAAATTAATTCCATACAGAGAAAAGTTGACTGAAAGAGTTGGTAAAGGGAAAGGAGGACAGGCCGAGAAAAAGGAAAGAGGGAAAGCAGTGCTCAGCGTTTTTGGGGGTAAAGCTGCTGGGCATTTAATTCTCTTGGCATATGTGGGATAAAGGGAACGATGAAAATTTTATCCGGATAAAAGGATGGTATCTGTGGGGTTATAAATACCCCTCCATCCCCCATTTTTCTTTTCTCATGCCATTTCGACATTCAGCCCCAATTTCTTTTTCTTCTCCTTCCTATTTGCATTTCTTAGTTTAGATTAGTATTTTAGGATTTTTAGTAGTATTGTTAGAAATATTTTTAATAACGTTATTAGAGATATGGATAGTTTAGCTGTTAAGATTTGAGTGGAATTTTCGCTGCAAGCCAAGAAGTTTTAGAGCTCAGTAAAGAATAGTGCAAGTAGCTAGTTCGTGAGAGTATTTCGGGTAAGATTTATTAAGTTGGAAATTTATGGTTATTATTTCCATTATTATAACATACTAATTTAATATTAAATTTTTGCTAGTCAAATAGCGGTAAAGGGATATCTGCTCGTAGGCCGTGCGTGTGTTGTGTTCATTCCATCCACGGTGACAGTAAGTAGATTTTTACTCTTTGGAGTAAAGCCAAATTATTTTAGCTTAAGCATAAATTTTAAATACCGTTTTATTACTTTTAAATTTATGCTTATAGCTCCCTACTGCTTTTGGATTATTGGTATGCCATTTTACTGTGCTTTACAATACTTGCAATTATTCTCAATGTCATATGGATTTTTGAGCGCGCATTGTTACGGGGTTGGGTCCAAATTTTGGGTCGCTGCTGCCACCTCCGCCGTTTGCCTGTGTTACACGACTTACGGGGACTGATGTAAATCCTCCGCCGTTTGCCTGTAATACACGACTTACGGGGACTGATGGAAATCAGCCCGATGCCATTTCTCGATTCAATGTGGTTTGAGGAAATTTCTTACCTCCACCACAACCCTTGAATGTATGTGAGATTTGGGCCCTGCAACGGGGAACCTGCACATCATGTTGGCTGAGAAATTATTTCTTGGTAACGCATAGTGTCATATTATCTCTTCCCGGGATTAGATTTATATGGTTTTGACTGTGCTTAAATTAATTCTCGTTTTAGCATACCATTACCACAACTGTTGTCTTTAAATTATCTCTGCAACCCGATCTCCCCCGGGAGTAAGGGTCTACTTACTCAGCGATTGTTTTCGCTGACTCTACACTTGTCACCATTTCCTTTCAGGTTTGAGATCTGCAAGGCATCATCTGCACGGGCACGATTTGGGGTATTATTTATAAAAATGTATATTTTAAAAACCCCCTTTTGATAATAATATATTACTTGGCATAGAAAATTATTTGTGAAGTATGAACAAATATTTGGGTTTCATCCCGGTTATGCAAATATGGTGCCCTACTGTTTTAAACAATGCATTATGCGTTTAACAGTATTTTTGAGTATGAAATAGACAACCCCATTTTATGAAATAAAACTTCCATGGATTTACTCCATTATTGTTATTGCGCGCTTTGAGGAATGCAGTCCTCCGTTTGGTTACGCTATACCAAACATTTTTTATTAAGCTTATTTTATACTTCTCATAGTATATAAGCTTCTTTGTGAATTATATGCTAGCTTGTCCGGAACGTGGTTAGCATATACATTCAAAGCTGATTTTCTGCAATTATTTATGCTAGCCTTAGCGTATTTCGGGCAGTCCGGAATACGTGGCGGTAGCACCCCACCCATTGTTCCCGCTCTTTTCTTCCGCTGCATCTTTAGGGAAAATGGGGGTGTTACAGTTTGGTATCAGAGCGGTTTTGCTCTATGGATATGTGCATTTAAATTATTAAAATTTTTGCACAAGGAAATATTTTTGAAAGCAATATGGTTTTGCTAGTAGTGCATCTAAATTTTAGATTTGTGCACGAAAGAATTATTTTTGAAGCATTTTGCCCAAGAAGTAGTGCATTCAAATTATTGAAATTTTTGCACGAAAATATTTTGAAAAGACTATGCCAAGTATTTTTTTTAGCTATTTTGGGGATGGGAACACACACACACATATGCATATAGGCACGAGCAGAATTTTGGATTATGACAAGGATCTCCCAAGATATCGGAGTCCGAGCTACGGTCTCTCTCCGATTAGCTTATAATTATTTTGCTAAGTATTGCCTTAGCATCTTGTTTCCAGAATCTAGTTGCTTACATAGGCCCTATTACGTAAAGGATTCCTGCAATAGGTGACGATATTTGCGATTACATTTATTTTTACCATCGGTAAGGTATGAGAACGTTTACCCCAAAGTTGTACCTACCAAGTGGTAACATCGTATTGAAATGGTCTATGACCTTCCTCGATCTATATAAGAAATCGTAGTATCACAAATTGTTTTATGCCTTAGTGCGATTTGCGTTCTTGCCTTAGTCAACATAAGGTGATGCCTTAGACTTATAAGAGCACAAATTAAATGTTAACACGATGATCATGTTGATGACTAGTATTAAGAATTTCCTAAATACTATATGGTCTTAAAGATAAGACGCGAGTGCTACGAAAGAGCACCAAAAGATTTTAAACTCACAACGAATTTTATAAAACATTTACGAATTTCCCTCAAATCCATATGCCAATTTGGCAAAGATAGTTGAACATTTTCTTGGAAATATTCTTAAGGGAATTATTACCAACAATCGTGCGCTTAAAGGATAACCTAAATCATTCCTCCTATTCCTTTGAGCCTTATAAATTTTGGATTCGATCTCTGGATAAGGATGCACTTAAGGGTCGATTGAGATAGAAGCCCGGTAGAAAGAATACTTCTCCCAATCGCCCTTCGTATAATTTGTCTACCTCGATAGTTGTCCCAAATATGCTGTTCCTATGGTTTTTCCTTGATAAGGACACAAGAGCCCATAACAATGATTTCACCCCCATTTTCGAGAAAGCGTATGAACTAGTAAGGACTGAGGTTCTGATAAAGGACGGTGAAATTTTCCACCCAAAAAAAAAAATAAAAAAATAACAATAAGTAAATAAAAATAAAAATTTCAAAATTTCCAAATCATTTGGAAATTAATTAAAATTTCGATAAATGATAAAGTGAGAGCAAATGAGTTTCTCTCAAGACTATGATTATGTTTCAGATGCCACGACGAGGACGCCCAGTAAAACGTCCGGCCAACCCCCTATATGCACCTGATCCCATGGAAGATAGGCAAGACACTATAGAGGGACGACAAGCTCGATTAGAACAAGTAATGTTAACTATTGGTACCGCAGTAGAGCGGCAACTGGCAAGGGACGAAATACGAGGGGAATCACCCACAGATTTCATCAAGGCTGTACATGAGTATCAACCCACGAGCTATACCGGACAAGAGGACCCGGATGAGCTAGAAGGGTGGATCGAGAAATTCGACAAACTGCTAGAGGCAGTACGGTGTCCCAAGGAAAGGAAAGTGGAGGTGGCTACATTCTTCCTGGAAGGCCAGGCAAACACCTGGTGGCAAAACCACGAGAATCGAGACATTGGTTGGCCAGAGTTTAAGGAAAGCCTGCGGGCGAGATTTTGCCCAACTAGTGTAAAGAACGCTAAGTACGAGGAGTTCGTTACCTTAACACAAGGCAATTTCTCTGTCCATGAGTACTACAAAAAGTTCAATGAGCTCCTCCGCTTCGCTCCAGGGTTAGTGAACACCGAACATTCCCAGGCCCAAAAATTCGAACTCGGATTGAACCGAGAGATTCGAGAAGGGTTAGGTGGGAAACAATTCTTTAGTCTACAGAAGCTATATGATCGGGCGATGACAGTTGAGCGAGTCCGGAAGCCTAAACGGGGGAAAGAGCAAATCGAGCAAACCTCTAAAACTCATAAGGAGGGGCGCACCAAGAGGAAACCAGAACCAGCATCGCAACTCTGACGGCCCTAATCTAAGAAATAATGACCATCCTCCAATGGCCGCACGCTGCCCAAAGTGCGGCAGGAAGCATTGGATGCAGACATGCCCGCAAGATGGAGAGTGCTTCAGATGTGGCCTCACAGGGCACAGGATTAAAGATTGCAGCACCCGTCTGGATCCTAACAAGTTGCGAAATGATTTAAATGGAGATCATCGCTTCCAAACGGAAGCAATCCTGAATAGAAAGCCTAGGAACCTCGCCGCCTGCGGTAAGAAGTAATCAAGGAAGGTTGCATAAGGACAACTCGGGCAATCCTTGAGGAGGATAAAAAGGGGAACTCGGGCACACTCGTTGGAGGACATTTTTACTTGTTCTTTGGGAATGTAGCCCCTAATATGTCGGTTTAGATTATATCATTACTCTCTAAGAACATCGATCAATCGGGCATGGTAAAATGATATGCAAGTGGAGCGATCGTACCCCAACTTTTGAACCAAGAAATGCGCTTGATATGTACAACCAAGGCATTCCCTTTTATTGCGAAGCATTTCAAGCTTCCGTCTAAATGATAATCCCCGATGTAATATTTAAAATTTCTTTTCCTTTGAAAGGATTGGTTTGACCTATAACCAAATGTTTAGATTGTCTGCTCATGCTTAAGTAAAATTATGGAACCATCAAGAGCAAAGTTTAGCTCAAGGTCAGTAAATTGTTATATCCAGTAAAACGTTTACTTGTCAAATTTGGTAGAGAATTCTTAACTGGACAACGCCATCATCATTTATCTAAACCATGTTCTAATATACCTTATTAGATAACTAAGCAATTTCTCCAAAGAACAACATTACCAACAAGGAAAAGTGAGATTTACTGAGGATTATGGAATACTCGGAGGAAACCTATCAATTTAAGTTGAGACATTAGATAACCCCAAAACGGATATAAGCTAGCATGTCGATGGATCTTCTCGACCTAGGCTTATTAAGATATAGAGAATGGATAAGTAATTAAATGAAATAGTCTATCTTTATCTCCCTACGAAGGGAATGAAGCACGGAGCCGTTAGCATACTTCGGTAAAGAAAGTGTCACGAGAAAGATGAACCAACCCATATTTGACCTCAATAATTAAGGACCAAAGTATAAGATTGTTTAGGAAAACCGACGGAATTGGATTGGATGATTCTTGCAATGTAGAAGTATGACCTAAGGAGATCAAGCAGATATCAAGAATAAATGTCTGTGGCCGATTGAAGAAGTTGTAATTAATAGGTAACACGATAAAAGTTTTCTATAAAGTGTAATTTTAGGAAATATAATCTGATTATGAAGTACACAAGTTCTGTCGTGAGGCTTCGAGGACGAAGCCTTATTTTAAGGAGGGTAGACTATAACACTCCGTATAATTTTTAAATAAAAATTCAAAAAAATAAAATAATTAATAAATAGTTATTCAAATTTTCTCATAAATTAAACTTTTTAGAAGTAAACATGAGTCCGAATTAAATTGACTTATAAGTATTAAGTTATATTTTGTCATGAATTTTAAAAAAAAAAATTATTAATTGATTACGGTTATTTAGTCAAAATTTAATATAAATAAATAAATAGAATTAAAATTAAGAATACTCAACCAATTAATTTATGCAAATCAAGCCGAACCGTTTTGTTAACAAATTATCTAATTAAAAAAATGTGAATTATTTTAAGTTAATAAATTTTATTGGAAAAGATACGATTTAATAATAAGGGATGGATTAAATTGTATGATTAACTCCCCATAACTTGAATAAAATACTTAACAAATTAGATTATAAAATTAACGAGGGACCGAAATATAACTAATGAAATTGTCCAGATTAAGGGATTTGCAGTGGTGAATCATTTCACTAACGGTGGTAAATTAACAAATGGACTAATCTATTAAATAACACAAAATATGAGTTAGGCTATAAAATTAAGTCATTGTAATTAAATTAAAACACTTAATCCATTTAATTATCGGTAATTAACTCGACTGATAATTTGCGATTGTCCCGAATTGAAGAATATGGAGTCCCAAATGATTTGACTAACTATACCGGATAATTAAATAATTAAATCCACAACTTAGATTAATTAGTCAATTAAGTCCATAATTGGGTATTTTTTTTTTTTTTTGGACCAATTAGTGTGTAGCCCAATAAACAGTTTTGAAGAACAAAGTTAAATTAGGCCCGAGCCCAGCCCACATTACACAAGCCCAGGCCCAACTCAAAAACTAAACCCTAACCCTAAAAAAATTAGGGCTGCCGCCGCCGCCTCTTTTCCGGCGCCGCCCTCGCCGCCGGCGAGCCTCCGGCCGGCCACCACCCGAATTTCCTTCCCGACCCATTTCCACCACAATCCGGCCACCACCGCGGCCTCCGCCGCCCCTGCCCACCGATCCGCCACCATTTCCATCCTCTCCACCCTCCTCCTCCGTTTCCATCCTCCAATTCCAGCCACCGCTTCACCACCGCCTCATCACCTCCGCCCACCATCTACAGCCTAGGGAGGTCGCGCCTCACCACCTCCGCCCACCATCCCCGAGCTCCACCCCAATCGCCGCCGGCCGCGGTGAACAGAAATCACCACCGCCACTGTCACCAACACCATCGCCGGCCCTTGCCACGCCGCCCCTTCCCACCACCACGAACCTTCCCTCCATCCTTAGATCCAAAATAGAAAACCAGAAGCAAAACCAGACCATGCACAGAAAAATAAAAAGAATGGAAAAAGGTGAGGAGAGGAGGAGAGAAAGAGAAGAAGGGGAAGGGGAAGAGGGCCGATGCCCGCTGCCGCCGCCGAGCCTGCCGTCGCCGCCTCCATTGTGCCGGCCTGAGATTCTCCAAGAGGGAGAGCAAAAGAAACAAAAAGAGAAAAGAGGGGGGATGGCTGTGTTCTGCAAGAGGTGGAGGTGTAGACAAATTAATTCCATACAGAGAAAAGTTGACTGAAAGAGTTGGTAAAGGGAAAGGAGGACAGGCCGAGAAAAAGGAAAGAGGGAAAGCAGTGCTCAGCGTTTTTGGGGGTAAAGCTGCTGGGCATTTAATTCTCTTGGCATATGTGGGATAAAGGGAACGATGAAAATTTTATCCGGATAAAAGGATGGTATCTGTGGGGTTATAAATACCCCTCCATCCCCCATTTTTCTTTTCTCATGCCATTTCGACATTCAGCCCCAATTTCTTTTTCTTCTCCTTCCTATTTGCATTTCTTAGTTTAGATTAGTATTTTAGGATTTTTAGTAGTATTGTTAGAAATATTTTTAATAACGTTATTAGAGATATGGATAGTTTAGCTGTTAAGATTTGAGTGGAATTTTCGCTGCAAGCCAAGAAGTTTTAGAGCTCAGTAAAGAATAGTGCAAGTAGCTAGTTCGTGAGAGTATTTCGGGTAAGATTTATTAAGTTGGAAATTTATGGTTATTATTTCCATTATTATAACATACTAATTTAATATTAAATTTTTGCTAGTCAAATAGCGGTAAAGGGATATCTGCTCGTAGGCCGTGCGTGTGTTGTGTTCATTCCATCCACGGTGACAGTAAGTAGATTTTTACTCTTTGGAGTAAAGCCAAATTATTTTAGCTTAAGCATAAATTTTAAATACCGTTTTATTACTTTTAAATTTATGCTTATAGCTCCCTACTGCTTTTGGATTATTGGTATGCCATTTTACTGTGCTTTACAATACTTGCAATTATTCTCAATGTCATATGGATTTTTGAGCGCGCATTGTTACGGGGTTGGGTCCAAGTTTTGGGTCGCTGCTGCCACCTCCGCCGTTTGCCTGTGTTACACGACTTACGGGGACTGATGTAAATCCTCCGCCGTTTGCCTGTAATACACGACTTACGGGGACTGATGGAAATCAGCCCGATGCCATTTCTCGATTCAATGTGGTTTGAGGAAATTTCTTACCTCCACCACAACCCTTGAATGTATGTGAGATTTGGGCCCTGCAACGGGGAACCTGCACATCATGTTGGCTGAGAAATTATTTCTTGGTAACGCATAGTGTCATATTATCTCTTCCCGGGATTAGATTTATATGGTTTTGACTGTGCTTAAATTAATTCTCGTTTTAGCATACCATTACCACAACTGTTGTCTTTAAATTATCTCTGCAACCCGATCTCCCCCGGGAGTAAGGGTCTACTTACTCAGCGATTGTTTTCGCTGACTCTACACTTGTCACCATTTCCCTTCAGGTTTGAGATCTGCAAGGCATCATCTGCACGGGCACGATTTGGGGTATTATTTATAAAAATGTATATTTTAAAAACCCCCTTTTGATAATAATATATTACTTGGCATAGAAAATTATTTGTGAAGTATGAACAAATATTTGGGTTTCATCCCGGTTATGCAAATATGGTGCCCTACTGTTTTAAACAATGCATTATGCGTTTAACAGTATTTTTGAGTATGAAATAGACAACCCCATTTTATGAAATAAAACTTCCATGGATTTACTCCATTATTGTTATTGCGCGCTTTGAGGAATGCAGTCCTCCGTTTGGTTACGCTATACCAAACATTTTTTATTAAGCTTATTTTATACTTCTCATAGTATATAAGCTTCTTTGTGAATTATATGCTAGCTTGTCCGGAACGTGGTTAGCATATACATTCAAAGCTGATTTTCTGCAATTATTTATGCTAGCCTTAGCGTATTTCGGGCAGTCCGGAATACGTGGCGGTAGCACCCCACCCATTGTTCCCGCTCTTTTCTTCCGCTGCATCTTTAGGGAAAATGGGGGTGTTACACAATCAACATAAAGGAAGCTAAACTTGAAAAATATCCACAATTTCATCTTCCATCTCATACTTCTCTACTATTTTGTTACTCCGATTCACTTTTAACTTGCACTTTAAAATTGCTTCACCACCAAAGAGATCAATGACCCCTTTTAAGATACATACATGAATACACAATAATCAAAAATGAAGAAAACAATGTATGTATGTTATACAAAAGCAAGATAGAAGAAGAATAAGTTAGATTGGAGTAGATTATGTTTTCCACCATACCGATAGCAGTTAAACAATAAAAGGAACGGAAAAAGCTAGTGCGAAAAATCATCTCGCCAATCAAATAGATGTTATAAAAGAACATAATATTAAATTATGAAGAACAAAAATTTGAAAAATACATAACATGATCAGCGTGGTTAAGAAGATAGAAGGGTTTCATCTTGTGCTAAATACTAAGAAAGATATTCAGCGACAAAAGATCAAAGCGAAATTGCAACAAAATTTTTTCTGCTAAAACTCATATATATATATATATCATGAATCCATTAACCTTTCATGTATTTTCACCAGGTTTATCATCTGTCAAGAAACAACATTTAATGGAATACATAAAAAATTCCATTCATATTACACAAACATAAAAAAAAAACAAAAACAAATAAATATTTAAAGAATCAGAACAACAAATACAATTATCCTCCCAATTTCATCCATTAATACACTCAATTCAAGTCCCTTGCGTTGCTTAAAAAGAAAAATTTAATTTTGACAGGCGGAGATTGAATTTGGAATTTGTAAGAAGATGAAACTGGTAGGATTGTAGGATAAAATCTAGATCTTCCACTAATTAGATAAAAGATGCCATATTTTATAGGTATACAAAATAAATCCAATTACGAACTTAATCAAATAAATCTCAACAAACTTGATCAACCATATAAATCTAATTACGAACTTAATCAAATAAATCTCAACAAACTTAATAAACCATATCTTTAATTTATTTAAATATTAATATATTTATTTTTTTAAAATTATCTACATTAATACTATATGATTTTTATATTAATATATTCTACATACAAAATGATATTATTAGGATATCCAATAAATATGATAAATTCAAATCCCACGATTTTAGATATAAATATTGAGAATAATTATATGTGATCTCAATGAGAAATAAGGGAAAATCGGTAATTGTATATATTAATTAATAATATTATACGTGATTCAAATATATAAATATATTAGATTTTTTTATCTAGATTTTTTATTTTAATTATATGAGTGAGGTTGTTGAAAATAATTTAAAATTTTAAGAGTATTATAAATTATAGATTATAGATTTAGGGAGTATATATGATATGATGAGTTTGCTGAAATTAAATATTATATTATATATATATATTAAAGATTTTTAGGGAGTATTTATGATTGATGTAGTTGAATTAAATTATATATATATATATATTTATATTAGATTTAGTGAGTATATATGATTGTTGAAATTGAAGAAAAAAATCAGACGCGATGTTTAAAAAAGGGATGGGAAAGTGGGGAAATTAGACTATATTACTTTTATATATATAGATATATAGATATGAGAAAGTATTACTTCTATTACTCTCTTCGTTTACCTTTGGCTCTGGCCTTTGGCGCATTTGCCAACATCAAACAAGGGGCGGTGCAGGTTCTCTCTATCTCTATCTCTGTTCACCCACCGACGGATCGACCACACCAACCCACCACCGCCATCTCCTACATCGCCGTCTCCCTTTTCAGATCCACCCCGATCTTTTTCGGATCTCCTCCTCCTCCTCCTCCTATTTCCCTTCAGTTATACCCTTATTCATCCCCCAATCAAATCTTCCCCCTTTTCTTTCCAATTTCCCATATCCTCCGTCCTTCATGGATCTGGCTTCCGAAGAGCTTCAGTTCCTCTCCGTTTCCGACATTCTCAGGGAATCCATTTCTATCCCCAAGCAATCCCCCAAAACCTTCTATCTCATCACCCTCACCCTCATTTTCCCCCTTTCCTTCGCCATTCTTGCTCACTCCCTCTTCACGCACCCCATCATCGCCCAACTCCAGACCAATCCCTCTGACGCTTCTTCCAAGCTTCTTATTTTCCAGTTCTTTTACCTCATCTTCCTATTTGCCTTTTCTTTACTCTCCACCGCCGCCACCGTCTTCACCGTCGCCTCACTCTACACCTCCAAGCCCGTCTCTTTCTCATCCACCATCGCCGCCATCCCCAGTGTTTTTAAGCGCCTATTCATCACCTTTTTATGGGTTTCTCTATTGATGGTTGTCTACAACATTGTCTTCTTGCTCTTTGTTGTTCTTCTAATTGTTGCTGTCGACACGGACAATGTCCTCTTGTTCCTATTCTCCCTGGTCGTCGTCTTCTTGATGTTCTTGGGCGTACACGTTTATATTAGCGCCTTGTGGCATCTTGCCAGCGTTGTCTCCGTTCTTGAGCCTGTTTATGGTTTTGCTGCTATGAAGAAGAGCTACGAATTGTTGAAGGGCAAAACTGGCATGGGATTCTTTCTCGTTTTTGTCTATTTGGCTATTTGCGGTGTGATTAACGGGCTTTTTGGATCTATTGTCGTGCATGGAGGAGATGATTATGGGGTATTCACGAGGATTACTGTTGGTGGCTTCCTTGTTGGTGTTTTGGTTATTGTCAATTTGGTTGGGCTGTTGGTCCAAAGCGTATTTTACTACGTTTGCAAGAGCTATCATCATCAAGGTATTGATAAGAGTGCACTTTTTGATCATCTTGGCGGATACCTTGGGGAGTACGTGCCTCTTAAGAGCAGCATTCAGATGGAAAACTTGGATGTTTGATAAGGCTGGTAATTTTAATTCAAGGAGAAGTGTAAAGTCGAAACCTTTTGAAATGGGTTGTATGTGTGTGCGTTTGTTAGAAATCGAACATTTTAATTCTTCAGTCTCATATATAATTTTTCATGCTCAATTTTTGCTGTTTATCTCTCTATCGTTTGTCACTGTTTTGTTAACTTATTGATACTTGTAGCTGTTTTGCAATGGAGACTTACAGATGTTTTTGATAACGTCATTAGGGTTGTCATGTCTTTTTGGCTTGAAACCGTGTAAGTTTTTTATATGTAGTTGGATCTTAGTTATTATTTCAAAACTACTGCTCATGACACCCAACGTCAAATTGAATGAGTCTAGAGCCTAAAACAAGTTCAATATATTTGCAAAAAATTACTAACTTTTCAGCCACCAGGGTAGGGGAGAATGGATGAGGCTGACCTATAAGGTAGAAAAACATATCTGCACACCTATTTTCTGTCGGTAGATCAATTGTTCTTGGTATTCTAAGTTTGACATGGAAGAAATCATAGTGTACAATCTAACTGGAGCCCTAAATTTTGTCCTAAAATATATAGTTGCAGAAATTATTTTTGCATCTTTTATTGCTAAGTGTTGTTAATGGATTGTTATACAGCATGAAACGTGATAAGGACACATGATATCTACTTTCCTCCTGTTAAAA
This sequence comes from Hygrophila difformis, assembly GCA_030278955.1. Classification (NCBI taxonomy): domain Eukaryota; kingdom Viridiplantae; phylum Streptophyta; class Magnoliopsida; order Lamiales; family Acanthaceae; genus Hygrophila; species Hygrophila difformis. The sequence continues at coordinate 682,090 of JAOANR010000013.1, read as the reverse complement.
GGCTGTGGTGTTTATGTGCAGTGTCTTCTCTCTTCACTTTCCTGTCATAATATTATATTCATACAATTTTCATTTTTGGTGACTGTGGATTGTGGACTCACCTTTCCAGTGTCAAACCATGTCTCTTACCACATTACCAATTAGTAATAACAGATGTTGATAACTTCAGTGATAAAGATTATGAATTCAACCTTTAATATTCATTCATGTTTCATAAGAATGTAATTGGTAGGGCATGACCTAACCATGAACAATGGAGTATCTAGAGGCTTTTATCTTATGATGAGGGTTGTAGTTCAAGGCTTGAGCTACATTTTTATATGTAGTGTGAATGTCTTCACTAACTGTAGATGGATGCCCTCGGCTCGCCAGTTCTGATAGCAGAAACATCATCCAGAAGACCAGAATGGGTCTTTAAAATGGGGAAAATGTGCTTGTTATGATTCCTTTTATCATGTTGCTTTGTTGTTCATTACCCTTGCATATATGTTTAATGTGAATGGAGCTACACCACAGGAGTTAATTTTGTTTTTGTTTGGGTAGCGAGTGGGGGTTTATGTTAATCAATGCAAAGTGCAAACCAAAAAGAATTAGAACTTTCAAGTGAAAGTAGAAATCTCAAGTCTTTGTGGTTATTTGTTGTTTGAAATAGTACGTCTGTCTGTCAGTGTAATTGACATAAAATATGTTCTACATGAAAAGGGAACATATGAGAAAGTTGGTGTGCTTTAATACGCAAGTTAATGTATTGATGCAACTTTTGGTGTAAACTGTAGTATGCAATGTATGGAGGTTGTTAGGAACTAAAGTGCATTACAATTTTATCACTAATGTTTGGATTTAAGCGCAATCAGTTTGGGAGTGAGTTCTGATTCTCTTTCGCAATTGTTGATAACTTTTCTCACCAACTTAGTTCAACTGAAATTTCAAGTTGGAGCAGGGCATTGATGGTGGGGTTGCTTAGTACGTTTGAGGGCTGTGTAGAAAATTCATGCATTTTTACACACACACACACACACACACACACAGAGTGAACACATGCTTCCACTGGCTTGGTATCGGATATGATTGATACATAAAGGAGAAAGCATCCAACCGTGTTGGATTCTTATTGGATTCTTGATTGATGATTTGATTTGGTGGTTTGGGCTGTTAATTGAAATACTGAATGCTGATTGATTAACGGCCTTTTGAAATCCTCATTTTAGTTTGTTTCAAATGGTGTTGAGGCTTCAGGCAGCAGAGAGAGTTTGTAAGATGTGCTTTTGGAGGGTGAAAATGGATGGTGGATTGTCATATTGTGGAATTAGGTAGGCAGCCATGAAATATGCTGTTTGATATGATATGATATGGTGAGGGAATGAGGTGAGTGAAGCGCACATAACATCCAAAGGCCTAACTGAAGAATGAAGATTGGAATATCTGCTCAAAAAATTTCACAGCCTACAACTACAAGGCTTCTTAATTTGGCGGTTTTGCTGCACAAAGGTGGTTGAGAAAATACTGTATCATATTCTCAAACTAGTGATACCCGTCCGTGCAGTACACCGGTCAAGATATTTTCATCAATAAAATAAAAATTATAATAAAATCTTAGTATAGATAAATAATACAGTCTAAAATTAGTGACATAAAATTGTCATTACATGTGAAACCAAACATACATTCTATTGTAATTTTTTTTGGCTGAATAGCCTATACAAACTAGGTAAAAAAGAAAAAAACAAAAAAGAAAATTAGGAAAGCTAGTACGCCTCAACTACAGCCGAGAGAATCAAGTGCCCAAAGAATCCGCCACCAGAAGAGGGACCAAGTGATCGGGGGAGGAGGGGAAGCCCACGTCGTTGAAACCAAGAGCATCTGCCACTGCATTTTCCTCACGAAGGACGTGTTGGAATCGATAAAGGCGGAAACAAGTGTTCAAATCATCAATCTGGCGAAGAAGAGAATACAACCAATGCAAAGGATCACGAGGCGATTTAATGAGTCGCAGAGCATCTTGCGAGTCACAGACGCAATAAATCGCATCGATACCCAAATTAGCCACCAATTTCAGACCATGCACAATCCCCACAATGAGGTATCCATTACTTATGTATTCATTACTGAAAACACCACAATGAGGTTGAGACATAAAAAATACAATCGGCATGATGCCCCTTTCATTAAGATTTTTAATTTTTAAAAACATTGTAAATATTATAATGGAGTTTCATAGTAATATATAAAAAAAAATGGCTACACATGACTTTCCTATTGGTAAGAGTAAAAAATCTCACAACAAAGTGTGTCAATTAGTGAATTCATTAGCGTGGCATCAACCAAACAATCCAGGAAAAAAAATCATATTCAAACTATTAATATACATAAAACAAATAATTTAATATTAAATAATAAAAATAACACAAGGCAAAATTTATTATTTAGGGTTAGTTTACTTAAATTTGTTTGAATTGAAATCTAAAATTTTCAATACAACCTAAGAATTACAAAGAATTACAGAAAATTCGGTAATTGGAACTTGATTAATATAGAATAGAAAATGAATACTATATGAGATTATTCACTTTTATGAAAAGAAGATGCGTTGTCAAGGCACTTTTAATCAATCTACCAAAGATAATCAGTTGTCCAAGTTACAATGCAATGTAATCAACCTTACATAAAATATTGAACATTACCTATAATTTTACATCTTCAAGAGATTTTAAGTATTTGCATCAATTTAATTATGAACATTTGACTACATGAAGAAAACAAAAGAAAAGAAACTAATCATGAACTATCTTGATATGGAAACTCATTGTCCCGAAGCTTCAAGGGAACGAAAGGGTATTGTAAAATTAGTGGACATCAAAAAACATGGGTGTTGTATCTCTCATTTTGCCCTTGAGGTAGCAAGAAAACTATAGGAGTTAGTGTAAATTTTGAAGTTGTAGTATTTAAATGTCTCAGCAGAACAGTACACTACCAACTTTTCAGCTTAAAAAATCAACTGTTTTGTACAAACCGTTTCGGATACAATAATAAATTGATGGTAATATAGCAAGCATGCACTTAAATGACATTAAGAAGCAGGGTAAACTAAGAATCATGGTAATTATTATGGTTTTAGGTGGTTTTGGCAAGACACAATATCAAATTACCAATGAATAATATCGAGTAAGAAATATTGAAACAAATATTTCCGAGATGCGAGAACTCATAGTAATTGTAACTTACATCTAGGAATATTAATTAAAGAAAACGTTTTATAGTATTGTATATATTCTTTGCGCAACCACTGGAGTAACTTTGAATTGCTTGTTTCAGCTGGGTGTAGAAAAATAAAATTCAAAAGGAAAAAAATATATATAGATTCAATATGTCATCAAAACACATTTTATTTCCCTACGAAAGCTAAACTCTTAGCGATTCAGACTCAGTCATTAAACTCTCTGATATTTAAGAGGCTATCTCCATCTTCGTTAGAATGCTTTAAAATGGTCCTCCGTCCACCAACCCATCTGATATCAAAATATCGAATTGTCTAAAAAAGGATCAAAACAAAACCAAATAATTAAAAGCACCTTATTATAATGTAGTTTGATGAACACTCCAACACTACCTAATTCATGAACCATCAAAGGATATTTACATTCAAAGTCAATATAAAATGATCAGGTGAACAATCACATGATCAACACCATAGTTTTGAAAGAAAACACTATATATATCTTATCAGATTAAATGAAATAATAGATATTCACAAGAATGAGACCACATGTCTTACATAAAACTTTTCAGAGCAAACCATTTATCATAATACACTATCTAAATAATGAGATAACAACAACAACAACAACAACAACAACAAAAACTACGATATGAAATATCTATTTTAATTCAATATTTTAATATATTTAAAATAGACTTAATTTAAAATTGTATATTCAAATTTAAAGTTATAGTATAAAATCAATATTTTATAATTTATTTAGAATTTAACAAAACTTATAATAAAAATTAAATACATTTTATATTAACATCTCTCAAGACAATGGTATTAGTATTTCCATTAGTTATTGAAATAAATGACAATAAAAAAGAATATATTTTTTGAAATTAATATAAATTAAAATATTTTGAATGAAATTTTCATCTTGAATAATATTTTTTTACACTTTTCAATTCAAGGATTTTCATGAGTGTGTAATAATAACATACAACCTTTATTTAATGTAAATTTTTATAATTTTTTACATTTATTTATATAGGAAAGAGATATAAGAAATAGGATATGAATGATTAATTAATATGGAGGATTTATGTTAGAATTAATCAAGAAATAATTAATATAACAATAAATTGATGAAAGAGTGGTTTTGGAGGAAAATTTTTTGGAGGATAGTCAATTTTAATATATTATAGATGTTGGAGGTCTAGCTCTCATAATCTCTATTCTTTAAGGCTCCCGTCATGTGCACACACTTTTTTTCCCACAAACACACAAAAACACTTGGATTAGGGCACATACTAAAATACTTACCCATTCTACCCTTTCAACCCATATACTAGAATTTGGAGTCCGGGTCATTATGTTTTGTAATCCGGGTCTCTATTTCCTAACACACACATATCGGGGGAAAGGGGTTTAGGTTTAGGGCACACAAAAAATTGGAAGAGAAAATTGGAAGAACACGAGAAGAAGAAGAGGCCGAAGAGAAGAAAGCCAAATCTGTCAAAGAAAAATGCCGAGGACGCGCGGAGGAAGGGCCCGTGGTGGCGGCGGTCGTGGTGGCGGCGGGCGTGGTGGCGGTCACAGACACAGACTAACAGGATCATTTTCTTTAAATTAATGAACGACCACTCTTGGCCGTTCGCTATAGTTGCGAAACAACCACTCCTGGCTGTTCGCTATAGTTGAGGAACATCCATTCTTGGCATTTCTGTTTAAGAAGTAAAAAAAAAAAAAAAAAAGGAAGATTGGCCATTACTGGCCGTTCCTCTTTGGAGCGGATCGGCCAGCACTGGCCTGCTGTCTCTTTATCTCCACGGCCAGTGCTGGCCGTTTACAATATAACGCACCTGGCCATTACTGACCGTTTGTATTTGAAAGGGGTCGGATGTCATTGGCCGTTCGTTTCTTTCTCCAAAACAAAACTCGACGCACAACACAACTAATCTGCGATATTGCTCATCTACGATACAAATGTAAAAAAACTTACCGGTTCTATGAGTTGGTATTCGTGTTCTTCCACCCCATGTTCATCTCGGTATTGCTCATCGTTCATGTCCATGGAGTATGAGTATATGAATATAAAAATGCGTAAAAAAAAGTAGGGTTTTGGGTTTAGGGTTTTGCGTTTTGTTTTGTTTGAACGAGGAAGAAAGGAAGAGAGGGAGGGAAGAAAAAAGAATTTGTAAATTGTGTGCCCCAATCCTTAAGAGAGTGCCCCAATCCCCATTTTTTAAACTAGGGGTATATGTGATATTTTATCAAAAAGTGTGTGTGCCCCTAACCAATCTTGTGGATATATAACCGAGGCCATTCTTTAATTGTCTCAAATGTTCTTCGAGGTCCGGGATTACCTTTTCTTTCAACAAGTCTATCTGGTAATGTTTAAGTGAAGTGATGTTTGAGATGAATTTCTCCAGAAATCAGTAATCAGTGCTCCACCTCCAGACCTGCATCCATCCATCCATATTCCACAATCCATTCATTCATTACTCCATACTTACATTTTACACTTGATTTGCTATCTAAGGACTCACATCCACCAATCCCAGTATCTTATCCAAGTGCCTGCATTTTAATTTCTAACGACATACATATAATTTCTCTTCATCTTATAACTTCAAAAGTAAGATCCATGCTGCATCACGTCTACAAATCACAATATTGCGTACCAATAGAATATGTTATCAATCACAATAAATTATAAAAAGTTAACACTCCGATTAACACTCCGGAGACGAACTGACGTATGCAGAAATCAATTACAAAGTGCTTACCTCCTTGTTATCCGATTCCTTTTTTTCCGCTATTGTAATGATTTTGTGTTCTACTTCACTCTAGTCCATGTTTTGTGGCGGTTCTAGGAAATTCTGCAAATGTTAGTTTATTGATATAAGTTGGAATTTAAACGAAGAAGTTATGAAAGAAACAAGTTTAAACAAAAAATCCAAATTAAACAACTTTTAATTAAGATTCAACATAACATACCACCAACCCTTGCTTCTAGAAGGTCCATTTAGAAACTTCCATGAAGCTTACACGGACGAAGCGAGGCTGTGCCTTGATTGTGGGAAGCGAGCCCGCGGCCCGGACACATGGCTCACATCAACCCCTGCACCCAGACTCGAAGCAAGGCCGGACCAAGCTATTGTGGGAGCACCCAAGGTACCATGCCACCCACAGTGCCAATGCCAAAGAGCGAGCATGAAGTTTGAAGGGTCTGGGGTAAAACCGTGGGAAACGACCGTTGTCATCATTGGAACATTAATTTCCATCTCTTTCTCCGGCTAATCGGAGAGGGGGCTATCTCCAATAAATATCAGACGAGATGTTGTCACTTTCACTTATCTAAAATAGTTCCGAAAGCATCTCTCGAGTGAGGGAGTGTCTCGTTTGTCCTACGGTGGTGCTAGGCGACAGTGCGGAAATCCGGATGCGTGTGGGCGGGAGTGCGGGCACGAGTCCGGGGATGGTTGAGGGTCTTGCTAGGCAACATGTAAGAAGTTCCTTAGGTTGGTTTTTATTGTGCTCAATAGTCTATTTTTGATATTGCTGTAGTATATTGTTTTTAATTGGGGGTGTTACATTTTTCAATGCACATGGATTCTCATCCATTCTTTCTTTCTTTTTTTTTTTTTTTAATTAAACTCAGGCTAAATCAAAATACCAATAATCTGGTCGAATGTCTTGGGTGGTACGCCGGAACACAAGCCGAGTTTCCACTCAATTGAAAACTCCACTAGCTAGTCCATTGCAAGCTTCCAGTTTGGTGTAAGAATCGGGGGTTTCAACTTTCAACAAATGATTGATTGGGCATGGGGGGTTACTTTGAATTGGAATGGATTTGAAATGGGTGTGGAGGGTAATTGAGGAGTTTGAGGGGGGACTGGGAAGGAAGTATGGTAGACGAGTTTCATCACTCACATAGCTCATGGGTCTCTCCTCACATCTTCATGCACTTTTGGAGTTGTCCTCCAAAAAAAATTGTTTAAATTCCTTGATAGGATATACTATAAAATATAAAATGTGTGTCAAAACAATTTCGAGTAGAAGCGGCATAAGCTATTCCACTGTCCTTGGGCTAAGGACGTTTGGTTAAAGGTGGGGGGTTTTCCTTCATCTAATTGGATCTTTCAATTCACTGATAGTGGCTTCTTTATGTCTCGGTTTCGTCGATTGTGGTCAGGTCTTCAATGGGCCACGATTTGTGTATATGGAATGGGAGGAACACCATGTGTTTTCGTGGTGAAGCTCCGAAGGTTGATGAGGTTGGTCGCCATGCCAGATTTATTGGGGACATTTATGAGAGGGTTTGCGGTCGGTCACCTCATGTTCGTGAGTTGCGTTTAGTTCAATGGAACCCCCGGAGTCATAATGGCATGATCCTTCATGTTGATGGGAGTGCCCTTGGGAATCCGGGGCGTGCTGACTTTGGTAGAGTTCTTCGGGATAGGGATGACCGATGGTGGAAGGATTTTTTGGTTCGACTAGCATGTCTATTAATCTTGTGGCGGAACTTCATGGTATTTGGAATGGGTTGAAATGGCCTCACGCTATGGGGGTTGAATTTATTTTCTGCTATTCGGATTCTATGGATGCTCTCCGTCTCATCCGGAACGATGTGAGTCCTGAACACCACCCTTCATGCCATGGTTCAAAATATCGAGGATATTCTTGCTCTTCGATCAGGGTGCAGATGGTTTCATATCCTTCGGGAAGGTAAAGCGGTAGCTGGTGCTTTGGCCAAACACGGTTCTCGTTTGGTGGAATTCTATACGACTTGGGCGTTTCCTCCGGATGATGTTCGCCCCTTGCTCTCAGCAGATATGGCAGGCACTTGGTTTCCGCGATTCTGAATGCTAGGTTTTCGTTCTTGTTTTTGGTCTTTCCCTCCTTTTCTTTTTTGCTGTAGTTTTTTCTTTGTTTGCTGACACCTTTGGCATCTCCTCACCAAAAAAAAAAAAAAAAAAATCGAGTAGAAGCGTGCATATCAACTTTTTTTTTTTTCTTTTTTCGTTCTACTAAACTTGTAACTATTCTTTTCATTTCAATACAAATATTAATATTCAACGTGTTAACAAAAGTGGAACACTACAATAAAATTCCCTATAATAATTTTTTTTAAACATTAACACTCGAGTGTCAACAAAATTGTGTGAGAGTCCAAATCATGCATATTACGAATCTAACCCTGACTTAAGATTGGATGTCGGAGACTTTACTACTAAACTAATACTCATTCCCAATTTCCTATAATAAAATTAATTGAATTAATGGGGTAGTGTAATAATTATATCATCAAAAGGTCACGTTAGCTAATTAAATAAGTCAAAGCTTATCAGTATTTTAAAAATTCAAACAACTTTGTTATGAGTAAATATATCATTAATTAATGTCATATACTATAACCTAAAGATATTTGACTTTGCTATGTGGTTGGATGCCTGGATCCTTATTTCATTTACAAGTATTATTTTTTCAATTTAATTATTATTTTTTATAATAACTTATGCGGTTAAGTCCCCGATTTCTAATTTATAATTTATGTGGCATGAACTCCCATCACTTAATTTCTCAACCTTAATGGCTTTCTCCAAATTTGTTTTTCCTATATGTCACAAGCCAAGGCTAATTGGAGTCCAAGTATTGGTTTGTGTTGTATTGTTGGTTTGCCCTTGATCTCGAGTTGACCCCACGCTACATTTTCTTGTGAGTAATTAATACTCCCTCATACTCCATTAATTATGTTTCATTTTTCTTTTTGGTCCATTCAATATCATTGTCTTATTTTTATTTTAGGAAATTATTAAATAATAATCACTCACCTACACCCATCACATCAAATTAATAAATAAATACATTAAATCCACTACTATTAGTATTAAATACTAACTATCCCAAAAATATTAACTATTCCACAAAAAATACCACCGTGCCCAAAAGTTTTGAGATACTTAGGGCCCGTTTGGATTGACTTTTAAAAAAAGCAGAAGCCAAAAGCAGAAGCAGAAGTGAAAGCCAAAAGCAGAAACATGTAACTTTTGTGTTTGGATGGAATGTTTGAAAAACAACTTTTTTTCAAAAGTGTGTTTGGATATATAAAAGTGAAAAGTGCTTTTGAAATGTGTAAATTACCAAAAAGGATATGCTATTTATATATAATAGTATATATTTATAGTGTAATTAAAATAAATTAATAGGGACATTTATGACTCTGCACACATTACTAGGTGCTTTTGGCTTTTGCTTTTCGGAGAAGCACCCCTGGGCTGCTTCTCCCAGAAGCACTTTTGCAGCTTTTTGAGGTGCTTTTGCTTTTTTTAAAAAGCTAAAACAAACACTCTTTTTTCTTCAAAAATACTTTTGGCAGAAGCAAAAGCTAAAAACACTTGAAAAAAAGCCATTCCAAACAAGGTCTTAGTAATTTCCTTCTCTTCTTTCGCCTTCTTATTTTTTACTCCCTCCGTTCCATTTAACTTGTCTTGTTTGACTTTTGCACATAATCCAATGCACTTTTTCAATCGTTAATATCTCAAAATATGTAAAATAAAAAATTATGTAAATTATATATTCTAAAACTACATGATCATACGATTCTAACAAGAACAATGAACAGTATCAAAAAGTCAAACAGGACATAATAGATGGGACGGAGGGAGTATTTTTATTAATTGTGTCTTGCTGTCTTGTACTGTTTGTCTTCCTCCCTTCCCCCTTCCGTACCGTCCATAGTCCATACTTCGTTTTTTGCGCGATTCTCTTCTTTTCTCTTGCTCGCTGATTCGGTTTCGGTTTCTGGGTTGTCAGAGGAAAATATAAAAAATCGTCTCTTGCGTATTTGGAGGCTTACTTGCTTCGGACTCCTGATATTTTCAGATTTGGTTCTTGTTAATTTTTGTGGATTTAATCGGTTGAACATATGAGCGCTTCTGAATCGTAGATTGAATTATATATATCTATGGCATCTGAAGTCGAATTCGATGAGGGCGGCAGCGAAACTAAGGGAAGTATGTGGGTCTTGGAGCAGAGGCTTGATCAGCCCATGGATGAAGAGGCTGCCAGACTTAAAAATATGTATAGGGAAAAGGTACAAGCCTAATTTCATTCCCTTTTCTCATGCCTAATTATGGTCATAAAGCTGCCTGCGTATTTGAACACACAAGCTTCTTGCCAATCAGTATTTGCTAGTGCTTTTAGTAGCCCTATTCACTTTGCACTTGGATTGACACAATCTTGGCGCTTCCCTTTTACTTTCTTTTTCTCTTGGACCTGATTAGTTTTCTATGAGCACTTCTCAGAAATTGCAGCTATTTTGAGATAAAATTTGGGTCAACGAGTTTTCAGATTTGCTCTCATTCATCTGGAGTAATGCTGTTGCCTCCGATTCTGTTTTATTTCGATTTGCTGAAATGCCTTCGCATTCCTATGTATGTGCAGTTACACAAATATTAACTTTCGATGGCATTTGTGAGCTTGCATTCGGCTTTATTGATTGAATATGTTGCAAAATAGTGGTTGACTCTGATTTGGTACAACTGGTCTTGATGCTGATCTGATTCCTTTGTCCTTGAACAGAAATTTTCGGCAGTTTTGCTCTTAAGGCTTGCATTCCAAAGTCTGGGTGTGGTCTATGGAGATTTGGGAACATCTCCCTTGTACGTATTCTACAATACATTTCCTCGCGGGATAGATGATCCTGAGGATGTTATTGGGGCTCTTTCACTGATCGTTTACTCACTGACATTGATCCCTCTTCTCAAGTATGTGTTTATAGTGTGTAGAGCAAGTGACAATGGTCAAGGTAAGATTCTTGCAATTTAAAGTATTTATGATATTTACTAGATTATTATTATTATTATTATTATTATTATTATTATTATTATTATTATTATTATTATTATTATTATCCAAGAAATGCCGTTTTTCCTGAATCCTGATTGTGTTATAAATGCGCGCTCCTATTTGCAGCTGACCATTAAAAGAACAACAATTTGTCTCTGGATATATTTTATCCGGTAATTATAACAGTACACTGGTTCTACAGATGATATTCACATTAATAGTATGTTGAATTTCATTGTCTACTCCTGTTGGTAACTTAAAAATGCAAATTATGATGTACGTATAAAACAATATAGATTGGGTTGCCCCCTTGATTGTGTTATCTGGTCCAATGGATATTCACTGACATATTCAATTTAGGCGTGCTTTTTTATTCTCGAGCTTATTTGAAATAGCCCTTATCTATGCAAAGCTGTGTATGATGATGAGTTTATAATGCACTAATGGATTCCTTACTGATCTGTTTAGGAGGAACTTTTGCCCTTTATTCCTTACTATGTAGGCATGCCAAAGTAAAAACAATTCCCAATCAACACCGGACTGATGAGGAGCTCACGACTTATAGCCGTAACACATTTCATGAGCATTCGATTGCTGCAAAAACCCAGAAATGGCTAGAGGCAGGTGCATTTAGAAGGAATGCTCTTCTTATGCTAGTGCTTGTGGGCACATGCATGGTGATTGGTGATGGTATTCTCACTCCTGCTATATCTGGTAAGTACCTCCTTCATATTCATGTTTTCTAGTTGGTTCTTCATTAATTACTGCTACATTCCTTAGTCATACTCGCTAGTGGCTAACTTGACTAATAAATGCTAAGGCTAGTTAATGTGCATTCTTAGGTTTGATGTTGAGTACTTAGGCACTGAGGAGTTGTGTTGAGGGTTCCCACGAAAGGGAGGTGGGTTTTAACACAAACTAACTTGCAACTCAATAGTACACGAGTCTACATATCATTCTATTAATTAAGCCCAAGTATGCTAAGCATAATTTAAGAACTAGGGATAATGTTGTTAAAAAGATAAAAGGAACACTTATTAATATCAAAATATTGTTCAGATAATAGATAATTGCGATTGGGCCCGTGGCCAAACCATTTTATTCCAAAAATAATTTATTGCTGAAAGCTAACAGAACTTTATTTCGGAAACCCTAGTGTGCGCCATGCAGTATTTCTGAATGAAAGTTACCCGGAAAAAGAGAAAATAACACATAATAAACAACACTACTGGCAAACTAGCCTCGTTCCGAGTTCAGACACTAGAACTCGACAATTTAAATCACACAACAATTATTTACTTCCTTTCCTTGGTTGCGGTACTAGCCGCGACCAACAATTACACATGATGATTCCTCATGGTGCATTCTTTGGCATCAAGGGTTTTTATGTTGTCCAACTTGCCTTTATAGGTTAGTTTCTCAAATTAGTCTTGTCTTTGTGGGTTTGGCATTCCTTGGCCGTGTGTCCTTTTATGGATATGCTGATAGCATTACTCGAGTCTAGGAAAAAATAGGCTCAACAAGTTAACATATTCTCAGATTTGAATCTTTGCCATTGACTAGGTTCTCAGTACTCTGTCTCTTGGCCGTTGATCGTAGTATTCATTGATCTCAATATTCCAGCCCTTGCCCGTTTTCATGAAGAGAGATGTTGATTGATTGCCAAATAAGACTAATCATTAGATCATACCCTTTATCCCAATTAGCTTTCTTATCTGCTAGCACCCTCTCTACATGAGTGGTTAAATGCTCTAACAACCCTTGTCCAATACACCACATATGTATAGCTTTGGCCATGATGCATAATTAGATCCTACAAGCAGTTTAACGGTGGGAATAGCTAGAGTTGCAAAGAGAAACCCTAGATGACATCCTTCAAACACAACACAAAATTTGAATTGAAGGCAGCCCAAATATGGAAAATAGACATTGACAGCAAGAAAGAGAGTGAAGATGCAAAAAACCGGCCATGGCGGATTGGCGGTGACAGGTCCAGTAGACTTGCCTCAGTAGCAGGAGCCGGTGAGGGGCGCCTGTGAAGAAGTGATACTAGGAGAGCTGAATTTGCCAGAATATGCCTGAAACCCTAGAATGGGCGGCAGCCCATGGGGGCATGTGAGGCAGTGATCGGAGTCAGCGTTGGCGGCCGAGTGGTCGCCAGGAAGAGAGGAGCCTGCCGCAGAGGAGAGGCCCTGGAAGAGATGACGGATTGACGGGAAGGGTACACTTTTATGGGAGGTGGTGAAACCCCAAAACTAAGGCTCTGATAACATGATAGTGAATATATTCATATTATTATTATGCTAAACTTGTCTATACAATACAATGAAGAGATAAATATATAAACTCTGTAATTAATGGGCCAATTAATTTAAGACCATACAACATAATAACAGCTAATCCAACACTTACCATAGCAAAGAAATCCCTTGATTATGGTGGTTTTCTCAAATTGGGACTAGTTAAGCCACTTGTTTGTTCCCAACCTTTTAACCAAGGGTCTTAGCCTTTAGGACTCATGGTCCATATCCTAGGGATGTCCTAAACCCCTTAGGACCATTCGAGCTTAGCTTGGTTTGATCGGGACCTGTTTTATTTGGTTCAGTTCCCGGTTCACTTGATTTGCTTCTTGTTCTATTAGGGTGGCAAATTTATTTTTGGAAGTCTTTCCATAATTATTTCTAATATGGTAATGATTCCAAATTTTAATTTTATCTTGTTGAATTCACCATTTCACTTGTTGAAATGATCTTTTACTTCCGAATTTTTGGCGTTGGCTTTCCTAGCCTCTGAATTTGGCAGTCGTTTTCCTAGCTTATTTCTTGTGGTATTTTGGGAATTACATTCTCCCATCCTTTTCTCACAGTTGTGTCCTCATAACTGCCTCTGTCCCATTCTGGGTCATGACATTCAACAAAGGTTTCTTAAATTCTTTTAATATTTTATTTTTTTTTTATAAATTTAGTTTTATTTTATATTTGCCCCCATAAGAATATGACATTAGGGGATTCAGAGGAGTTCATGTTATTGTTGGTGAATCTCTTAATAGAGATGCAACTTAACCTGTAAAAGTACAATAATATTAATTCATTTATTTATTATCAATTTACTTTCCTACTTTCCTATTACAAAGTTAAACTTGTATCCTTAACTTTGTACTCAACAATTTAGCTAAGGTTTATCTATTTACTTTGTAATATTCTTTTACACTTGTATCATGGATGCTGGAAGGAGTGATTGTACTTAACATACATTGATATTAACTATAAGTTACGTACTTGCATCTTGAAGTCGCAAAATGCACTGGTAGTCTGTATATCCTTAATTCCTTATGGCTTATGTTCTCAGGGTAATTCAACTTTCAGAACGACTCTGTTCATTTTATGCTTGATCATACTGAAGTAAGATGGACTGCCACTTGGCATGCATGTGTTCCCTATGTGGTCAAATCCTAATCTTGGAATTGGTTTAAGTTATGATAGTTGGTATACATTAAGAATGAACCCTTTTAAGCATCCAAAGTGCAATGTTTCAATCGCCTTGAAGCTCACACCATATGTTCTTACTTTGTCATATGGATCTCTGAAAAACCCTTGCGTAAAACATAGGAGTTATTACCTACAATATTCTTTTCCTTGCTTTACAAAATTCATTCAATTTTCTTTAACCAAAATTATCTGGGACAGTTCTTTCTGCTTCAGGTGGGATAAAGGTGGATCACCCCAAAATGAGCAATGGTATGATTGGCTTGCAGAAACTAATATTTATATTTGATTGATACTGCATTATCATTAGCATAGTATACCTGTTGTATAACCTTCTTAAGGTATTTATATGTGATTGCCTTTGTGTTCTTTGATGCAGATATTGTTGTACTTGTCGCCGTATTGATATTAGTGGGTTTGTTCAGCATGCAGCATTATGGCACAGATACAGTTGGCTGGCTATTTGCCCCAATTGTGTTACTGTGGTTCCTCATGATTGGAGGGATTGGTATATTTAATATATGTAAATATGATAGCTCAGTTTTAAGAGCCTTTTCGCCTGTGTATGCGTACCGTTATTTCAAGAGAGGAAAGAAGAAAGGTTGGACATCTCTTGGAGGGATCATGCTCAGTATCACAGGTCTCTACAACTAATTTCCGAGACCTCTCTTTCCCACACTTATTAGTACACTGCAAAGTGCAAAACTACCAGTAAAATGTCTCTTTGGTATATTTTCTTGAGGTTCTGAGTATTCATTCTATGAACTTTGCTTATAATTGCAGGGACAGAAGCACTTTTTGCCGATCTTGCTCATTTTCCAGTTTCAGCAATACAGCTTGCGTTTACTGTTCTTGTGTTTCCTTGTCTTCTTCTGGCTTACTCTGGTCAGGCGGCATACCTCAGGGAGAATAGTGACCATGTAGCTGATGCATTTTATCGGTCAATTCCAGGTTTAAAAGTCTTATAACCCACCTCTGAGAACTTATTTAGCTATTGCTTGGTGCTTTTGGATTTGCACATTTAGTGAAGCTCTTCTGATTTGATTGTGCAATCAGCCAAGTTGAATAGGAAAATGTTTTTGAAAGAGTATATTACAGTAGGTTTTTGGGTAAACCTTGGAGAGATCCACAAGTGATACATCTCTTTCCTTTGTCTATGTTATGTCGATGATGGATATAAATCTTTTTTTTTTTTTTTTTTTTTTTTTTTTTTTTTTGTTATTTTCATAAAGCAGTTGTCCTTCCTTGCAGATAAAATATACTGGCCCGTTTTTATTATTGCAACTTTAGCTGCTATTGTTGCTAGTCAAGCCACAATCTCAGCTACTTTTTCAATAATCAAGCAGGCTGTTGCACTTGGCTGTTTTCCAAGAGTGAAAGTTGTACATACGTCAAAGAAGTTTCTTGGGCAGATATATATTCCTGATATGAATTGGATCCTCATGGTTCTTTGCATTGCTGTAACTGCTGGATTCAGAAATCAAAGTCAAATTGGCAATGCATATGGTACTGCAGTTGTGATTGTGATGCTGGTGACCACTCTGCTCATGACCCTGATAATGCTACTAGTTTGGCACTGCCATTGGATACTTGTCCTATTATTCACTTTCCTTTCTCTGGTGGTAGAATGTATGTATTTCTCAGCGGTTCTTTTCAAGATCGATCAAGGTGGTTGGGTTCCGCTTGTGATTGCTGCTGCCTTTCTCATCATCATGTATGTCTGGCATTATGGAACAGTCAAACGCTATGAGTTTGAGATGCACAGCAAGGTTTCCATGGCTTGGATTTTAGGCCTCGGTCCCAGTTTGGGTCTGGTCCGAGTTCCTGGAATCGGACTTGTATACACCGAACTGGCCAGTGGAGTACCGAACATCTTCTCGCACTTCATAACGAATCTGCCTGCTATACATTCGGTGGTGGTGTTTGTGTGCGTGAAGTACCTTCCAGTTTACATGGTGCCCGAAGATGAAAGATTCCTTGTGAAGCGAATTGGGCCTAAAAATTTTCACATGTTCCGATGTGTGGCAAGATATGGGTACAAAGACCTCCACAAGAAGGATGATGATTTTGAGAAGAAACTGTTTGACAACCTCTTCATATTTGTAAGGTTGGAGTCGATGATGGAAGGGTGCTCGGATTCTGATGAATATAGTCTGTATGGGCAGCAGACGCAGCAATCGAGAGAGTCCCTGTTGAGGGAGAATGCTTTCACGTCTACATCGAATATCGACTTTCCAACGTCTTCAGCAGACTCGATTGTTTCTGCTAGATCACCACCACTGCCTATACATATGTCCAGCGTTGGCGAAGCAGAAGAAGTGGATGAGCTGGAGTTTTTGAGAAGTTGTAGGGATGCCGGGGTGGTGCATATTCTGGGGAATACAGTAGTTAGAGCAAGGAGGGAATCAAGAATTTACAAGAGAATAGCGATTGATTACATATATGCATTTCTTAGGAAAATTTGCAGGGAGAACAGTGTGATTTTTAATGTGCCTCACGAAAGCCTTTTAAACGTGGGCCAGATTTTCTTCGTGTAAAATAGTAGTACATCAGAAGATGATGATGATTATTATTATTTTGAGATGCGACATGTGAACGAACATGGAATTTGAATCGAGTCCCAGAGGTTAGAGGCTAGAGGCAAGAGATTGATTGGGGTATCAACTTTCAATCAAGTTTTCTTCAACAATAATCTGCTTCTTCGGCTTGTATGTAAATTTTCGTGAAAATTGTTGATTATATATATATATACACACACACACATATTATATGTGTGTTGCTTATTTCTGTTATGGACGAATTACTGAATTGAAGTCAAAATGGGGGACTATGAGTAAGTTGATACTGGTATAAAAACTCTGGAAGCCAGGAGGACGTACAAGAAATCGGTAATATGTATACATATACTAATTCTTAATATAAAAAGCTGATTGATATAAACAGACACGACCTGCAAGGCTTTGTCATGATAGTAGAAATGTTGATATGCACTATATTACAGACCTATCTATTATTGTCTATTGTATATGAATCTTCTGTAACGTATCAGGAGGATTCAATTTGGAATTTTGAGAAGTACTACTAGTTATAATACTACTTCATAAAACAGAGGAAGAGTGACGTGATGCAGGGATGCAGCCATTAATCAGTTGGGGGGGACCTGATGAAGGGGGGATTGGGATTGGGATTGGGGTTGGTGCAGCTGCTGCAGTTTGGTATTTGACATTGCACGCAGTCGCCCGGTGATCTCAGTGAAAGATGGTCGAGCCAGTGGATCGGGTGCCCAACACTGCTCCATCAGTAGTCTCCATTCTGAATCGCAATAGCTTGGAACAGCTGGTCTCAATGTGTTGTTTACTATACCACCTGATGAGTGATGATGATGATCCATCACCATATCATATATATATATATATATATATGTATAGCATGATGATGATTGAGGTCTTCAGGGACATGGAGACATACCAATGATTGCTCCATAATGCATATTGGCATAAGGCTCCTCTCCTGTCAGGATTTCCCAAAGCACTATCCCGAAGGAGAACACATCCACCTTTACATTGTTACTTATGTCAAACAAACGATGGATGGAATGGATGGAATAATTAAAGGGATCTATAGATGCTGCTGTTTTCATCTAATAATAATAATAAAGGGTGTCACTGTCAGTCAGTGTTTCAAATTCTCACCTTCTCAGAAACCTTGCTACTCCCACCATTTAACAGCTCCGGAGCCATCCATGGAAGGGTTCCTCGGACACCGCCACTCACTAAAGTGTTTCTTTTTATTTTTGACAAACCAAAATCACCCACCTGATGATGTTCAATTTTTTTTTTTTTTTTTTTTCAGATAAATCACACCAAGCAAGGAGTAACTGGGTAAGGCAGGTGGTCATCTTTGAGTTTATAATTATGCAGTAATTTATACTATTGTCTTCTGTTTGTATCTTCCTCTGGCTACATATTCCTTATTTGCCCTTCATTCTCATTAACTACCAGTATAATAATTTATAGGTTTTGCTCTTATGACAGCAATCACTCATATGCTGCAATCTGCACATATGTCATTGGATTTGAACCCTTCACCCCGACCAAGTGACAACAATTTCTTTTATCCGCTAAAAAATACTTTTGGAGTAGAAATAAAAAGTGCTCGAGGTCGAGGATTACCTTGCATATGGGCCTGGATGTATCCTTCAAGTTCACAAGTAGGTTGTCGCATTTTAGATCAAAGTGCACTATGTTCCTTGAATGCAAATATTCCATTCCAAAGGCTGCATCCATGGCAATGATGAGGCGCTTGCGGCGATCAAGCCTGAACCAATCAAATGTCAACAGGTCCAATACTAAGAAAGGGCAGAGACGATTCACCATAAATAGCTTGCAATTACCTATCCTTGGAAATTAAAGCGTGCCGAAGGGACCCATTCACCATGAACTCCGTCACAGTTGCAAGTGTCCCTCCTGGCCCGTCTTGCACAACCCCATAAAACGCCACCACATTGGGATGATGAAGCTTAGACAGAATGCCAGCTTCATGCCAGAACTCAGCTGTCTAAAGAATGTCATACAAAATGAGACTGTCAAGAGTCAAGCATGAGGAGGGAAATGATAAATAATTGAGATGCCATGTTCTTTTTGGAGAACCTCACCAGCCTCTCCTGCTCAGATGAGCGACCGATGAAACAACTCTTCTTTATTCTCTTAATAGCAACATCAGTTCCTCTCCATTTACCGTGATAAACAGTCCCATAGGTTCCAGAACCCAACTCCCTCAACTCTTCAAGATCTCGGTTCTTGATAATCTGAAACAGAACAAGAAACAGTAATGGACAGCCAGCTGTGGAATAAAGCATCATATCCAATACTTATGGTCATTCTACACTCTATCATGTTATAGTTGATATCAATTATGTCTATCCCCATCACTCTACCGGACTGCATATTGAAGCTATCAATACTTAGACCAGCAGTCATCAACACAAGCCAAGCATCATTATGAATAGTTAAGCCATTTTACACCGATTAACATGCAATAGTTCCAATTGACATGGACAGGCCAGAGTAATCATTTTGCTATGTCGTCTTTAAGAAACTAGATGTGCAGAATATTGCTTCAATTTCATGGGTGCAAGTGCAAGTTCATTCAGTTTCTCTCCCAAGTCACAGGAGGCACAAACACACTCATGCATATATACTGTACATATATATATGTATACCTGCAGGGCACTGGGATCAAATTCTCTATGGGAGAAGTCAGGAAGAGGGAAGCCCGCGGGCTGGGCTGCTTTCTTGTCATCCTTCAAAGTGAACAACTTGTTGGATAATATGATTAAAGCATAACAAAAACCTCAAAAGTTCTTTTAACTTACTTAAATGATACCTGATTATCAAATGCAAATGGCTTTGAATTCTTGGAGAGACTAGGTTGTGGGCTTTGAATACCAGTTCTCGAAGGAAAATCATACTCATAGCACTGGTTTGTGGCGTTGGGTCTTACAACGCCAGAATATTGCCTGGGAACATCTGTTGCACCTGCACCTGCAGCTGCATCAAAAAACACAATTAGGATGATCCTGATCCATGAGAGAAGTACAATTATATTATGTGGGAATGGCTAGTGCTTAGGTTCATGATTAGTTGGGTTTGTGATCAAACCTGCTGCAGCATCACCATGCAGTGCAGAACCCTCAATTGTTGTAGCCTTAGAAAATATTTCTGATAGAAAATCACGAGGAAAATGGTCATGAACATTGATAAGGATGTCCCCATGATCTGGAGTGCCAGCAACAATATTTGGCCTACTTTGGGAAGCAACTGTAGGAGGAAATTCTTCCCTAGCCACATGTTTTCCATTTTTATTCATTTCCATCTCCCCTTGTTTCTGTGCAGACTCCTCATGGAGACGCTCTGAAATCACTTGACTTATCTGAGGAAATTTCAAGCCAGAAGTAACATTAATAGGATCTGGTGCAGTATTCCTCTCAGCCTTGTGATCATAGCTGGTAGTCATTTTACCAATTTCATCAGCCTCTTCTTTTCGTCTTTCAGAATTCCTTTTTGTGTCCAGTAAACTTGTGCTTGTTGATTCAGAAAAAATGCCAACTTTTTCCAAATCAGAGAGTACATTTTGAGTCGTCTTGTCAACAGATTCTGTGATTTGTTGTGAAACATCTGATTGTGAGTGAGAAACTAGGGGCTGTGGTGCTGGAAAATCATCAGATTTGGCTGAACGATTAATCTTAGACTGTTCCCTGTGCATTCTTTCGGAATGAAATATTCTTTGAGGAAGAACACCTGGTTCACAGCTGATATCTTTCATATGCCAGTTAGTGTCACTGCCAACTTGAACTGGCAGGAGCGTCCCAGAAGAAGTGCAAGAATTGTCATCCAGACCAAGGTTATTCATCTTCTCAACCTGAATAACATTTGAAACCTCATTACTCTTTGTGTCATCAGAGTTCTTTTCATATACTTCTGTTGGTAAGGCCCACTTCCCCTTTTCCATGGACATGCTGCTAGCTGCAGATGCTGGCTCAGATTTCATGTTATTAAAAGTTGAAATATCATATAGATGGGAGGAGTTAGTTCTCCCATCAGGCATTTGTGCATCAACCCGAATAATATTTGCTCCTGGAACATGATCTCTATCAGACTCAATCTTCTCCTGCAATAAAGTATTATCCAATCCAGATACAAAAGGTACCTTGGCACTTATACTTCCAGTCCCAGGTTGTTGACACTCCACATTTGAGGCCACGCGAGGAATCTTGAATCCGAGTACAGGATCAGAGATGAATTTTTCTGCAACCTGTGCCTGTTTTGTTGGATGAGATGAACCATATTCACATTGGTTAGCAGATGGTGGGACGATAATCATGTCATTTACTTTGGGGAGGATTTTCACTTGGTTTAGCACACATGATGAAGGCCTCTCCGATGGTTCATGGACAGTTTTGACCTGGTAAACAAATGAATCAGCATCTCGTTTTGAGCTTGGCAGGTCCCCTTGATAAGATTTATTTGGTGAAGGTGAGATTGCAGCTGTTGGAATTTCATCACCAAGGCTTGCAGGAATTTGACCAGCCTCTCTTTCAACACTAAAACTGAGTAAATCATCTAAATTGCTGCCCAAATGGCTCTCCACGCCGATTGAGTTTCTTCTTGATCCAACGTCCATGCCATTTACAGCAACAACGAATTGAATATCAGAATCACCTTCCATGTTCTCTAGGCCAAGTTCAGAATCCTCCATTTCATTGTCAGAAATGAGAAAAATCCTAAGTTTCTGTGATCCACAATCACCTAGTGCATTACATTCCTCCATCATATTCTGCAAGTCCTCATCAGAGGATACAGATACCAAAGCATCGAGATCCTCATCAGGAAGTTGATATTTGATAGAATGAGGTTCATTATATATCCTTAATGTCTTCCGCTTAAGCTCCTCTAATGAAATATCTTTGCGAATTCGTAGGATGCGTGTTTCACCCCCAACATATCTGAGTTTTCGATCACTTGGACGAGGCAAAACTTTGCCACCACAACTGCAGAGCAGCTTGATTGCTCTAGATGGTCCGAACGAAGCTATGGAAGAATGATTAATAAATCTCTGAACACCTGTGCTTTCTGATAAGGTTCTAGTTGCTGAATGAAGCAGCCTGCCAACAGATTTTTCTTCAATTTGAGATTGAGATCCTTGCTTTACAGGACCATCTTTCAATTTATTTTGTTCAACAGAGGGAAACAAGGGACCATCAGATGGAACCTCAGAACCAGGATGAGATGCTCCAAGTATGCCGTGCGGGTCCACAGCTGCAATTTCAGCATTGGTCCCTGCAGAAGGGTTTGGGACATATTGCTGCCTGGGATTAACCCTTTCCCACATAAATTCAAGGGCAAATTCCTCGCCAGTCTGAATGGAGTAGTTAAGAACAGGTCTTGATCTTGCACCAACTCCATTATTAAGATCAGATGGCCTGTAGTTCACATTCCAGGAACTGGGAGGATCCTGAGTCACTCCCCGATGTATGGAACCCTGCTGCATGCCCTCATTCCTGCCACTAATTTGTTCAGAGTTCATGTGCTGGCCTATTAAAAATTCTCCAGGTTTTTGTTCCATCTCGACACAAGCTTGCAACTTGTTGGGTGCAAATTTTCACTTCTCAATCAGGCTCCAAAATATGAAACAAGCTGATTGTATTCATTACTCGATTCGACTTTCCAACTGTCCAACTTTTCTCAAGGTACGGCAGTTAAAGAGGTAAACCAACACCACAGTTATGCCGAGATGAATCTGAGATAATAAAATACACATGCTCAGGATACAGAAGATTGTGCAGCAGAAAGGACAATAGTACAATATATGAAAGGACAGTGAAAGGCAGAAGAGGAATTACTTGAGAAACTTAGGCCGGCCCACACCACACTGGATAGTAGTGATCAACAACATAAGTTACAAATACTGAAACTGAACTACCTCGAAGAATAAGCACATCATTCTCTTCTTATATAGGTGAATCGGTGGAGGGTCATCAGTCATCATTGAAATACTATTGTGTTTTCTTGGCTTAAAAATGAATGCAAAGTGTAAAGCAAGAAATGTGTAAGATACAAAACTGTGTGTAGAAGAAGAAATGAAAGTTGTTGTTTACCATGATCATGATGATCCTTGGTGGTTGACTTTTAACATTTTTTACAGGGGTCAAACTAAACTAAAGTGATGGTGGTGCTGGTGCAACGACATATATAAAAAGTGAGGAGGGGCAGAAAATCGGCACAGTTTATGCAATATATATATGCATCATGATCGAAATTCGCACACGCAAATTATACACTTGATACAAAGTAGAAAGAAAGGCATACCGTACGTCCTTGTTGAGTCTGGGAGTGTGATCGATAATATAATTGAGGGCGGGGCGGTGGGAGTGGGAATTAGTTGAAACTTGATGATGATGATGATGATGATAAGCAAAAATATTACTCCGTAATTGGGAAAAGTAAGTTTGATGAGGATGGGAATTGGGATGGTTGAAGAAAAAGTTGGGAACTCACTCCAGAAAGTAAAAGAAAGGGATAGGAGTAGTATATATACTATATTGATAGGACTATAGGAGTAATAATAATAATAAGACTAATACATAACATATAGTAGTAGTAGTAGTAGTAGTAGTAGTAGTAGTAGTAGTAGTAGTAGTAGTACAAGTGATGAAGAGCAGGAAGAAGATGGGGGGTAGGGTGGGAAATGATGAGAAATGGAAGGTAGAGAGCGGATGATGATGAGATTGATTTGATGATGATGATGTTATATTGTTTCCTACTTCTTACCTAATTCCCAATTGAGTGTAGTGTAGGGTAAAGGTAAAGCCTTTCAAGGGCTACACTACACTACACTACACTACAGGTGGCAAACAAGGCCTGGTTACTGGTGGCTGCTGCACATAACATAACATAACATAACATAACATATACTATGAATTAATGGTTTTCTACCTCAGCCTCAGGCTTAGGCTCAGGCCCCTTCTCCTCCTCCTCATCTTCTTCTTCTTCTTCTTCTTATTGTTGGATAGATAGGAGCTGGAGTTGCAGGCAGTCTTGATGAATGGACAAAAGAGAGTAGCTAGCAGCAGGGAGAGGAAGGAAGGGTCATAATTTTGACGACTTTTGAGAAAGGAAAGGGGTAGAGATGATTGATTAGAAGAAATTGAAACTTGATGTGTGGGGTGGGGACATGAACGAACTGATGAAAGTGGTTGTTTAAGTTGAGGGGCAAATTAAATAAATAAATGCAGGCCAAGATAGATAGAGATTAGAGAGAGTGGAGTGGAGTACTGCATGTCCAATATAATAATAGTAGTATTAATGGGCCATTGGGAAGTAAGAATCCAATATAAGTAGGAGAAGGAGGAGGAGCAAGTCCAAGTAAGTTCTATATACTCCTAGCTAATTGGGGTTGGAGTTTGAGGAGGCGAGGATACCATCATCATCATCCATCATCATCATACAAGTTATTCATAACATGGTACCTAGCTAGCTTAATTATTTCTTGCATTATACTCCACTATATAGTATATGGTTTTGTATTGCTGGCCCGCAGTATGCTCTTGCTTGATGTAACAATTAAACTCTAATTTAATTTGTGCGTCATTGCACCACTAGCACTACAAGAAAATTGCGTTTTACCGACCGAAATTACCGACCGACATGTTGCGGGTCGGATTTACCGACCGCAGGGCCGACCGCAACATGCGGTCGGTAATTTAGAGCCGTTATGGGGACCCGGTTTCCGGACGACCGCTGCACCGACCAAATTTAATTTGGTCGGTGATACCGACCGAATTACCGACCGCAGTTGCGGTCGGTAATTTTTTTTCAATTTTTTTTCAATTTTTTAAATTTTTTTTTATTTTTTAAAAAATAATTAATCTCCCGACCGCATTACCGACCGAAATGTCGGTCGCTAAATTTTTTATTTATATAATTTAATTATTTATATATTTATTTATATATTAATTTATATTTAGCTTAATTTTAAAATGATCTTATTAATTTTTTATTTAATTCAGTGATTTCAGGTTTTTTTTATTTAATTATTTTATTTTATATTTTACCATTTAATTAATGAAATTTTATATTATTTAATTAATATAATTTTAATTTTTATTTTATATTTTAATTTAGTTTCTAATTTACACATTTATATGTATAGATGTACTTATATAGGTTATATAAATAACATTTCATACAATGAAATGAAATATGAAGTGCACAGATGGCCAGATGTGCGAGGGATCCAATTGCCTACCCGAGTTCGAGGCCTCTCTTAAGCAAATTTTTTCAACATATATATTTGGGAAGGTTTACTATATAGGACACATGGCGGAATATGATTAATAGGCTAGAGACCTAGCCAAGCTGGTTAGGGGTGTGGTTGGGGATGTTGAGGTGATTGGTTCGAGTCCCCTCCTGAGCACGCCATTTTTCCATAAAAGATAATTACCGACCGCAAATTGCGGTCGGTAATTCGGTCGGGAAATTTACCCCGGGACCTCTTGGGACTAGATAGTACCAACCGCACGTGCGGTCGGTAATTCGGTCGGGAAATTTACCGACCACCGTGCGGTCGTTAATTCGGTCGGCGGATCCCGACGGAAAATTTTCCTGGTCGGCGCTGGATTTCGGACCAAAGGTTTATCGACCGACACCTCTGGTCGGTGGTGCGGTCGGTAAGTCCTGGGACGACCCGCGTCCTTGGGTTGTGCGGTCGGTAAACTCAATTTTTCTTGTAGTATAGCTTGCTGGGGCTTGATTCCGATTTAGTATTATAGTCAATACTACTATGTTATACACTATACTACTACTTCACTAATACTAAAGCATAGACGACAGACAGCAAACAGATCAAAGTATCTGCTGCAGGTGGATTATATTTTTATATATTCTTGACATTTTGTAGCAAAAACTAGTAGTACTACTCCGTATTTGTGATGAGTCATGTATGTATGATGACTCTTGTTGTGCATGTCCAAATACTAGCCCTGCCACGTTTTTCTTTTGATGACTAATCAGTCTCAACAATATGTATAAATACCTGTACGAGTAAATGGAAAAAACACACGCAGGCAACAATTTTCATTCCTTTCGTCTCCACTCACTCTCTTATATTTCACTCTCTTCACCCACTCCATAATATTTATTACTCTGCACTATCTAGTACCACATATTATATATATACTCCAACCTATATTAGTTGTGAGCTAATAGATATATACATAACACGTTATCAGCACGACGTTGTCAGTTCAAGTCTTGTTCAAGTTTTGCTGAAATACCAGTTGGGTTCTGCTCGAGGTTTGCCGAAATACAAGTTCGTATCGGGTTTCTGCCGAAAATCTCCAAGTCTACAACGAAGTTATCTGAGGTAGTATATTTATACTATTTCAATATAATTATGGCTAATTTGACAAAATAAGAGTTTATGCCGTTGGAAAGATCCGGGAATAATTATTTATCCTGGAGAATGGATGTTGAAATACATCTTGAATCAATGGGTCTAGAAAAGACCATTATGAAAGAAAATACGGCCACAGGCCAAGACCGTGCAAAAGCTATGATTTTTCTCCAACATCATCTTGATGAAGGATTAAAACTAGAATATTTGACGGTGAAAGATCCTCGTGATCTATGAGAGAATTTGAAAAAACGATATGATCATTTAAAATTAATCAGTCTCCCAAGTGCCAGACATGAGTGGCAACAATTGAGGCTGCAGGACTATAAGTCTGTAAATGATTACAATTCAGCCATGTTCAGAATAACTGCACAATTGAGATTATGTGGCGAAAAAATAACTGAAAGTGATATGTTAGAGAAGACATTCTCAACATTCCATGCCACAAATATATTGTTGCAGCAACAATACAGAGAAAAAGGTTTCAAAGAATATTCTGAGCTTATTACTTGCTTGTTACTGGCTGAGAAAAACAATCATCTGTTGATGAAAAATCATGAGTCCCGACCAATAAGAAGTGCACCATATCCTGAGTTGAATTTCACAGAATCATCTAATCATGGTCGTGGACGTGGCCAAATGGGACCTCGTGGACGTGGCCGAGGCCAAGGTCGTGGTCGTGGGTATGACCGTGAAAGAAACAATGTTTATATAAGGCCAGAACCATATTCACGCGACCAAAATGTTGAAAGAAAGCAAAGCAATAGCCATCAAAACAGTCGCCCGAAAAATTATGCCGATAAAGGCAAAAGGAAAGTTGAAGACAAATGCCACCGTTGTGGTATAGAAGGGCACTGGGCACAAACATTTCGTACAGCAAGTCACTGGGTGAAGCTTTATCAAGACTCATTGAAAGAAAAGAATAAGCAGGTTGAAACAAACCTTGCTGAGCAAATTGCTGACGACATTGCAACTACAAGTGATGCTATTGTGAATGCAACCGAGGCCACAAATGATGATCTGCTCATAGAGCCAGCCTTTGGTGTTGCAGATTTCTTTAATGATACTGCATAACTTTGTTTTAGTTTTTGTTGTACCACTACTGTATTAAATCTCGTTTTGCTACTGATATTATAATATTTTCTTTTTCGGAAAAAATGCCAGCACAATGGGATTGCAAATTGGTGATAAAGAAATATGTCTTATAGACAGTGCTTCTACGCACACGATATTGAATAACAAAAAATACTTTTCCTATTTGGAAATGGGAGATAGATGCATCACCACTATAAGTGGAAGTGCAAATATAATAGAGGGCTCCAGCATAGCCAACCTTCAGCTCCCCAAGGGGACAAGATTGATTGTGAAAAATGCACTATTCTTTCCCAAGTCTCGATGAAATTTGTTGAGTTTTAAAGATATTCGAGAGAATGGATATCATATCGAGACCTTGACATCAGATGGTAATGAATACCTGCTGATTACAAATACCATTTCTGGTATGAAACAAGTGTTGGAAAAGTTATCATGTTTATCCTCTGGATTGTATTATACAAGGGTAAACGATGTTGAAAATTATCACCTGACGGACCATAGGTCTACTGTTCCCAATGAATATATGATTTGGCATGATCGCCTTGGACATCCTGGATGTACCATGATGAGGCGGGTCTTTACAAATTCCCATGGCCATTCATTAAAGGGACAAAAAAATGCAGCATCACGATGATTATATATGTGTTGCTTGCTCCCAAGGGAAACTGATTATAAAGCATTCACCAGAAAAGGTGGGAACTGAACCCCCTAGTTTTCTTGAAAGAATTCAGGGTGATATATGTGGACCTATAGATCCACCTTGTGGGCCATTCAAATATTTTATGGTGTTGCTTGATGATTCAACCAGATGGTCACACGTGACATTACTATCATCGCGCAACCATGCGTTCACGAAATTGCTAGCTCAAATCATCAGATTACGAGTACAATTCTCAGATTATACAATTAAAAATATCCATTTGGATAATGCTGGTGAATATTCATCCCGGACATTTGATGAATATTGTATGTCGATAGGCATAGCCATCGAACATCCTGTAGCCCCTGTGCATACACAAAATGGACTAGCTGAATCGTTTATTAAACGATTGCATTTGATTGCTAGACCATTATTAATGAAGTCTGGGTTATCAGTTTCAGCTTGGGGACATGCTATATTGCATGCAGCAATGTTGGTGCGATTAAGACCGACAAGTTATCATAGTTACTCCCCATTACAATTAACATTTGGGCATGGGCCCAATATATCCCATTTTGAGAATATTTGGTTGCACAGTTTATGTCCCAATAGCACCACCTCAGCGCACCAAAATGGGACCCCAACGAAGATTGGGAATATATGTCGGGTATGAATCACCCTCGATAATTCGATATCTTGAACCATTAACAGGGGATTCATTTACAGCAAAATTTGCTGATTGTCATTTTGACGAATCACATTTCCCGACATAGGGGGAGGAAAGGATCAACCAAAAAAGAATATAAATTGGAAAATCCCAATGGATTTCCTTGATCCTCGTACAAAAGACTGTGAAGTTGAAGTACAAAGAATTGTACAATTGCAACAAATTGCAAATCAGTTGCCAGATGCATTATGTGACTCTAAAAGGGTTACCAAATCTCATATACCGGCAGAAAATGTTCCAGTCAAAATCGATGTTCCAAAGGAACACATTACAAGTGCTAATAATGAGTCTGATCAGCGCTTAAAGCGTGGTAGACCTCTCGGTTCCAAAGAAAAAAATCATCGGAAGAAAAGAGGATTGAATAATGATGTTGATATGATACATAGTATCAAAAGTGACCAAACTGAGCCCTGCGGGGACCTAACTCTTGAAGAGCAAAATCATCAAAGTGATGAGATATCTATAAATTTTGTCACTAATAGAAATATTTGGAATCGAGAAGAAACATCTATTGATATTGCATTCTCATACAATGTAGCACTTGAAGTTATGAATGATGATGAGGATTATGAACCAAATTCGGTTGATGAATGTCGGCAAAGGCAAGATTGGCCAAAATGGAAAGATGCAATCCAATCAGAATTGGATTCCCTGGCTAAGTGATAATGGCCAGAAATGACCATTATTTTCAATCCATTTCCGTGTCTTAAACGGGCATTTGATCGCATTCCGGTCTTACATTAAGTAAGAAAGCAGTCGAATTGGACTGATTTACGCATAATTGTAAAAATATTGAGCTGGTGTGAAAAAAGCATAAATATGTAATTTTATTACATAATTATGTTAGAAAAATCCAAAAACATGAGAAAAAGAAGAGAAAAGAAAAAGGAACAAAAAGATGGGCAAAGAATAAAGCAAGCCCACAAAATACAAAAAGATGGGAAAAAGAGAGAAAAGCCCACAAAAAGAACATTTTCGGCCCATCTGGCCCAATCCAGCAGGCCCAGGAAGACCTCTGTCGCGGAAGCCCTCTGGCGCGATGCAGTGTTCCGCGACAAAGGAGGGTTCCGCGACCAAGCAGCTCAGATGAAGAGGAGACCAGCCAAGCCCTTTGTCGCGATGACCTTTGTCGCGATGGCATGCTCCGCGACAAAGGCACGATTCCGCGACCAAGACACCCAATTAGAGACACAAGACCCAGTCGAGAAGCCTTGCCACATGCAGTGTGTTCCGCGACCAACTTGATGCTCCGAGACAAAGCTGTGATGTGTGTGATGTCTTAAGACACAATGGGCTAGAATCAAGGCCCATGGGCTTAGGGTTACACTTCTATAAATATGAGGTGTCTCCCATGAGCTAAGGGTTGGAGAGGTTGGAATTTTTGTAGAGCTCTCTTGAAGACAAGCTTAGGAGTTCTCCCTTAGGTAGTGTAGTTTAGGTTTATTTTCATGTATTATTTAATTTTTGCTCTTAGCTTAGTTTAGTTTAGTGTTTTTACTGTTCACAGTTAACTAGATAGCCACTTTAATACCATGTTTTGGTTTCTAAACTTTTGTTTTAGGGTTTGTAATACCCAAATCATGGGTATTAGCAACACTCCTTCAATAATATGGGAAAACATTCATCATTTGTGTCCCAAATCATGAAATGGGTCTCACACCCCATGGATTTATGCTTTCTTTTTCATTTCGGGGTCATTTGACCCCCATTTTGCTATTTTTATGTTTACTGTTGGCATATTATGGA
The DNA here is from genome assembly GCA_030278955.1 of Hygrophila difformis. Classification (NCBI taxonomy): domain Eukaryota; kingdom Viridiplantae; phylum Streptophyta; class Magnoliopsida; order Lamiales; family Acanthaceae; genus Hygrophila; species Hygrophila difformis. Next base: position 651,386 of record JAOANR010000013.1, on the reverse strand, counting down.
TAATGTTGTGTGTATGTGTGATCAAACCCTAGATTAGGACTCTTGCTTTATTTTAATATTCTGCCCAGCTTTGTTTATTTTTGCTTAAGCATGTTCTTCCTTATTTTGAGTGTTCCTTGTTTGTTTTTAGCTTAGAATAGCTTTTTGATCTGAAATAGGGTGAGATCACGCTGTTTGCATGCCACTGTTCATTTCTGCTTTTTCTGACTTTTGTTCTGAACCACCTTGGGCGCCAACCGCCTTTTGGCGCGGAACCACGTTCCGCGACAAAATGGTTGTTCCGCGACCAAGGTGTTTCAAAACACTTGTCTCCATAATTTAAAACCCTTTGTCGCGGAACACCTTGTCGCGGAGCCACGTTCCGCGACAAAACCTTCCATGCATAGCGACAAAGGAGCCAAACCCTTGCATGTTGTCTGCATGGCTTTTTGTCGTGGAATAATCTTGTCACGGAACCACGTTTCGCGACAAAATCTCATTCTGAGACAGAAAAATTATGCCATGTTCCTTATTCTTTGAACACTTTGTCGCGGACCACTTTGTCGCGGAACCACGTTCCGCGACAAAACCTTCCATGCATAGCGACAAAGGTTCAAATGCTTTAAGAATTTTCAGAAGATCCTTTGTCGCGAAACACCCTTGTCGCGGAACCACGTTCCGCGACAAACTCTTGCGTAGCGACAAAGAGGCGTTATGCTGCCAAAAATTCTAAAAACTTGTCGGGATACCCATGTCGCGGACCTCGGACCGCGACAAAATTTATGGTATCGCGACAAAGGTTCCCCTCTCTCTTTTTAATCTCAAACCATCTTCATTCTCTTCCTACATTATATTGCAACACTCACATCATAACCCCACGGGTTAGGGTGTAACATTTTGGAATTGCAATATAGGGTGTTATGCTGCCCAAATTTTGATTCTTCATTTGCATCACTTAATTAATTGAACCCTTGAGTCACCAATGATTAAAGAGTGAGATTAGCAATAATCAAACATCAATAATCATCATGATTAAAGGACCTTTGTTCAATTGCCATTAAAACACTCCTCTATAAACAAAATCTTGATGGCTTAAACAGATAATCCGGACTGTAATTAATTATGGTAGGAAGGATTATTTAAGACCATCAATTGTGGACCCAATCCACAACCTTGCATGAGAAACCAATGTCTCTCATACAAGGAATCTTCTTTTATTTCTTGTTGATTTTGTCTTTGCGTGTTGTGTGTAACCATTAGTAAAGAATACATCAGACTAACGTTGGCGGGTATTCCCTCATGGATAACTAGCTCGTATTCTGGGTATTAATTACTAAGTGTTATTTTGCATGGTCTGGATGACTATCAGTGGAAGCCTTGGCGGTTCGCCCATCCGGGGTTATAATAGCTGCTCGGCTGACTCCCATCCAGATACAGTTTTATTTTTCTTATCTTAATTTCCAAACCCAAAGTCCAATCTGCAATGGGAATCAGTTGGCATCAGTCAATGCCCACTGACGATCATTATAGAAGGGAAGCATGTAGGTTTTTATCCGAATTCACAGACAGTGGAGGCCCAACTGGTATTGACACCACCATTATAGGGTCTAAGCTGTCTAAATTCGCTCCATCCGAGTAATTGGGAGATTGGACAGTAGATGTTTACAGTCCACCTGATTATTCTGCCATCACTTTGGTCCCTTGACCACTTCACATCTGTGTTTCACCTTCTGTCTAGACCCGCATCTATATTTTGGGTCAATTAATTTTACACTTCCCTATATCTTTATGCATGATAATATTATTATGTACTATTGTGGTCTGTAATTATTTTGGGATCCTTCCCTTGGACAATAGAAGTCTAGATCTCAAACAGATATTGCGTATTAAATTTCCAACAAAAATCTCTTTACAAAATCCGGATCTGAGAAAGGGATAAATTCCTCAGTTATGACTAATTCATATTCTGTCAAGGGTTGTATTTTGGGAAATTAGAAACAGATTCAGCGATTAGGTCTCGCCTAGACTGAAAGGGTCTGTGTTTTAACTGAGAGTCTAGTACCTGATAGGGAATGATTTTCAAATCCATTATTTTCCAAAATTGCTGGTTGTTGGAAATCTAAGATTAAGTACTACACCGAGATGGGGTCCACTTGGACTCAAATACAGTGTAGTAAATAATCTCAGAGGAACATCATCCAGGCCTTGGCTATTTTCTAAAGATAGGGTTGAGTTTTCTTTCAACTACTATCCTCTTCTGCCAAAGCCTATTTACGAGTCTTGAGTGAGTGCATCCGGAATGAACTAAATCATTAGTTCTTTTCATTAGTTTGTATCTCATAATCACCCGGAAGGAAGTGAACACACTAGTGGTTCACCAAGAGCCGGGAATTCTTGATCCATACTCCTTCATCCTGAGGGGGAGCTGTCTTTTACTACCAGGGTCAGATTTTCAAAACCTCCGAGTGATAGGTTTTAAATGCTTTCTTTACTGCTTTCTTTTAACCGCTTTCATTAGAGGTCACTCGGTTGAATTGAGAGTTGTGTAACTGCTACTAGGATTGACAGTTAAGGGATAGTTCAAAACTTGATTAGAGTCTTTGGGTGTGACATGGGAGAATGATAGTAGTACTCGGCATTTCAATAAATGATATGTCGGGTGTTGCTTTTCCACCACAGATGAAGTAACACACCCAGGCCAGGGCAGTTACGAATTTGTGGTATCTTAGAATTTGCGGTCTTAAGAACATGTAAACTCATATCGTAAGTACCTGTCTGTTAAAGGGAAAGCATTATTGAGAGCATGAGAATTAGCTATCTGATAGAATTATCCCAAACAAAGATCTGTGTATAAAAATGGAAGTTTATTACTGCTGTGTCTAAATCTTGTCCAATTTTCATTCTTTTCTCCCTGTCCCTTCTGTCTACATTGTGATTCAGCTTCACGGTTGGCACAATGTAAATTTTCCCTGCTTTCATAGATAACGTTTATCGCATTCTTAGAATAATCTTTACCCGCTGTCTAGAATAGATTTATTCGCTTTGTAGAGTAACTTAAACGCTTTTATAACCTAGTTTAAATTCATGTCAGTAGCTATTAATCAATTCTCAAACCTATTGAGCAATACGAATGGAAAATCTAGTAAAACGACGTGGGCCCTGCTTCTATCGCACATCCTCCAGTGAACGATCCGGTCTTACTATAAATTACTGCAATTTTTGACACCGTGCGCTTTCGGGCCACAGTTTCTTGAACACGAGCAATAAAAACATGACTACTTATAAATATATCCCTAATCACAACTCCATCATCATAAATTGATTTCATTAAATAAAACCTAAACCAGGATCATGATTTTTCGGAAAATACTCATGTAGTGGGAATCTGTCAAAAAGTTTCATGGCAGGAAATCTTATAGCAAGAATTGATGAGAAGTATCATGGCATATTTGCCGGGGATCCTCAGTGTGACAGGCTGAAGGTCAACCTATCCCGGCTATGCCATGAGATTTGTCAACATTTCATGACAGAGAGGACCACAGCGCCATTTGAAACGAAAGCACCACACTTGAGTAATAAAAAGACTAATAATCTTAATATATATCCCTAAACCCTTTCCCGTGAATCATAACTCTTTTCTTCTAATAAATCTAACCTGGTATATCTTAGAAAACGCTCGTGTTGACGAAATTGTCAAAAGTTTCATGGCGCCGTTGCCGGGGAGGATGCAACGCCGTTTTATTAAGAGAACTACATTCCTCATTGCTCCTAGAGTAGCGTATACATATAATTATAAATATTCACCTTCAGAACCAATTCTAACCTGGGGATTGTACAGGTACTGTCATCATTGAAGCCGTTGTTCTATGCAAAGGAGGAAGCAGACGCCAGCCAAGATCCCGTTTAATTCAGAGATAGAAAAGACAGCTCGACGTCTTAGGGCGGAGACTAAACGAAGAAGGGAACGGGAATGACAGGCACTACTTTCGCCAAGCACCAGCAGCGATATTTCCGAAATGGCAAACCCTGACATCCCACCAATCATTCAATCCAATCCCCCACTTCACAACATTGAGGAAGACCCCGAAGATGCTGATAACGATGATTTGGATGATCCCCCTCCCCAGATCATACAAGGAGGTGGGAACCCACCAAACATGGAACAGCAGCACTTCGAGGCACCCCCTCCCAATCCGAACCATCAAAACCCACCAAACAACCAGAACCAACCAAATCAGCAAAATTTCCAAAACCAGCAAAATCAGCAATACCATAACCCCCATCAGAATCCCCCGAATCCGAATGATTTCAATGATCCGAGGAACTATTTCATGCCTCAGAACTACTACCCACAGCAGTACCAAGGCGGGCCTGAGAACAATCATCAAGCAGCAGCAGCTGCTGATTACATGCAGCCGATTTTAGAGCCATATCTGAATATTCCTGGACAAGCTCCATTCTTGGCCAGGAACTTCGAATTGAAACCGGCCCTAATCAATCTAGTCCAGAGCAACCAGTTTGCCGGAGCAAGCCATGAAGACCCCCATGATCACCTGCAAACCTTCCTAGAATTGTGTGATACGATCAAAAATCGTGATGTATCTGCAAACACTATTCGACTAAGGCTATTTCCTTTCTCTCTGACAAGCGGAGCACGAACATGGTACAAGTCACTGCCCGTAAATCAGAAGTCTACATGGGAAGATGTGATCAGAAACTTCCTAGCAAAATACTTCCCGGAGTCCAAGGTGGATGAATGCCGCTCCAAAATTGCGGAATTCAAAATGAAACCAGACGAGTCTTTGTATGATGCGAAGGAAAGATTCTTCAACCTACTCAGAAAGTGTCCTCAACATGGCTTCCATGACTGGGAGAGACTGAGAAAGTTCTACAGTGGTCTGACCCCAGCATGGAAATCCATGCTCGATGCCGCTGGTGGTCAACATTTGCTCTACATACCGATGGACCAAGCCTGGGCAAAGATTGAAGCCATGAGTGTGAACCGTTCCGTTCTAACAGATGATGGTAATCTCACTCCCCCTCGTGGTTTATGTGCTGTGAGTACAGTAGAGAAGTCAGACATTGAAAAGCTTCAAGAGCAAGTGGCAGCGTTGTCTGTAAATCAAGGAGTTGGAAGTTCTGCGCAGGGACAGCAAACTGATGTGATCTGTGGACTGTGTCAAGGTGCTCATGCAACTGACACATGCGAGCAAATCACAGCTGAGAGCTGTAACTATGCAGGAGCTTTTCCAAATAGACACCCGAATTTGTCTTACTCAAACAACAACGCTTTGAATTCACATCTCTTGAACAAGCCACAGCAACAGCAGTTCAACCCTCAGCAGAATCAGGGATTTGTTCAGAACAGGGGCCAACATTTTCAGAATCCAGGGTTCCAACCTCAAATTCAGCAGAGGCCGCCTCAGAATTTCCAGCAGCCCAATCAGAGCTTCCAGAATTTTCAGCCCAATCAGAGTTTCCAGCCTCAGTTTGTCCCAAACCAAGGCCAGTGGAATCAGAATCAGAATCAAAATCAGAATCAGAATCAAAAGCCTCCTTCAAGGCTTGAGAATTTGATGACTGATTTCATCACTAGTCAGAAAGAGATCAACAATCAACTGCAAGCCTCCATCAGAAATGTGGAGACCCAAGTTACACAGATGGCTAATGAGATGCAGAAAAGGGACAGAGGTACACTGCCAAGCACCGCGGAAAAGAACCCGCAATGCAAGGCAATAACCTTGAAATCTGGAAGAGTACTAGCTGGACCGAAGGGAGCAGATACTGGAGCGGAATGTGAAGAAGATGATATTGTTGGCAATGCTGGTAAGGAAGCTGATAATGAGAACGAAGCGGAAAAAGAGGCAGCCGAATTGCAGACTGAAGCTGCGCCTGAAACGGCTGAAACAGATAAGGGTACAGGTGAAGGTACAACTTCCTTCCCTTCACCACCAAAAATTGCTAATAACAAGTACATGCCCATGATTCCTTATCCTGCGCGTCTTAAAAATAAAGAACATGATCTTAAATTCAAGAAATTTCTGCAACGATTAAAGTCTGTAGAGATAACCATTCCTCTCACAGAAATGATTTCCGAAATGCCCATCTATGCTAAGTTCTTGAAAGAATTGATTTCAGGAAAAAGGCAGGTTGAGCAGGAAGAGGTAATTATTCTCAACAGCACATGCAGTGCCATCGTTCAGAGGAGAATGCCTGAAAAGAAAGAGGACCCCGGATGTTGCACACTTCCAGTACAATTCGGAAAGGCCAAAGTGAGTATGGGGCTTTGTGATTTAGGATCAAGCATCAATGTGATGCCACTAGCTATGGCTATTCGCCTTAAGCTTGGAGAAATTCAACCGATCAAGATGAGACTGCAACTTGCAGACAGATCAATCACTCAGCCCGTAGGAATCCTTAAGGATGTTGTGGTCAAAACCGGGCAGGTTCTTTTCCCGGTCGACTTCATCATCCTCGATATTGAAGAAGATTCTGAAATGCCACTTATCCTTGGACGCCCATTTCTAGCCACTGGTGGTGCACTGATTGACGCCAAATCCGGAAAGGTCACCTTAAGGGTCGATGGCGAGGAGATCATCTTTGATATGGAGAAATTGCAGAAATTTCCGAATGACAGTTCTTGTTTTTCTTTTGAAAATGTAATAGTTAGGGAAGAGCCAGACTCTGAACTTGATTGTGAAATGATGCTTGATGAACCATCAAAGCAGGTACTGAAGCCTGCTGGCGTGGAGCACAAAGGATGCAAAGCCGTTCACTTTGCCGATCCCGAAACAGGGGATCTGGAGGAGTTTGACGGCATCGAGTTCCATGATGACGCCAACCAAGATGAAGAAGAGGATCCTGTACTGATGCAGGATCCCGAAGGTAAATCTGTTCTCCCACTACCCATTTCTCGCAAACTACTCCCTTCCGTTGAATGTCCACCAGAGCTTGAACTTAAAACATTACCCGATCATCTCAAGTATGCGTTTCTCGCAGAACATAAAAAATTACATGTGATCGTTTCGGCTAAGCTCTCTCAAGAGCAAGAAAATGCTCTGGTGGTCATTCTTAAGAAACATGTACATGCAATAGGTTGGACCATTTCTGATATAAAAGGAATAAGCCCGTCTATTTGCATGCACAGGATTCTAATGGAAGAAGAGTTTAAACCCTCCCGTCAACCTCAGAGGCGATTGAATCCCCTTATGCAAGAAGTGGTAAGGAAAGAAGTTATCAAGCTCTTAGATGCTGGTATAATCTATCCTATCTCTGATAGCAAATGGGTTAGCCCAGTGCAGGTCGTACCCAAACGAGGAGGGATGTGCATAACCAAGAATGAGCAAGGAGAAGAGGTTGCAACCAGGCCAGTGACCGGATGGAGAGTTTGTATCGACTACCGGAAGCTGAACGAGGCCACACGCAAGGACCATTTTCCATTGCCATTCATTGATCAGATGCTTGAGAGGTTGGCAGGGAGAGAGTTTTATTGCTTTTTGGATGGTTATTCCGGTTATAATCAGATTGTTATTTCCAGTGAAGACCATGATAAAACCACTTTTACTTGCCCGTACGACACTTTTGCCTATCGACGGATGCCTTTTGGTTTGTGCAATGCACCTGCTACTTTTCAAAGATGCATGATGTCTATTTTCTCTGAATTTATCGAAAAATGCATTGAGGTCTTCATGGATGACTTCTCTGTATATGGAGATACGTTCGAAGATTGTTTGACCAATCTTGCTAAGATTTTAAAGAGGTGTGAGGACACTAACTTGGTTTTTAATTGGGAAAAATGCCATTTTATGGTCACTGAGGGCATAGTGTTAGGTCATCGCATTTCTCGTGCAGGCATTGAAGTTGATCCAGCCAAAGTTTCCATCATTTCCAATCTCCCTCTTCCTAACTCGATCAAATCAGTTAGGAGCTTCTTAGGGCATGCCGGTTTTTACCGGAGATTCATTAAGGATTTCTCTAAAATTGCCAAGCCGCTCACTAATCTGCTTTGTAAAGAAAATCCTTTCTTAATAAATGAAGCGTGTGTCCAAGCCTTTGACACGCTCAAGAAGATGTTGGTTTCTGCACCGATAGTGCAACCACCCGATTGGTCACTACCTTTCGAGGTAATGTGCGATGCTAGTGGTCTCTCCGTAGGCGCAGTTCTTGGACAACATAAGGATGGGAGACACTGCGTAATTCATTACGCAAGTCATGCCTTGAATGAGGCCCAAGTTAACTACACCACAACGGAGAAAGAGATGTATGCTGTAGTCTTCGCGTTTGACAAGTTCAGACAGTATCTGATAGGTACGAAGACCGTAGTATACACCGATCATACAACATTGAGATACTTGTTTAGCAAACAAGATGCAAAACCTCGATTAATCAGGTGGGTACTTCTGTTGCAAGAATTCGACATCATAATAAAAGATAGGCGAGGTCGAGATAATGGTGCTGCTGACCACTTATCTCGATTAGATAATGATAAAAAGGAAAAAGCCGTCAATGAAGAGTTTCCGGACGTACAGTTGTTCGCGTTGCATCTGCATAATCAAGCTTGTCCATGGTTTTCCGACATAGCTAACTTCTTGGCATGCGGAATAACCCCACAGTTTTCGAACTATCATCAGAGGAATAAGTTCAAACGAGATGTATTAAGTCACTTCTGGGAAGAACCTTATCTCTTCAAACACTGCGCCGATTCAATAATCAGGCGATGTGTGACCGAGCATGAAGCCTATCAAATTGTCAGAAAATGCCATGAATCAGAATATGGAGGTCACCATGGTCCCGCTCGAACGGCCCACAAGGTCCTCGAATGTGGATTTTATTGGCCTCACATCTATGAGGATTGCAGGACATTTGTGAAGGGTTGTGACAGATGCCAAAGATTAGGAAACATCTCCAAGAGGGATGAGATGCCTCAAAAGGGGATTCTCACACTTGAGATCTTTGATGTGTGGGGCATTGACTTCATGGGGCCGTTTCCACCATCTGGTGGAAACTACTATATCTTGGTAGCTGTCGATTACGTATCCAAATAGGTCGAGGCTGTCGCATTACCGACCAATGATGGTAGCCAAGTCATCAAGTTCCTCAAGAACAACATTTTCAGTCGATTTGGCGTACCTAAGGTGGTGATATCTGATGGAGGAACACACTTTATTAATAAAGGTTTTGAAACTTTAATGAGTAAAAATGGGATCCTCCATAAGATAGGCACGCCTTACCATCCTCAGACTAGTGGTCAAGTCGAAGTATCCAACCGCGAGATCAAACACATACTCGAAGCCACTGTCGGGATAACCCGTAAGGATTGGGCACGTAAGCTCAATGACGCTCTATGGGCATACCGCACAGCATATAAGACTCCCATCGGGATGTCTCCATACAGGCTGGTCTTCGGAAAAGCCTGTCATTTGCCTGTAGAGCTAGAGCATAAAGCTTACTGGGCCGTTAAAATGCTTAACTTCGATCCGAAAGTTGCTCAGAGCAAACGTAAGTTGGACCTCAATGAAATTGAGGAAATACGAGCGCAAGCTTATGAAAGCTCTCGAATTTACAAGGAGCGGACCCAGAAGTTGCACGATCGCCGGATCAAACCTAAGTATTTCTATGTTGGTCAACATGTGTTATTGTTCAATACTAGGTTGAAGCTGTTCCCCGGAAAGCTCAAATCTAGATGGGAAGGACCACATGAAGTACTAGAGGTGTTCAAAAATGGAGCTGTCAGGATCCGAACTGATAGGGGCGATATAGTGGTGAATGGACAACGATTAAAAGAGTACCTTGGAAAGTTCGATCCGGAGAAAGAAAGCCAAGCAGTGGCAGACCCGGCTTACACTCAATAAAAAACAACATTTAAAAACACAAAAATTTCAGTTTATATATATATATATATAGTATATATTTATAGTATTTATTTCACGACAAGAAAGTACCCAAAGATCAATTAAACATTTAGAGTACTAAGACTCTAAATGTGAGGATGTTGATATTTGGAGAAAATCTAATGCATCTTATTTGTCTGTCTTGCAGAAGTTAGGAACCACCAAAAAGAAGGAGCAGATAAGAGTAACATGGAAAAACCAGGTTCTTGGTTGGACTAGTTCCATAAGTCTGAGAAAACGTTTTCGGGAGTTGAAGAAATTCAATACCCGAAATAAAATTCACAGATAAATGGAACTGACCCAACCTAATTTTATGCAAGTGGATTATTTAAATTTCAGCCCAGCATTTTGAATTTACTTGGACTGAATTTATTCAGCCCAAATCAAATAAAATGGACTCAGGCCCAACATCACACTCGGGCCCAGTCCAAGAAAATTTGAAAATTCAAAAATTCTTTGTCGCGGAAGGTCCTTTGTCGCGATGTCATGCATCGCGACCAGGCCCTGTTCCGCGACAAACTCCCTTTTACCTTTAACCCTTCTCCGCTTGTTGTCGCGATGCACCTTGTCGCGGAGCATGACTCCGCGACCAAGCCCTGCTCCGCGACACAACCTGCGTTGACCTTGTCTCCATACTGAACTTTGTCGCGATAGCCTTGTCGCGGAGCATGACTCCGCGACCTCTCTGATGTCGCTATGCCTTGTCCGCGACAAAGTCTCGGATTCCGCGACCAAAGTTCTAGTATTTATACCCCCCCACCCCCTCCACTCTCTTTTCACTTTCACTTGTCATTTCAACTTCCTTCAGCTTCTTCATCTTCCTTCCCCCCCCCCCCCCCCCCCATCTTCTTCTTATCCGAACGAACACCACGTGTTCTTCGCAATCTTTCACTCCATTTTCAAGGGGAAACTATGGACCGATTTCACGGACTCCTCCCAAACCTTGGACCCGTGCCTAGACCCGAGCCAAGGAGGGGAGGGTAAACCCTATTTTCACCATGTTCATGGCACCCGTTCGGATCCTTTGTTTTGTTTTTATTTTGTTGTATTTTGGGTGTGATATGGTTAGTGTGCACATTTAACTTTAGATTTTGGAGGTTTTCAAAGTGCTCTCGGCTATGAGCACCATTTTGAAACGTTTGAAACCCCATTTTGAAACTGTAATGGATAAGATTTTGAAGTTTAAAACTGGAAAGAACAAACTGATGAACATTTGGGTATTGTTTTGAATATCTTGATGTTATTGGTTTGGTTGATCTTGATGTGACTTGCACAGTGTTGTGTTGGTGTAATAAAGAGGTAAGATCTTTTTGGGCACATTTGTTCTCATATTGGAAATCTCATGGGAATAAATGTTTGTTTGTTTATGGAAACATAGTACAAACACCCAATAAGAAGCTTCCACTTTTAATAAAAGCAACCCTTTGGAAAAAGACAAACGAGTTATTTTTGTTTAATGTTTGACTTGAGTTTTTGTTCCCAATGGAACACTAGTGTGAGTAAGATAGCAGTATTTTTGTCAACCAACTGCTATCCTTTTCAAAATCAAAAATGGGACCACTCACATCCCACTTTTATTAAATAAAACAAGTCAACCATTTTTAAAATTAAAAACAGTGTTTGCAAATTTTTGATGCCCTAGCTGTCCAAACAGTTCGAGCTATCCAAGAATAGCAGATCCGTTCCGCCACGTCTTCATTGCACACTCCAATATTCGAGCATTCCATTTCCATCTGTCCATCTCATTCCACTTCCAACAAGTGTCTCGGACTTGTTTAATAAAATTGAAAAACTTTTGGGCCCAATGGCCCATTAAAAAGATTTTAGGCCAATGGCCAATTTTGTTTTATTTTGGGCTCCTTAGCCCATTTAAAACCAAATATTATTTACATGTGCTTTAAATCAAAATTCAAGTCAGAAATTTAATAATCTCACATCTAGAGCAAAGCTCTAAATGTGAGGATGTTGGTTTCTGAACTTGAATAATTTCTGAAAATTTTGAAAATTGGATTCATCACTTCTTATCTTTTCAGGGGCAATCCTCCCATCCCAGATCCTGCACCTGAAGGAACCAAGTTGCTGGACTTACCGGTTGAACTCCTTGGTGAAATTCTCTCCCGAATAGGAGAGGATGAAATCAATGAGGTGTTTACTGCACAATGGGTATGCAAGAAGTTCAGGGATGCTGGAAACCTTGCCATCGTGTACAGGCGATGCGAGGTTAACTCCTCCACTGTGAAGAGATGGCAAGGAAGGATCCGTCGGCAAAAGGAGAGATTCCTGCGAATATGCACAACAGCAGGAAACTTCAATCTTCAGATCATCCCAGCACTCAGGGCATTTGCAGAAGGGAATGAGGAGCACGCTTGTGAACTGCTGCGCCCAGGACTTGAGGACAACCATAAGGCATCAATCTTCACCCGCGGACTGATGCTTATGAGTAAGACGGACGAAGGCCAAGTTGAGCAAGGAATCAGAATGATCGACAGGATGGTGACAGATCGATCAGTTTTTCGGTATGCGTCCACCAACGTCCTCGCTTGGATAACAGACAACCCAGACAACCCACAACTGTGGGCGGGCCAAGGAGTCAGAGTCTACTGCCCAAGATGGCATGCACCTCTGAGAAACCGCGATTGGTGTCTGCGTTGTGAGCTTTCCAGCTGCGTCCTCTGGCTCCGATACATGCCCTGAAGAAAGAAGGACGAATCCTAGTTTACTGTACCCTGCTTTGTTTTATTTCCGTTTTAGTAGTAGTAATCTGCAAGGGATTCCCCCTTTTGTGTGTGCAGGTTTGTACTAACTGCACGAGAATCCCTTGCCTCGGATGTATTTATTTGCTTTCCCCGAATTGGAACTCAGCTTTTGAGACCACTGAACAATTCTTTATTGCTTTCCTTTTGAAAAAAGATGTCTGTACAGTCCGAGATGAATAAGTGACTGTCAGACCAAAAATATGCTGTTGACATACTTAGTATGTCAGCAGTGCCTCTTTACTGCTTTCAATTAAATAACCAGCAAAAATATGCATAAACTTGCTCTAAATTCACATGTTGAATTTAGGCTTGTGATTAAATTTTCAAACTTTTAAATTGGGATAATATAATTGAAGACATGCGTGACATGAATTCCTAAGGTTTTGAGCTATAAAAATTTAATGATGCGATCAGCTTATTGGGTAATAAATCTGCATGTTAGAGATTTCGATTGAATAAATTGTTAGAATTAAGCTTTGATTAAATTTGAGAATATTGTATGACATGAATCAACCCAACCTTGTGAGATTTGAGCCATGAGTCATTTTTTACTCATTCATTTTCTTTGATGTGTGAATCATTTTGATTAAAGGAAACTAGAACTTGCGATTGGGACCGATTCAAGATCATGCCATATTCCCGAAATCGAGCATATGATCGAGGCACCTAGAAAACCCAAATTTTTGGCCTTCTTTTGAAATCCAAACCCAAAAATATTTTCCCTTTAGGATCAACCATTTTGAGCCTTAAGCCTAATTTTTCTTTGAAACCCTCTATATTTTCCCAGCCTTCCAAAAAGACCAAGAAATTCAAACCCAAGTGTGCAAGGATAAATTCTATCAAAGGCATTAAACTTATGATCATCAATCCATGCCAATCGGTATTCAATAAACCGATTCAAAACAAAAAAAAAAAAAAAGCTGAGTTGAATCACATTCAACACAAATAAATTGCAAATAACAAGCAATTAGACAATAGTCTAATGTCATGCAATAGAAAAGAAAAGCAAAAGAAAAACAATGATGATCATAAATTTTAGATAAAAATGCCAAGTTATGATAGATTAATTCTTGCCACTTCTTAGCCCAATAAATCCCCTTTCTCACCTAATGTTACAACCGTATGCCCCACTATATCCCTTGAAAAAGACCTCATGATCTCGATTTGAAGAAATGAGCCGGTGGCGAGTTGGTCTGATTGCAAGCTTATGGGATAATTTAATTAAATTTGATTTTGAGCGGTCATGATAAACCCAATTGAGAGTGAGTGATCCTTCCGATTCCCTTATATGTGAGGCTCTACCTTATTGCAAATGTTCATGTCATCCTCTAATTCTCATCCCTAATCCTTGCATTTTTCAAACATGATATTCATGAAGGATTGATAATAATGTTTGATTTGTAGGCCCGATATAGTGAGCAAGTATCATTTCATTAAACACTGCAATCAAGGGAGTTTAATACTTGTAGTTTTTGATTGTCTTATCCCAATCCAAAAAGAATGTGATTTATGAAGCCACGAAAATGAATTGAATATGTAGAGTCCGTGTTCTTACGAACATTGACTCTGACTGCTCAGGGGACGATCAGTATTAAATGTGAGGATGTTGATAATGGCCAGAAATGACCATTATTTTCAATCCATTTCCGTGTCTTAAACGGGCATTTGATCGCATTCCGGTCTTACATTAAGTAAGAAAGCAGTCGAATTGGACTGATTTATGCATAATTGTAAAAATATTGAGCTGGTGTGAAAAAAGCATAAATATGTAATTTTATTACATAATTATGTTAGAAAAATCCAAAAACATGAGAAAAAGAAGAGAAAAGAAAAAGGAACAAAAAGATGGGCAAAGAATAAAGCAAGCCCACAAAATACAAAAAGATGGGAAAAAGAGAGAAAAACCCACAAAAAGAACATTTTCGGCCCATCTGGCCCAATCCAGCAGGCCCAGGAAGACCTCTGTCGCGGAAGCCCTCTGGCGCGATGCAGTGTTCCGCGACAAAGGAGGGTTCCGCGACCAAGCAGCTCAGATGAAGAGGAGACCAGCCAAGCCCTTTGTCGCGATGACCTTTGTCGCGATGGCATGCTCCGCGACAAAGGCACGACTCCGCGACCAAGACACCCAATTAGAGACACAAGACCCAGTCGAGAAGCCTTGCCACATGCAGTGTGTTCCGCGACCAACTTGATGCTCCGAGACAAAGCTGTGATGTGTGTGATGTCTTAAGACACAATGGGCTAGAATCAAGGCCCATGGGCTTAGGGTTACACTTCTATAAATATGAGGTGTCTCATATGAGCTAAGGGTTGGAGAGGTTGGAATTTTTGTAGAGCTCTCTTGAAGACAAGCTTAGGAGTTCTCCCTTAGGTAGTGTAGTTTAGGTTTATTTTCATGTATTATTTAATTTTTGCTCTTAGCTTAGTTTAGTTTAGTGTTTTTACTGTTCACAGTTAACTAGATAGCCACTTTTATACCATGTTTTGGTTTCTAAACTTTTGTTTTAGGGTTTGTAATACCCAAATCATGGGTATTAACAACACTCCTTCAATAATATGGGAAAACATTCATCATTTGTGTCCCAAATCATGAAATGGGTCTCACACCCCATGGATTTATGCTTTCTTTTTCATTTCGGGGTCATTTGACCCCCATTTTGCTATTTTTATGTTTACTGTTGGCATATTATGGATAATGTTGTGTGTATGTGTGATCAAACCCTAGATTAGGACTCTTGCTTTATTTTAATATTCTGCCCAGCTTTGTTTATTTTTGCTTAAGCATGTTCTTCCTTATTTTGAGTGTTCCTTGTTTGTTTTTAGCTTAGAATAGCTTTTTGATCTGAAATAGGGTGAGATCACGCTGTTTGCATGCCACTGTTCATTTCTGCTTTTTCTGACTTTTGTCCTGAACCACCTTGGGCGCCAACCGCCTTTTGGCGCGGAACCACGTTCCGCGACAAAATGGTTGTTCCGCGACCAAGGTGTTTCAAAACACTTGTCTCCATAATTTAAAACCCTTTGTCGCGGAACACCTTGTCGCGGAGCCACGTTCCGCGACAAAACCTTCCATGCATAGCGACAAAGGAGCCAAACCCTTGCATGTTGTCTGCATGGCTTTTTGTCGCGGAATAATCTTGTCACGGAACCACGTTCCGCGACAAAATCTCATTCTGAGACAGAAAAATTATGCCATGTTCCTTATTCTTTGAACACTTTGTCGCGGACCACTTTGTCGCGGAACCACGTTCCGCGACAAAACCTTCCATGCATAGCGACAAAGGTTCAAATGCTTTAAGAATTTTCAGAAGATCCTTTGTCGCGAAACACCCTTGTCGCGGAACCACGTTCCGCGACAAACTCTTGCGTAGCGACAAAGAGGCGTTATGCTGCCAAAAATTCTAAAAACTTGTCGGGATACCCATGTCGCGGACCTCGGACCGCGACAAAATTTATGGTATCGCGACAAAGGTTCCCCTCTCTCTTTTTAATCTCAAACCATCTTCATTCTCTTCCTACATTATATTGCAACACTCACATCATAACCCCACGGGTTAGGGTGTAACATTCTGGAATTGCAATATAGGGTGTTATGCTGCCCAAATTTTGATTCTCCATTTGCATCACTTAATTAATTGAACCCTTGAGTCACCAATGATTAAAGAGTGAGATTAGCAATAATCAAACATCAATAATCATCATGATTAAAGGACCTTTGTTCAATTGCCATTAAAACACTCCTCTATAAACAAAATCTTGATGGCTTAAACAGATAATCCGGACTGTAATTAATTATGGTAGGAAGGATTATTTAAGACCATCAATTGTGGACCCAATCCACAACCTTGCATGAGAAACCAATGTCTCTCATACAAGGAATCTTCTTTTATTTCTTGTTGATTTTGTCTTTGCGTGTTGTGTGTAACCATTAGTAAAGAATACATCAGACTAACGTTGGCGGGTATTCCCTCATGGATAACTAGCTCGTATTCTGGGTATTAATTACTAAGTGTTATTTTGCATGGTCTGGATGACTGTCAGTGGAAGCCTTGGCGGTTCGCCCATCCGGGGTTATAATAGCTGCTCGGCTGACTCCCATCCAGATACAGTTTTATTTTTCTTATCTTAATTTCCAAACCCAAAGTCCAATCTGCAATGGGAATCAGTTGGCATCAGTCAATGCCCACTGACGATCATTATAGAAGGGAAGCATGTAGGTTTTTATCCGAATTCACAGACAGTGGAGGCCCAACTGGTATTGACACCACCATTATAGGGTCTAAGCTGTCTAAATTCGCTCCATCCGAGTAATTGGGAGATTGGACAGTAGATGTTTACAGTCCACCTGATTATTCTGCCATCACTTTGGTCCCTTGACCACTTCACATCTGTGTTTCACCTTCTGTCTAGACCCGCATCTATATTTTGGGTCAATTAATTTTACACTTCCCTATATCTTTATGCATGATAATATTATTATGTACTATTGTGGTCTGTAATTATTTTGGGATCCTTCCTTGGACAATAGAAGTCTAGATCTCAAACAGATATTGCGTATTAAATTTCCAACAAAAATCTCTTTACAAAATCCGGATCTGAGAAAGGGATAAATTCCTCAGTTATGACTAATTCATATTCTGTCAAGGGTTGTATTTTGGGAAATTAGAAACAGATTCAGCGATTAGGTCTCGCCTAGACTGAAAGGGTCTGTGTTTTAACTGAGAGTCTAGTACCTGATAGGGAATGATTTTCAAATCCATTATTTTCCAAAATTGCTGGTTGTTGGAAATCTAAGATTAAGTACTACACCGAGATGGGGTCCACTTGGACTCAAATACAGTGTAGTAAATAATCTCAGAGGAACATCATCCAGGCCTTGGCTATTTTCTAAAGATAGGGTTGAGTTTTCTTTCAACTACTATCCTCTTCTACCAAAGCCTATTTACGAGTCTTGAGTGAGTGCATCCGGAATGAACTAAATCATTAGTTCTTTTCATTAGTTTGTATCTCATAATCACCCGGAAGGAAGTGAACACACTAGTGGTTCACCAAGAGCCGGGAATTCTTGATCCATACTCCTTCATCCTGAGGGGGAGTTGTCTTTTACTACCAGGGTCAGATTTTCAAAACCTCCGAGTGATAGGTTTTAAATGCTTTCTTTACTGCTTTCTTTTAACCGCTTTCATTAGAGGTCACTCGGTTGAATTGAGAGTTGTGTAACTGCTACTAGGATTGACAGTTAAGGGATAGTTCAAAACTTGATTAGAGTCTTTGGGTGTGACATGGGAGAATGATAGTAGTACTCGGCATTTCAATAAATGATATGTCGGGTGTTGCTTTTCCACCACAGATGAAGTAACACACCCAGGCCAGGACAGTTACGAATTTGTGGTATCTTAGAATTTGCGGTCTTAAGAACATGTAAACTCATATCGTAAGTACCTGTTTGTTAAAGGGAAAGCATTATTGAGAGCATGAGAATTAGCTATCTGATAGAATTATCCCAAACAAAGATCTGTGTATAAAAATGGAAGTTTATTACTGCTGTGTCTAAATCTTGTCCAATTTTCATTTTTTTCTCCCTGTCCCTTCTGTCTACATTGTGATTCAGCTTCACGGTTGGCACAATGTAAATTTTCCCTGCTTTCATAGATAACGTTTATCGCATTCTTAGAATAATCTTTACCCGCTGTCTAGAATAGATTTATTCGCTTTGTAGAGTAACTTAAACGCTTTTATAACCTAGTTTAAATTCATGTCAGTAGCTATTAATCAATTTTCAAACCTATTGAGCAATACGAATGGAAAATCTAGTAAAACGACGTGGGCCCTGCTTCTATCGCACATCCTCCAGTGAACGATCCGGTCTTACTATAAATTACTGCAATTTTTGACACCGTGCGCTTTCGGGCCACAGTTTCTTGAACACGAGCAATAAAAACATGACTACTTATAAATATATCCCTAATCACAACTCCATCATCATAAATTGATTTCATTAAATAAAACCTAAACCAGGATCATGATTTTTCGGAAAATACTCATGTAGTGGGAATCTGTCAAAAAGTTTCATGGCAGGAAATCTTATGGCAAGAATTGATGAGAAGTATCATGACATATTTGCCGGGGATCCTCAGTGTGACAGGCTGAAGGTCAACCTATCCCGGCTATGCCATGAGATTTGTCAACATTTCATGACAGAGAGGACCACAGCGCCATTTGAAACCAAAGCACCACACTTGAGTAATAAAAAGACTAATAATCTTAATATATATCCCTAAACCCTTTCCCGTGAATCATAACTCTTTTCTTCTAATAAATCTAACCTGGTATATCTTAGAAAACGCTCGTGTTGACGAAATTGTCAAAAGTTTCATGGCGCCGTTGCCGGGGAGGATGCAACGCCGTTTTATTAAGAGAACCTGGTATATCTTAGAAAACGCTCGTTACTGCTTATTTATATGGAACTTTGGATACTGATATCTATATGAAAGTTCCAGAAGGGTTCAAAATGCCAGAGGCATATAAAGCAAACCCAAAAGAAATGTATTCCATCAGATTACAAAGATCTCTATATGGGCTTAAACAATCTGGGAGAATGTGGTATAACCGATTAAGCGAAAGCTTGCTTCAGAAGGGTTATATAAATGACCCAATATGCCCATGCATTTTTATAAAGAAAAATGAGTCAAGATTTGTTATCATTGCAGTATATGTTGATGATATCAATCTAGTTGGATCCCCTGATGAGATTCAAATTGCTGTTGAATATCTCAAAAGAGAATCCGAAATCAAAGATTTCGGAAAAACTAGAAAGTGTCTAGGTTTGCAGATTGAATATTGAATGATGGAATTCTTGTCCACCAAAAGGCTTATACCCAAAAGGTATTGAAGCGATTCTATATGGATAAAGCACATCCATTGACTCATCCAATGGTCGTAAGGTCACTTGATCCTAAAAAGGATCCATTTAGACCAAAAGCGGAAGATGAAGAAATACTTGGGCCACAGGTCCCATATTTAAGTGCCATTGGAGCACTGATGTATCTCGCAAACTGCACTAGACCAGACATATCATTTGCAGTAAATTTGTTAGCGAGATTTAGTTCATCTCCAACCCTACGACATTGGAAAGGTGTAAAACACCTATTTCGTTATCTCCAAGGGACGATTGATATGGGTTTATTTTATTCATACAATTCTCGACCTGAATTAATCAGCTATGCCGATGCTGGGTATTTATCAGACCCACACAAAGCTAAGTCACAGACTGGCTATTTAATTACATGTGGTGGTACTGCAATATCATGGAGATCCACGAAACAAACTTTGACAGCCACCTCATCGAATCATGCTGAAATTATAGCTATACATGAAGCTAGTCGAGAATGTATTTGGTCAGATCTATGACCAACTACATACGAAAGAATTGTGGCTTATCGTCCGAAGATAAAAACCCTCCAATTATTTTATTAAAGGAGATAGAACGAAACATATTTCACCAAAATTATTCTTTACTCATGATTTGCAGAAAAATGGTAAAATAGATGTGCAACAAATCCGTTCAACGGATAATCTTGCAGATTTGTTTACCAAGGCACTACCAACAGCAACATTCGAAAAATTGGTGAAAAGTATCGGGATGCGCTAATTGAAGAATCTCAACTGATGCTTGGATCAGGGGGAGAATCAAATACAAGAATGATGTACTCCTTTTCCTTCACTGGGATTTTTTTTCCCATAGGATTTTTTCCTAGTAAGATTTTAACGAGGCATATTCTTTGTATAATAGACATGCAGGGGGAGTGTGATGAGTCATTTATGTATGATGACTCTTGTTGTGCATGTCCAAATACTAGCCCTGCCACGTTTTTCTTTTGATGACTAATCAGTCTCAAAAATATATATAAATACCTGTACGAGTAAATGGAAAAAACACACACAGGCAACAATATTCATTCCTTTCGTCTCCACTCACTCTCTTATATTTCACTCTCTTCACTCACTCCATAATATTTATTACTCTGCACTATCTAGTACCACATATTATATATATACTCCAACCTATATTAGTTGTGAGCTAATAGATATATACATAACAATATTTAATTGAGGAAATGAATTTTTTAGGCTATTACAAGGCACCATTTCCACATTTGGGCCATTATGAAATCAATTTCCAATTTTAGGCCATTAGAAACCATCTTTGACCAAATTAAGGTCATTTAGACTATTTTGACTTATTCAAACTTCAATTAACCCTACCAACTTTTACTTTATTTCATTTTGACCCCAGATTTTAGTTTCTTCATTACCATTAGTCCAATATCAGCCCATCATGCTTCCGATAATACAATTAAGTACAAAACTCCATACCTTGAGTTTGACCGCCTTGCTTCCGGGTTTCTCAAGCTCCGGGTTTTTATGGACTTCTTCCAACCACGCAGCCGCAACCGATGGTTCGTCGATTCTTGTCTCCTTCAGCAGCAAACAACACAATCCTATTTCGTTTCCTACCTTAGGATGTATCAAGGTTTGGGGTAAAGGTTTTTACTATATAACGGAGTATTTGGAATATTTGGAAGCTTGGATTTTATTGAAGAAATATTAAAAATATTATCAAACATAATTTCCCCTAATGGAGAAGACAGACACTTAGTTCCTCATGGAGGAAACAAGACTCTTGGGGATGCACCCCATACTATTACAAACACAAAGGAAATTTGCAGAAAGAGAAATATTACAAATATTTTGAAGAGTTGGGAGGATTTTCAATGCCTTCCATCTGCTTCAAACTCCTTTATTTATAGATGCCCGCGGACTTCAGCCCCGGATTCCAATCTTCCTCTAAATTCTTGTGACGTCACTGCGTTCGTCACTTGGCCTTAATTTCCACCGGCTACATTATTGTCCTTTTTTGAATTATTGCGTTAAGTGGCTTTTTGTCAACTTTCCACCTTCTCTTGTCGGCCACTTTCTGCCAACTACTCTGCCCTTCTTTGTCGGCTTTTAATTATGAGTGTTGCCGACACCTCTCTTTCTTTTACATCCAGCTAATCTTACTTTGGCTTGTGAAAGTTTTTTGGACGTTTCTTCCCTTTGTCCTGTTCGGGTCCGGATTTTTTCTGGGTTACCCGGATCTTTGTACCGAATAGGGGTTTCTCATGTTCTGCACAATATGGGCATATGTGGTTATCTTATTGGCCAACATGCATCATGTTGCATGCCTTTTTTCTGGTAGACTCGGTTGCTGGCAACTTGTTTTCCCAGATGAGTAACCTCTTCTTTTCTAAGGAGGTTTCCGCAAACTCTGTGCTTTTCCCTGTTAAAGAATTAACCAGGAATGATCCATTTAAAGTGTTTGAGAATATTTTAAACGGATATTTAACCTTTTCCATCTCGGTGAGACAGACCCAGAATCCCCATGCTCGTCGGGTGGAGATTTCCTCTTCGCTGATTGAAGATACCAATGGTGCCTTCTCATCCATAGACTTAACTCTGTTGAAGGCAATCATATCAGGTCTCTGTAATTTAATAAATTGAAAGACCGGATAAGAACCTTTTCCGACTATCTCTGGTGCCGCTGAAATGAACTTAAGCTCCAGAATATCTCCTCTTTGTAGGTGCGGGTTGTTCTGCCATGATTCGTGCACCGCACTACTTATCCATCCCGGAAGTTTTTCGATTTCCGGAAACCCTGGTGATGTAGTATGAACATATGCTAATGCTCCAAAGTCATACCACTTTCGAACCTCTTCTGGTTTCGATCCTTCGAGCATCCATATCCTGTTGTATCTCCCGGATGTCTCGATTACTGTTTTGCTAGGGTTAATTCCCTTTTTGGAAACCAGTTGTTCCCATTTTCCTTGGTAGTCCAGCCAGACAGTAGATAAGACCTTCTCATCTGAATTAACCTTAGAGGTGCCTGTCATTGGCCTAAGGTTAATTTCTTCATCTTTTACCCCAGAGGTAGTGAGTTGACTTGAACTTTCGGAAATGTGACTTTCCTCTTGCTCAACATTTTTGTCGGTATCCGACAATGGTTCCTTTGAAGCATGCTTGAATCTGCTTCTTCATATGTGACCACTTTAGCTTTTTGGGCACATTTCTCTTTGTTTACCAGGGAAGCTGACGCTTTCCTAATTGGCTCTAATACTGTTTCCCATAGTGCTGTCATTGCTATATGGGAGGTTCGTATATTGTTGCGGACCATGTTTACATCGCTCTGTTGTATTTGGCCAGCTGCTCGTGCATTGATCTCGAGCTGTCCAAAATGCTTTGATAGCTCCTCTAGGTTTTCTCTGAGGTGCCTGAATCTCGTAATGATGGAATCAGCTTTAAATGCTTCCATCTCTCGTCAAGAAATCTGCAAGAATATTTTCATGAGATTTTATAACATCAATATCATAAGTATAATATTGACATTCAGCTTGCCATCTGATGATACGAGCTTTTTCAATTTTTGATTCAAGTTTATTTTTTAAAAAAGCCATAACATTAGTATTATCAACTTTTAATACAAATTTCTTTGCAAGTAAGAATAAAGGCCATTTTTTAAATGTTTTCCATACTGCAAAGAATTCCTTCTCGTTAATATGCCAAAGTTTGGCTTGTTGTTCAGTGAACAACCCTCCTGTGTATCTACAAGGTTCTTGACCCGTAGTTTTTCTCATGAGCACTCCTGCCCATCGAAAATCATTGTCGTCTGTGTAGACTACCAGCTCATCCTCATCCTGAGGTATCGCGAGTTTTGGCAAGCTATTGCAGACTTGCTTTAGTTCACGAATTCTCTTGGTATGGATTTCTTCCCATTTCCATCTAGAGCTTTCAGTCTCTTTCAGGAGTGGTCTAAAATCCTTTCTATATTTTGCAAGGTCTTTAATAAACATACCCGCAAAATTTACAACTCCTAAGAAACTCTGAAGTTGTTTCTTGTCTTTTAGTATATCAGGAAAATTGCGGATTTTCTCCACAATGTGTTCCTGTAACTCTATTCCTGTTTCATCAATTTGAACTCCTAAGAATTCAATTTTGTTAGCAGCGATAGTGGCCTTTTTCTCAGAGAGAACTAGACCTTTCCTGTGACATGCATCAGAAAATATTTCAAGATGTTTAATATGCTCTTTAATATTTCGAGATGCAATCAGAATGTCATCTATGTAGACGAACATAAACTCTAGATAATCCTTAAATAGATTATCCATCTTTCTTTGGAATATTTGAGGGGCATTAGAAAGCCCCATTGGCATAACATTCCAAATATATTGCCCTTGTGGGGTGGAGAATGCTATGAATTTCTTCGACTCATTATTCATCTTAATCTGATAGAAACCAGATTTGCAATCAAATTTAGAAAACACTTTAGCACCTTTGATGCAATCAATTAAGTGTTCTCTACTCGGAATGTAATAGCCATCAAACTGTATTATTTTGTTAATACCTTGATAGTTTATTACCAACCCGGGTTTACCTCTCTTTATTTCACCGTGGTTTCTTACCAAGAATCCAGGGCTAATATAAGCTGAGACTCCAGGCTCGATGAGTTTAAGATCAATATGCTCCTTGATAATTTGCTGCATATCTTTCTTATCTTGCATATTCATTAAGATGAGTTTGTATCGAACATACTCATATTTATATTGTTCTTTTACCTGTAGAGTAGCTTCGATCTTGTTTTTATCCCACCATGCCAGAGGATCCTCGTTAAAGTTTCTCTGGATAAGTCTTTTGACATTTTCGAGGGACAATTTAGTTTCCCCATCAATGTCTAATGAAGTTATATTTAATGACTTCATTTCCTGCATTGCTTCTTTGAGGTCTATAATTTCCTCAATAGAAGCTTCATCGAATCCTTGCTGTCTAAAAGACAACAAAGCCTTACCAAACTTTCTTTTATCCTGCATTTTGGATGGGTTAGTTTTGCATCATTATCACCACGTTTGCTGCGAAATAATATAGGCATTAACCTGTTGAATGCCTGTTCTATGCGCAACACCTGTATCTCATGTTCAGTGATGTCAAATATTACTCGTATTTCTTTCCATCCTTCAGGGCATTTAATCTTTATATTATCTACCCCAATGGATTGAGGAGTTAGATCTTTGATGAACTCCTTTCCTTTATATGCCATAATTCCGTCTTCCGAAAAAGACATGCGGCTTACATACTCAATCCTAGCACTCGTTGATCTGTCTAGAATTGGATGATCTCTTATTTGTATGTCTACTCCTCCTAACCTTGGAATCTAGGTAGGATTTGGAGTCATGACTTTAGCGAATTCCTTGAAAATTCTAGGAATTTCTATACTCTTTCCTAAGAAATAAGTCAGAATGATGACTATTGGAAAGTGCATAAGAAATTCTATAAGTTATAGAATATGGTCTATTCCCTTCTTTAATCAGATCTTTTCTTTTGAAATCTTGATGAAGGGTTAGCACTCTGCTAAAATCTTGGTCGGCTAGGATATGGGAAATTCTGGGGTGAATGTCAAACATTAGCTTCCCTGCATATAAATTTCCTACCATAGTCCCAAGAAGACCATCTCTAAGGTTATTGATCCTTCTATCAGTAACAGATAGATGTAATTCAGAATCAATACCTTCTTTAAAGGTTGCCTTAATTACTACTTCGATGGCTCCTATGTGGATCCATTTCATAGTAATGGCAATTTCCTCCTTCATTCTGCTTAATTCCTCAAGAATTTCTTCTTTAGGAATTAATTGCATATCCGTAACATTACAAGTAAGTTCCATAGGAATTGCAAACTCACCTGCACTTACCTTGTAGATGATGTTATGTCTTCTCTGGTTGAGTCCTATCTGGTTAAGAACTCGTCCAATCCCGCCAATTCTGAATCCGTCATATGGGCCGAGGTTGGAATCTTGTCGCATTATTCTTTCCATGGTTCGATTCGAGATCGTCATCCTTGAAAAGAATCCAGACAGGTTTTCAGTGGTCTGAATCCTGTCCTCTTCAGTCAGACTCGGTTGAAGATCTATTTGAATATGAGTCTGAGTCACTTCTTAATTCTTCCTCATAGATGCTTTCATCCGAGGGGATGTCTTCAAACTGATAGACTGGTATCAGCTTTCCATGGTAGACCGCTTCCACGATATCCTCCGTGGCTTCGTACATTCGTATCTCACGATTCTGAGGGCAATCGGGTGAGATATGACCTCTGGCTCCACACTTCCAACAATTGCAGTCCTTGAAACTTTCGTTGGCTCGGGTATGGGCTCGTCTGAAAGTTCTCTTTGACGTCGTTCTCCCCGTGCTCCTTGCTGCTGAGCTAGTTGAGCCTTGGGATGAACTCTTCGTCGTTCCCGTTCTTTGTCCAATTTTGTATGTTCTGGCCTTGCTTTTGGACCACCATGCTCTTCTTCTTCGGAATGGAGGTCTTCTGAAACTCTTACTGTATGATCCTCGACTCTTTTTCTTTCTTCTTTTTCTTCCGATTCTCCTATAATTGTTGGAAAATCGTTATTTTCACAACAAAGAGGGGTTCTTTTTATTTTACCTCTTAGTCTCTTGATGTTCTTTTGGGTTGCTGCATGTTGACACCATTCTCTGAGCTTATCCTTTAAGAAGGACATTCTTCGGGCTATTGAATCTACTGTACCAGGGGGTACTGTGTACGATTCAATCAACATCTCTCTCCATGGGCTGCAGATCTTTGCAAAGAACATGGGACATGCTACTTCAGCTGTCATCTTGCTCCGAAAATAGTATTTACGAAACCAGTAGATATATTCGTCTACTGTGCAAATACTTCTTAGCTCCATACCCAGTAGTGCTTGGATATAGACCTTGATTTTTTCGGTTCTCTGTTCTTCAAAATAACCATCTTCTACAAAATGAGTTTTGAATAAGAGGCCAAATCTTTCGCAGATGGTGTTTTGGGATTCCCCCTCGAGTATTTGCTCCATTAAAGCAGCCGTGCAGTTTTTCCAGCCTAGCTTTGCCGATCCTTCGAGACTTAGCTCTATTAATCTGACAAAGTTTTCTTTATCGAGTTCCAGGGTGGTTGCTGCAATCTTCATTGAAGCTACCCATTCGTCGATCAGGTCTTCGATGTTTCGGAAGTCGATAACGTCGAGGTTCAGTGTTATGCCATATGGATTTAATGGTTGTAACATCGTCTTGGCCCACGGTGTGGATTCTGGTGCTCTACTTGGGTTTCCTCCTGGGTTTCGTCTTGCATTGAGATGCACCTCAGGATACCTGTTCATGTAGAAGTCTGTGCTTTCTCTCATTGGGACATCAGGCGGTTCATCGTGGGTCACGTTGGATCCTGATTCTTCCGCATAACCCAATTGAAGAACTTCATTGGGTTTTACATTAACCAGATCCATAATCCCAAGTTGGGAAAATGATTCTGCTAATTCTTGTAGATCTGATAGATCTGCCCTGAAAACACTCATTCGACTGTTTTCAGGAGATCGATCATAAGCTCTTCTTGTGATTTCTGCTTTGGAACCATTGTTGCTTTACCCTTTTGATGTAAAGCTTGTACTGGTCCGAATGCATCTCTAATATTGGCTTGGTTATTCTTGGAAGATCCAGGAATATCCTTCTGCCTTTTCTTGATATCCGAAATATCAAATTTCAGATTCAAAATCTCTTTCTTTAGATCTTGAAATAATTTCAAGATTATTTCAAGATCTCCTCTGTTGACTGATTCAAGTTATCTATTTTTCCAGGTATAATTAATACCCGGTTACCATAATCTTGAACGTTTTTTGGATTTCCCTTAAGTCCTGTGAGAACTTAGAGCTATCCGGATCAATTTCTTTCCAGTCTGTTCCTCTCATTTTTAGGAAACAAACTAATTTTGATAATATCTTGTCCCATGGACAAGTTCAAGAAATTCCTTTGGAATTTTCTATTTTTTATTTCTAAAATTTGGAAATAACTCGTGGGTTTCAAATTAATTGAATTCATTAAATAATTAAATCTTCTCCATTAAGAAATAAAATATAATAAATAATATAATTAATATGTTCTTCAATAAAACCTAGGCTCTGATACCAATTTTCAAGCGCATTGGATGTCATTTATATAGTGAAAAATTAAGTATATTGACAAAGGACTAAAGTAAATAAAGTCAAACTTTTTTGGGGTTTTATTGAAAGAAAGGAAAAGTTGTTGGGAATTAATTAATTTTCAAATTGGTCCTTATGGCTTAATTTCATTCAACATGTGTTTTTTTTTTTTTTTTTTTTTTTTTTTGAGGGGAATGAGGAATTTTATTCCTAGGCCAAAACTGACATAGCCCGAAGGCTTTACAACAATGTGCCCCTCTACAGCAGCAACTCCAATACATGATAAATCACAGAGAATCGCCTATATTAAATCTCATACAGCCCAAACTCAATGTTTAGCCAAAACAAGGAACAAAAGAAAGCAAAGCTACCCAATTGCAAAGACAATCTGAGACAAAATCGAGACAGACGAGCAATGCCAGCGAGACAAAATGACTTGAGAACGATCATATCATATAAATCTCCAATTGAGTGCAGAGTAAGGGTGATTAACGAGTAGTGCTACTTGAACTCGACTCGGGACTCGGCTCGGAAAAAACTCGACTCGTACTCGAAAAATTCGAGTCGAGTCGAGTAATCGAGTAGCGCACTCGAGTATCGAGCTCGAGCTCGAGTCCGTGTATATGATACTCGAACTCGAGTCGAGTACTCGAGTCAAGTCGAGTATCAAGTCGAGTATCGAGTACTCGATCCATTTTCTTTTTTCTTTTATATTTTTTGTAAATTTTAAAAGAAAAATAAAAAAATACTCGATAAGCTCGAGTACTCGACTCGAGCTCGAGCTCGAGAAGGAAATTTTTTTTTTAAAAAAATAATCGAGCTACTCGAGCTCGAACTCGAACTCGAGTCGAGTCGAGCACGAGCTTAAGCTCAACTACTCGACTCGAGCTCGAGTAGCTCAAAAATGCCATCAAGTCAAGCTCGAGTACCCCACTACTCGAGCTCGACTCGACTCGTTATCACCCCTAGTGCAGAGTGCGTATAATTAATTATTTAATGTTATCAAGAATACCAGCTTATAGATTAGCTTGTACTCATGTACTCACTGTTCCTATCCCAATTTTTTTCTTTTCAGGCTGGTCTGGTCATTGAGGTATTTAAAATCTTCTACTACTACTACAACATTTCAAGAAATTTAGCTGTAAACGATTAATCATGTGTGTGTTGGGCTTTATTAGATATTATTATTGTGAAAATACTACTCTAGTAGAAAGGAGAGTCATAACCAAAATACACCTAACTAGTTTGAGGAAATTAGGGTCAAGGACCCATGTTTGTGTTTTAAAAAGACCCCTTCCAACAAAGTTATAAGTAGAGACCTTGAAACTTTTGACAATTTCCCACACGAGCGTTTTCTAAAATATACCAGGTTAGATTTATTAAATGAAAAGAGTTATGATTCACGGGAAGGGGTTTAGGGATATATCGAGCTTGTTATTCTTTTTATTACTCAAGTGTGGTGCTTTAATTTCAAATGGCGCTGTGGTCCTCTCTGTCATGAAACTGTTGACAAATCTCATGGTACAGCCGGGATAGATTGACCTTCAGCCTGTCACACTGAGGGTCCCCGGCTTGAGTGCCATGATACTTCTCATCAATTCTTGCCATAAGATTCCCTGCCATGAAACTTTTGACAGATTTCCACTACATGAGTATTTTCCGAAAAATCATGATCCTGGTTTAGGTTTTATTTAATGAAACCAATTTATGATGGCGGAGTTGTGATTAGGGATATATTTATAAGTAGTCATGTTTTTATTGCTCGTGTTTTAAGAAACTGTGGCCCGAAAGCGCACGGTGTCAAAAATTGCAGTAATTTATAGTAAGACCGGATCGTTCACTGGAGGATGTGCGATAGAAGCAGGGCCCACGTCGTTTTACTAGATTTTTCTATTCGTATTGCTCAATGGGTTTGAAAGGTGATTAATAACTACTGATATGAATTCAAACTAAACTACAAAAGCCTTTAAATTACTCTACAAAGCGAATAAATCTATTCTAGAAAGCGGGTAAAGATTATTCTAAGAATGCGATAAACATTATCTATGAAAGCAGGGAAAAATTACATTGTGCCAACCGTGAAGCTGAATCACTATGTAGACAGAAGGGACAGGAAGAAAAGAATGAAAATTGAACAAGATTTAGATATAGCAGGATTAAACTTCCATTTTTATACACAGATCTTTGTTTGGGATAATTCTATCAGATAGCTAATTCTCATGCTCTCAATAATGCTTTCCCTTTAACAGACAGGTACTTACAATATGAGTTTACATGTTCTTAAGACCACAAATTCTAAGATACCACAGATTCGTAACTGCCCTGGCCTGGGTGTGTTACTTCATCTGTGGTGGAAAAGCAACACCCGACATATCATTTATTGAAATGCCAAGTACTACTATCATTCTCCCATGTCACACCCAAAGATTCTTAAGTCCTAAACTATCCCTTAACTGTCAATCCTAGTAGCAGTTACGCAACTCTCAATACAACCCAGTGACCTCTAATGAAAGCGGTTAAAAGAAAGCAGTAAAGAAAGCATTTAAAACCTATCACTCGGAGGTTTTGAAAATCTGACCCTGGTAGTAAAAGACAGCTCCCCATCAGGATGAAGGAGTATGGATCAAGAATTCCCGGTTCTTGGTGAAATGCTTGCAGTGTTCACTTCCTTCCGGGTGATTATGAGATACAAACTAATGAAACGAACTAATGATTTAGTTCGTTCCGGATGCACTCACTCAGGACTCAAAAATAGGCTTTGGTAGAAGAGGATAGTAGTTGAAAGAAAACTCAACCCTATCTTAGAAAATAACCAAGGCCTGGATGATGTTCCTCTAAGATCATTTACTACACTGTAATTGAGTCCAAGTGGACCCCCTCTCGGTGTAATATTTAATCTTAGATTTCCAACAAACAGCAATTTTGGAAAATAATGGATTTGAAAATCATTCCCTAAACAGGTACTAGACTCTCAGTTAAAACACAAACCCTTTCAGTCTAGAAGAGACCTAATCGCTGATTCTGCTTCTAATTCCCCAAAATCAACCCTTGACAGAATATGAATTAGTCACAACTGAAGAGTTTATCCCTGACTCAAATCCGGATTTTATAAAGAGATTTTTGTTGGAAATTTATCACACAATATCCATTTAAGATCTAGACTTCTATTGTCCAAGGGAAGGATCCCAAAATAATTACAGACCACAATAATACATAATATTATCATGCATAAGGATATAAGGAAGTGTAAAATTAATTGACCCAAAATATAGATGTGGGTCTAGACAGAAGGTGAAACACAGATATGAAGTGGTCAGGAGACCAAAGTAATGGCAGAATAATCAGGTGGACTGTAAACATCTACTGTCCAATTTCCCAATTACTCGGATGGAGCGAATTTAGACAGCTTAAACCCTATAATGGTAGTGTCAATACCAGTTGGATCTCCACTGTCTGTGAATTCGGATAAAAACCTACATGCTTCCCTCTATAATGATCATCAATTAGCATTGACTGATGTCAACTGATTTCCAGTACAGATTGGAATTTGGGTTTGGAAATTAAGATAAGAACAATAAAACTGTATCTGGGTGGAAGTCAGCCGAGCAGCTATTATAACCCTGAATGGGCGAACCGCCAAGGCTTCCACTGACAGTCATCCAGACCATGCAAAATAACAATTAGTAATTAACACCCAGAATACGAGCTAGTTATCCATGAGGGAATACCCGCCAACATTAGTCTGATGTATTCTTTACTAATTGTTCCACACAACACGCAAAGACAAAATCAACAGGAAATAAAAGAAGATTCCTTGTATGAGAGACATTGGTTTCTCATGCAAGGTTGTGGATTGGGTCCACAATTGATGGTCTTAAATAATCCTTCCTACCATAATTAATTACAGTCCGGATTATCTGTTTAAGTCATCAAGATTTTGTTTATATAGGAGTATTTTACTGGCAATTGAACAAAGGTCCTTCAATCATGATGATCATTGATGTTTGATTATTGCTAATCTCAATCTTTAATCATTAATGAGTCAAGGGTTCAATCAGTTAAGTGATGAAAATGGAGAATCAAAATTTGGGCAGCATAACACCCTATATTGCAATTCCAGAATGTTACACCTTAACCCGTGGGGTTATGATGTGAGTGTTGCAATATAATCTAGGAAGAGAATGAAGACTGTTTGAGATTAAATAGAGATAAGGGAACCTTTGTCGCGATATCATAAATTTTGTCGCGGACCGAGGTCCGCGACATGGGTATCCCGACAAGTTTTTAGAATTTTTGGTAGCATAATGCTTCTTTGTCGCTAAGCAAGAGTTTGTCGCGGAACGTGGTTCCGCGACAAGAGTGTTTCGCAACAAAGGGTTTCAGAAAATTCTTAAAGCATTTGAACCTTTGTCGCTAAGCATGGAAAATTTTGTCGCGGAACGTGGTTCCGCGACTAGGTGTTCCGCGACAAAATGTTCAAAGAATAAGGAACATGGCATAATTTTTCTGTCTTAGAATGAGATTTTGTCGCGGAAGGTGGTTCCGCGACAAGATTATTCCGCGACAAAAAGCCATGCAGACAAAATGCAAGAGTTTGGCTCCTTTGTCGCTATGCATGGAAAGTTTTGTCGCGGAACTTGGTTCCGCGACAAGGTGTTCCGCGACAAAGGGTTTTAAATTATGAAGACAAGTGTCTTTAGACACCTTTGTCGCGGAACAACCATTTTGTCGCGGAACGTGGTTCCGCGACAAAAGGCGGTTGGCGACCAAGGTGGTTCAGGACAAAAGTCAGAAAAAGCAGAAATGAACAGTGGCATGCAAACAGCGTGATCTCACCCTATTTCAGATCAAAAAGCTATTCTAAGCTAAAAACAAACAAGAAACATTCAAAATAAGGAAGAACATGCTTAAACAAAACTGGACAGAATATTAAAAATAAAGCAAGAGTCCTAATCTAGGGTTTGACCACACTCAAATACACAACATCATCCATAAAATGCAAACAGTAAACATAAAAATAGCATAATGGGGGTCAAGTGACCCCAAAATGAAAAAGAAAGCATAAATCCATGGGGTGTGAGACCCATTTCATGATTTGGGACACAAATGATGAATGTTTTCCCATATTATTGAAGGGGTGTTGTTAATACCCATGATTTGGGTATTACAAACCCTAAAACAAGAGTTTAGAAACCAAAACATGGTATAAAAGTGGCTATCTAAATAACTGTGAACAGTAAAAACACTAAACTAAACTAAACTAAGAGCAAAAATTAAATAATACATGAAAATAAACCTAAACTACACTACCTAAGAGAGAACTCCTACTGCTTGCCTTCAAGAGAGCTCTAATCAATAAAATTCCAACCTCTAGCTCATGGGAAACACCTCATATTTATAGAAGTGTAACCCTAAGCCCATGGGCCTTGATTCTAGCCCATTGTGTCCTAAGACATCACACACATCACAGCTTTGTCTCGGAGCATCAAGTTTGGTCGCGGAACACACTGCATGTGGCAAAGCTTCTCGACTGGGTCTGGTGTCTCTAACTGGGTGTCTTGGTCGCGGAGTATGCCTTTGTCGCGGAGCATGCCATCGCGACAAAGGTCATCGCGACAAAGGACTTGGCTGGTTTCCTTCTTCATCTGGGCTGCTTGGTCGCGGAACCCTCCTTTGTCGCGGAACCATGCATCGCGACAAAGGAGCTTCCGCGAGGAAGGTTTTCCTGGGCCTGCTGAATTGGGCCAGATGGGCCGAAAACGTTCTTTTTGTGGGCTTTTCTCTCTTTTTCCCATCTTTTTGTATTTTGTGGGCTTGCTTTATTCTTT
Source organism: Hygrophila difformis (assembly GCA_030278955.1). Classification (NCBI taxonomy): domain Eukaryota; kingdom Viridiplantae; phylum Streptophyta; class Magnoliopsida; order Lamiales; family Acanthaceae; genus Hygrophila; species Hygrophila difformis. The sequence goes on along the minus strand of JAOANR010000013.1, from coordinate 617,892 downwards.
TGCCCATCTTTTCATTCCTTTTTCTTTTCATTTCTTTTTCTCATGTTTTTGGATTTTTCTAACATAAATATGTAATAAAACTACATATTTATGCCTTTTTCACACCAGCTTATTATTTTTACAATTATGCGTAAATCAGTCCAATTCGACTGCTTTCTTACTTAATGTAAGACCGAAATGCGATCAAATGCCCGTTTAAGACACGGAAATGGATTGAAAATAATGGTCATTTCTGGCCATTATCAACATCCTCACATTTAATACTGATCGTCCCCGAGCAGTCAGAGTCAATGTTCGTAAGAACACGGACTCTACATATTCAATTCATTTTCGAGGCTTCATAAATCACATTCTTTTTGGATTGGGATAAGACAATCAAAAACTACAAGTATTAAATTCCCTTGATTGCAGCGTTTAATGAAATGATACTTGCTCACTACATCGGGCCTACAAATCAAACATTATTATCAACCCTTCATGAATATCATGTTTGAAAGATGCAAAGATTAAAAATGAGAATTAAGGGATGACATGAACATTTTAAATGAAACAGAGCCTCACTTATAAGAGAATCGGAAAGATCACTCACTCTCAATTGGGGTTTAATCATGAACGCTCAAAATCAAATTTAATTAAATTATCCCATAAGCTTGCAATCAGACCAACTCGCCACCGGCTCATTTCTTCAAATCGAGATCATGAGGTCTTGTTTAAGGGTTGTAATGGGGCATACGGTTGTAACATTAGGTAGGAAAGGGAATTATTGGGTTAAGAAGTAGCAAGAATTCATTCTATCATACTTGGCACATTTATTTAAAATTTATGATCATCATTGTTTCTTTTCTTTTGCTTTTCTTTTCTATTGCATGACATTAGACTATGTCTAATTTGCTTTGTCATTTGCAACTTATTTATGTTGAATGAATCTCAACTCTCTCTCTCTTTTTTTTTTTTTGAATCGGTTTATTGAATACCGATTTAATGAGTTGATGATCACAAATTTAATGCCTTTTGATAAAATTTATTCTTGCACACTTGGGTTTGAATTTTTTGGTCTTTTTATAAGGCTAGGAAAAATATAGGGGGTTTCAAAGAAAAAATTAGGCTTAAGGCTCAAATTGGTTAATCCTAAAGGGAAAATATTTTTGGGTTTGGATTTCAAAAGAAGGCCAAAAATTGGGTTTTCTAGGTGCCTCGATCATATGCTCGATTTTGGGAATATGGCGTGGTCTTGAATCGGTCCCAATTGCAAGTTCTAGTTTTCTTTAATCAAAATGATTCACACATCAAAGAGAAGAATGAGTAAAAGTGACTCATGGCTCAAATCTCACCAGGTTGGGTTGATTCATGTCATACAATATTCTCAAATTTAATCAAAGCTTAATTCTAACAATTTATTCAATCAAAATTTCTAACATGCAGTTTATTACCCAATAAGCTGATCGCATCATTAAATTTTTATAGCTCAAAACCTCAGGAATTCATATCATGCATGTTCTCAATTATATTATCCCAATTTAAAAGCTTGAAAATTTAATCACAAGCCTAAATTCAACATGTGAATTTAGAGCAGGTTTATGCACATTTTTGCTGGTTGTTTAATTGAAAGCAGTAAAGAGGCACTGCTGACACACGGAGTGTGTCAACAGCATATTTTTGGCCTGACAGTCACTTATTCATCTCGGACTGTACATACATATTTTTCGAAAAGAAATCAAGTAAAGATCTGTTCAGTGGTCTCAAAAGCTGAGTTCCATTTTAGGGAAAACAAATAAATACATCCGAGGCAAGAGATTCTCGTGCAGTTGGTGCGAACCTGCACACACAAAAGGAGGAATCCCTTGCAGATTACTACTACTAAAACGGAAATGAAATAAAGCCAAATAAACTGGGATTCATCTTTCTTTCTTCAGAACAGAAATCTGGCCCAGTGGATGTGGCTGGTCAATTCACACCGCAAACACCAGCCATTATGGTCCCTTATGGGCTCGTGCCTTCTTGGGCAGTAGACTCTGTCTCCTTGATCAGCCCATATGTATGGAGTGTCTGGGTTGTCTGTCATCCATGCGAGGACGTTGGTAGACGTGTATTGAAGAATTGACCGATCTGTCACCATCCTCTCGATCATTCTGATCCCTTGCTCGACTTGGCCTTCATCCATCTTACTCATAAGCATCAGTCCCTGGGTGAAGATTGACGCCTTATGGTTGTCCTCAAGTCCTGGGCGCAGCAGTTCACAGGCTTGCTCCTCATTCCCTTCTGCAAATGCCATGAGTGCTGGAATGATCTGAAGATTGAAGTTTCCTGCCGCTGTACATATTTGCAGGAATCTCTCCTTCTGCCAACGGATCCTTTCTTGCCATCTCTTCACAGTGAAGGAGTCAACCTCGCATCGCTTGTACACAATGGCAAGGTTTCCAGCATCCCTGAACTTCTTGCATATCCGTTGTGCGGCAAACACCTCCCTGATTTCATCCTCTCCTATCCGGGAGAGAATTTCACCGAGGAGTTCGAGTGGCAAGTCCAGCAGCTGGGTTCCTTCAGGTGCAGGATCTGGAATGGGAGGATTTCCCCTGAAAAGATAAGAAGTGATGAATCCAAATTTTATATAATTTTCAGAACTTATTCAAGTTCAGAAACCAACATCCTCACATTTAGAGCTTTGCTCTAGATGTGAGGTTATTAGATTTCCAACTCGAATTTTTGATTTAAAGCACAGGTAAACAATGTTTGGTTTTAAATGGGCTAAGGAGCCCAAAATAAAATAAAATTGGCCATTGGGCCTAAAATCTTTTTAATGGGCCATTGGGCCCAAAAGTTTTTCAATTTTATTAAACAAGTCCGAGACACTTGTTGGAAGTGGAATGGGATGGACAGATGGAAATGGAATGCTCGAATGTTGGAATGTACAATGAAGACGTGGCGGAACGGATCTGCTATTTCTGGATAGCTTGGACTGTTTGGACAGTTAAAGCATCCAAAAATTTGCAAACACTGTTTTTAATTTTAAAATGGTTGACTAGTTTTATTTAATAAAAGTGGGATGTGAGTGGTCCCCTTTTGGATTTTGAAAAGGATAGCAGTTGGGTGACAAAAATACTGCTACCTTACTCACACTAGTGTTCCATTGGGAACAAAAACTTCAAGTCAAACTTAATAACTCTTTTTGTCTTTTTCTAAAAGGGTTGCTTTTATTAGAAGTGGAAGCTTCTCATTGGGTGTTTGTACTATGTTTCCATAAACAAACAAACATTTATTCTCATGAGATTTCTAAGACTAGCAATAACCATGACCACCCCAACCACCCAACCATCCAACCATCTCATTATTTAATTAATATCTCTCTCCTCCAACTCATCAATATCCATCCCAACCCAACCACCCCAATTTTACATCCTCTATCAATAACCACCCAACCATCCAACCACAATATTATATATAATTATTTTAATTTATAAAATTTTAAATTGTGTTGAAATAAAAAAATAATGTATCAAAAATATAAAACATTTTTATCTTACTTATAAAGAATAAAAAATCTAAAGTTTTAATATATTTTTTATTTATTTTTATTTTATATAAATTTTTAAATGGGTTATATATATTAAAATTAATATATTATGTATTTAACAAAAATATAGCAAGAGTGGTCTCTATTTGTAGAGAATGAAAAATTATAAAATTTGGTATATTTTTTATTTATTTTTATTTTAAAATATAAAAGATATAATAATTTTAATAGATTTTGTTTAAAATTTTAGTTGACCAATGGGAAGGAGACAAATGTCCCCATCCCATTGGCCAAATGAGATGAGACCAAGTGGTCTCTTTTTTTATATGGTCGACCATGCCCATGCCAACCCAACCTCATTTTGATTTTTTTTTTTAATTAAGTAATGACATGGAGGTTGATCTTGGGGAGACCTTGTCATTACTAGAGATAGTCTAACATGAGAACAAATGTGCCCAAAAAGATCTTACCTCTTTTATTACACCAATACAACACTGTAGAGGTCACATCAAGATCAATCAAACCAATAACATCACGATATTCAAAACAATATCCAAATGTTCATCAGTTTGTTCTTTCCAGTTTTATCTTCAAAATCTTACTCCATTACCAGTTTTAACGCCATTAACAGTTTCAAAATGGGGTCTCAAACGTTTCAAAATGGTGCTCATAACCGAGAGCATTTGAAACCTCCAAAGATCTAAAGTTAAACGTGCACACTAACCACATCACACCAAGAACACAACAAAAATGAAAATAAAACAAGGGGTTCCGAATGGGTGCCATGAACACGGTGAGAGAGGGGTTTACCCTGCCCTCCTTGGCTCCGGTTGGGGCATGGGTCCAAGGTTTGGGAGGAGTCCGTAAAATCGATCCATGGGTTCCCCTTAGAAAAAGAGTGATATGGTTGCGAAGAACACGTGGTGTTCGTTCGGACGAAAGGAAAATGGGGGAAAGAAGATGAAGAAACTGAAGTGACAAGTGAAAGTGAAGAGAGAGTGTGAAGAACTGGAGGGGGTGTTGGGGGTATAAATACTAGAACTTTTGTCGCGGAATCCGAGACGTTGTCGCGGAACAAGTTTCCGTGACAGGGCATAGCGACATCAGAGAGATCGCGGAGCCGAGGGTTGGTCGCGGAGCAATGCTCCGCGACAAAGTTCAGTTTGGAGACAAAGTCAACGGGGGCTGTGTCGCGGAGCAGGGCTTGGTCGCGGAGTCATGCTCCGCGACAAAGTGCATCGCGACAACCAGCAGAGAAGGGTTAAGAACAAAAGAGGGTTTGTCGCGGAACAGGGCCTGGTCGCGATGCATGACATCGCGACAAAGGACCTTCCGCGACAAAGAATTTTGAATTTTCAAATTTTCTTGGACTGGGCCCGAGTGTGATGTGGGGCCTGAGTCCATTTATTTGATTTGGGCTGAATAAATTCAGTCCAAATAAATTCAAAAGTGCTGGGCTGAGAATTAAATGATACACTTGCATAAAATTAGGTTGGATCAGTTCCATTTATCTGTGAATTTTATTTCGGGTATTGAATTTCTTCAAATTCCGAAAGTGTTTTCTCAGACTTATGGAACTAATCCAACCAAGAACCTGGTTTTTCCATGTTACTCTTTTCTGCTCCTTCTTTTTGATGGTTCCGAACTTCTGCAAGGCAGACAATTGAAATGCATTAAATTTTCTCCAAATATCAACATCCTCACATTTAGAGTCTTAGTACTCTAAATGTTCAATTGATCTTTGGGTACTTTCTTGTCGTGAAATAAGTACTATATATATATAAAATGAAATTTTTGTGTTTTTAATGCTGTTTCTTATTGAGTGTAAGCCGGGTCTGCCATTGCTTGGCTTTCTTTCTCCGGATCAAACTGTCCGAGATACTCTTTTAATCGTGTCCATTCACCACTATATCGCCCCTATCAGTTCGGATCCTGACAGCTCCATTTTTGAACACCTCTAGTACTTCATGTGGTCATTCCCATCTAGATTTGAGCTTTCCGGGGAACAGCTTCAACCTAGTATTGAACAATAATACATGTTGACCAACATAGAAATACTTAGGTTTAATCCGGCGATCGTGCAACTTCTGGGTCCGCTCCTTGTAAATTCGAGAGCTTTCATAAGCTTGCGCTCGTATTTCCTCAATTTCATTGAGGTCCAACTTACGTTTGCTCTGAGCAACTTTCGGATCGAAGTTAAGCGTTTTAACGGCCCAGTAAGCTTTGTGCTCTAGCTCTACAGGCAAATGACAGGCTTTTCCGAAGACAAGTCTGTAAGGGGACATCCCGATGGGAGTCTTATATGCTGTGCGGTATGCCCATAGAGCATCATTGAGCTTACGTGCCCAGTCCTTACGGGTTATCCCGACAGTGGCTTCGAGTATGTGTTTGATTTCGCGATTGGATACTTCGACTTGACCACTAGTCTGAGGATGGTAAGGCGTGCCTATCTTATGGAGGATCCCATTTTTACTCATTAAAGTTTCAAAAGCTTTATTAATAAAGTGTGTTCCTCCATCAGATATCACCACCCTAAGTACGCCAAATCGACTGAAAATGTTGTTCTTGAGGAACTTGATGACTTGGCCACCATCATTGGTCGGTAATGCGACAGCCTCAACCCATTTGGACACGTAATCGACAGCTACCAAGATATAGTAGTTTCCACCAGATGGTGGAAACGGTCCCATGAAGTCAATGCCCCATACATCAAAGATCTCAAGTGTGAGAATCCCCTTTTGGGGCATCTCATCCCTCTTGGAGATGTTTCCTAATCTTTGGCATCTGTCACAGCCCTTCACAAATGTCCTGCAATCCTCATAGATGTGAGGCCAATAAAATCCACATTCGAGGACCTTGTGGGCCGTTCGAGCGGGACCATGGTGACCTCCATATTCTGATTCATGGCATTTTCTGACAATTTGATAGGCTTCATGCTCGGTCACACATCGCCTGATTATTGAATCGGCGCAGTGTTTGAAGAGATAAGGTTCTTCCCAGAAGTAACTTAATACATCTCGTTTGAACTTACTCTTCTGATGATAATTCGAAAACTGTGGGGTTATTCCGCACGCCAAGAAGTTAGCGATGTCGGAAAACCATGGACAAGCTTGATTATGCAGATGCAATGCGAACAACTGTTCGTCCGGAAACTCTTCATTGACGGCTTTTTCCTTTTTATCATTATCTAATCGAGATAAGTGGTCAGCAGCACCATTATCTCGACCTCGCCTATCTTTTATTATGATGTCGAATTCTTGCAACAGAAGTACCCACCTGATTAATCGAGGTTTTGCATCTTGTTTGCTAAACAAGTATCTCAATGCTGTATGATCGGTGTATACTATGGTCTTCGTACCTATCAGATACTGTCTGAACTTGTCAAACGCGAAGACTACAGCATACATCTCTTTCTCCGTTGTGGTGTAGTTAATTTGGGCTTCATTCAGGGCGTGACTTGCGTAATGAATTACGCAGTGTCTCCCATCCTTATGTTGTCCAAGAACTGCGCCTACGGCGAGACCACTAGCATCGCACATTACCTCGAAAGGTAGTGACCAATCGAGTGGTTGCACTATCGGTGCAGAAACCAACATCTTCTTGAGCGTGTCAAAGGCTTGGACACACGCTTCATTTATTAAGAAAGGATTTTCTTTACAAAGCAGATTAGTGAGCGGCTTGGCAATTTTAGAGAAATCCTTAATGAATCGCCGGTAAAAACCGGCATGCCCTAAGAAGCTCCTAACTGATTTGATCGAGTTGGGGAGAGAGAGATTGGAAATGATGGAAACTTTGGCTGGATCGACTTCAATGCCCGCACGAGAAATGCGATGACCTAACACTATGCCCTCAGTGACCATAAAATGGCACTTTTCCCAATTTAAAACCAAGTTAGTGTCCTCGCACCTCTTTAAAATCTTAGCAAGATTGGTCAAACAATCTTCGAACGTATCTCCATACACAGAGAAGTCATCCATGAAAACTTCAATGCATTTTTCGATAAATTCGGAGAAAATAGACATCATGCATCTTTGAAAAGTAGCAGGTGCATTGCACAAACCAAAAGGCATCCGTCGATAGGCAAAAGTGCCATACGGGCAAGTAAAAGTGGTTTTATCATGGTCTTCACTAGAAATAACAATCTGATTATAACCAGAATAACCATCCAAAAAGCAATAAAACTCTCTCCCTGCCAACCTCTCAAGCATCTGATCAATGAATGGCAATGGAAAATGGTCCTTGCGTGTGGCCTCGTTCAGCTTCCGGTAGTCGATACAAACTCTCCATCCGGTCACTGGCCTGGTTGCAACCTCTTCTCCTTGCTCATTCTTGGTTATGCACATCCCTCCTCGTTTGGATACGACCTGCACTGGGCTAACCCATTTGCTATCAGAGATAGGATAGATTATACCAGCATCTAAGAGCTTGATAACTTCTTTCCTTACCACTTCTTGCATAAGGGGATTCAATCGCCTCTGAGGTTGACGGGAGGGTTTAAACTCTTCTTCCATTAGAATCCTGTGCATGCAAATAGAAGGGCTTATTCCTTTTATATCAGAAATGGTCCAACCTATTGCATGTACATGTTTCTTAAGAATGACCACCAGAGCATTTTCTTGCTCTTGGGAGAGCTTAGCCGAAACAATCACGGGTAACTTTTTATGTTCTGCGAGAAACGCATACTTGAGATGATCGGGTAATGTTTTAAGTTCAAACTCTAGTGGACATTCAACGGAAGGGAGTAGTTTGCGAGAAATGGGTAGTGGGAGAACAGATTTACCTTCGGGATCCTGCATCAGCACAGGATCCTCTTCTTCCTCTTGGTTGGCATCATCATGGAACTCGATGCCGTCAAATTCCTCCAGATCCCCTGTTTCGGGATCGGCAAAGTGAACGGCTTTGCATCCTTTGTGCTCCACGCCAGCAGGCTTCAGTACCTGCTTTGATGGTTCATCCAGCATCATTTCACAATCAAGTTCAGAGTCTGGGCTCTTCCCTAACTATTACATTTTCAAATGAAAAACAAGAACTGTCATTCGGAAATTTCTGCAATTTCTCCATATCAAAGATGATCTCCTCGCCATCGACCCTTAAGGTGACTTTTCCGGATTTAGCGTCAATCAGTGCACCACCAGTGGCTAGAAATGGGCGTCCAAGGATAAGCGGCATTTCAGAATCCTCTTCAATGTCGAGGATGATGAAGTCGACCGGGAAAAGAATCTGCCCGGTTTTGACTACAACATCCTTAAGGATTCCTACGGGTTGAGTGATTGATCTATCTGCGAGCTGCAGTCTCATCTTGATCGGTTGAATTTCTCCAAGCTTAAGGCGAATAGCCATAGCTAGCGGCATCACATTGATGCTTGATCCTAAATCACAAAGCCCCATACTCACTTTGGCCTTTCCGAATTGTACTGGAAGTGTGCAACATCCGGGGTCCTCTTTCTTTTCAGGCATTCTTCTCTGAACGATGGCACTGCATGTGCTGTTGAGAATAATCACCTCCTCCTGCTCAACCTGCCTTTTTCCTGAAATCAATTCTTTCAAGAACTTAGCATAGATGGGCATTTCGGAAATCATTTCTGTGAGAGGAATGGTTATCTCTACAGACTTTAATCGTTGCAGAAATTTCTTGAATTTAAGATCATGTTCTTTATTTTTAAGATGCGCAGGATAAGGAATCCTGGGCATGTACTTGTTATTAGCAGTTTTTGGTGGTGAGGGGAAGGAAGTTGTACCTTCACCTGTACCCTTATCTGTTTCAGCCGTTTCAGGCGCAGCTTCAGTCTGCAATTCGGCTGTCTCTTTTTCCGCTTCGTTCTCATTATCAGCTTCCTTACCAGCATTGTCAACAATATCATCTTCTTCACATTCCGCTCCAGTATTCTGCTCCCTTCGGTCCAGCTAGTACTCTTCCAGATTTCAAGGTTATTGCCTTGCATTGCGGGTTCTTTTCCGCAGTGCTTGGCAATGTAACTTTGTCCCTTTTTTGCATCTCATTAGCCATCTGTGTAACTTGGGTCTCCACATTTCTGATGGAGGCCTGCAGTTGATTGTTGATCTCTTTCTGACTAGTGATGAAATCAGTCATCAAATTCTCAAGTCTTGAAAGAGGCTTTTGATTCTGATTCTGATTTTGATTCTGATTCCACTGGCCTTGGTTCGGGACAAACTGAGGCTGGAAACTCTGATTGGGCTGAAAATTCTGGAAGCTCTGATTGGGCTGCTGGAAATTCTGAGGCGGCCTCTGCTGGATTTGAGGTTGGAAACCTGGATTCTGAAAATGTTGGCCCCTGTTCTGAACAAATCCCTGATTCTGCTGAGGGTTGAACTGTTGTTGCTGTGGCTTGTTCAAGAGATGTGAATTCAAGGCATTGTTGTTTGAGTAAGACAAATTCGGGTGTCTATTTGGAAAAGCTCATGCATAGTTACAGCTCTCAGCTGTGATTTGCTCGCATGTGTCAGTTGCATGAGCACCTTGACACAGACCACAGATCACATCAGTTTGCTGTCCCTGAGCAGAACTTCCAGCTCCTTGATTTACAGACAATGCTGCCACTTGCTCTTGAAGTTTTTCAATGTCTGACTTTTCTACTGTACCTACAGCACATAAACCACGAGGGGGAGTGAGATTACCATCATCAGTCAGAACAGAACGGTTGACACTCATGGCTTCAATCTTTGCCCAGGCTTGGTCCATTGGTATGTAGAGCAAATGTTGACCACCAGCAGCATCGAGCATGGATTTCCATGCTGGGGTCAGACCACTGTAGAACTTTCTCAATCTCTCCCAGTCATGGAAACCATGTTGAGGACACTTTCTGAGCAGGTTGAAGAATCTTTCCTTCGCATCATACAAGGACTCGTCTGGTTTCATTTTGAATTCCGCAATTTTGGAGCGGCATTCATCCACCTTGGACTCCGGGAAGTATTTTGCTAAGAAGTTTCTGATCACATCTTCCCATGTAGACTTCTGATTTACGGGCAGTGACTTGTACCATGTTCGTGCTCCGCTTGTCAGAGAGAAGGGAAATAGCCTTAGTCGAATAGTGTTTGCAGATACATCACGATTTTTGATCGTGATCATGGGGGTCTTCATGGCTTGCTCCGGCAAACTGGTTGCTCTGGACTAGATTGATGAGGGTCGGTTTCAATTCGAAGTTCCTAGCCAAGAATGGAGCTTGTCCAGGAATATTCAGATATGGCTCTAAAATCGGCTGCATGTAATCAGCAGCAGCTGCTGCTTGATGATTGTTCTCAGGCCCGCCTTGGTACTGCTGTGGGTAGTAGTTCTGAGGCATGAAATAGTTCCTCGGATCATTGAAATCATTCGGATTCGGGGGATTCTGATGAGGGTTATGGTATTGCTGATTCTGCTGGTTTTGGAAATTTTGCTGATTTGGTTGGTTCTGGTTGTTTGGTGGGTTTTGATGGTTCGGATTGGGATGGGGTGCCTCGAAGTGCTGCTGCTCCATGTTTGGTGGGTTCCCACCTCCTTGTATGATCTGGGGAGGGGGATCATCCAAATCATCGTTATCAGCATCTTCGGGGTCTTCCTCAATGTTGTGAAGTGGGGGATTGGGTTAATTGATTGGTGGGATGTCCAGGTTTGCCATCTCGGAAATATCGCTGCTGGTGCTTGGCGAAAGTAATGCCTGTCGTTCGCGTTCCCTTCTTCGTTTAGTCTCCGCCCTAAGACGTCGAGCTGTCTTTTCTATCTCTGAATTAAACGGGATCTCGGCTGGCGTCTGCTTCCTCCTTTGCATAGAACAACGGCTTCAATGATGACAGTACCTGTACAATCCCCAGGTTAGAATTGGTTCTGAAGGTGAATATTATAATTATATGTATAGACTATTCTAGGAGCAATGAGGAATGTATTTCTCTTAATAAAACGGCGCTGCATCCTCCCCGGCAACGGCGCCATGAAACTTTTGACAATTTCCCACACGAGCGTTTTCTAAAATATACCAGGTTAGATTTATTAAATGAAAAGAGTTATGATTCACGGGAAGGGGTTTAGGGATATATCAAGCTTGTTATTCTTTTTATTACTCAAGTGTGGTGCTTTAATTTCAAATGGCGCTGTGGTCCTCTCTGTCATGAAACTGTTGACAAATCTCATGGTACAGCCGGGATAGATTGACCTTCAGCCTGTCACACTGAGGGTCCCCGGCTTGAGTGCCATGATACTTCTCATCAATTCTTGCCATAAGATTCCCTGCCATGAAACTTTTGACAGATTTCCACTACATGAGTATTTTCCGAAAAATCATGATCCTGGTTTAGGTTTTATTTAATGAAACCAATTTATGATGGCGGAGTTGTGATTAGGGATATATTTATAAGTAGTCATGTTTTTATTGCTCGTGTTTTAAGAAACTATGGCCCGAAAGCGCACGGTGTCAAAAATTGCAGTAATTTATAGTAAGACCGGATCGTTCACTGGAGGATGTGCGATAGAAGCAGGGCCCACGTCGTTTTACTAGATTTTTCTATTCGTATTGCTCAATGGGTTTGAAAGGTGATTAATAACTACTGACATGAATTCAAACTAAACTACAAAAGCCTTTAAATTACTCTACAAAGCGAATAAATCTATTCTAGAAAGCGGGTAAAGATTATTCTAAGAATGCGATAAACATTATCTATGAAACAGGGAAAAATTACATTGTGCCAACCGTGAAGCTGAATCACTATGTAGACAGAAGGGACAGGAAGAAAAGAATGAAAATTGGACAAGATTTAGATATAGCAGGATTAAACTTCCATTTTTATACACAGATCTTTGTTTGGGATAATTCTATCAGATAGCTAATTCTCATGCTCTCAATAATGCTTTCCCTTTAACAGACAGGTACTTACAATATGAGTTTACATGTTCTTAAGACCACAAATTCTAAGATACCACAGATTCGTAACTGCCCTGGCCTGGGTGTGTTACTTCATCTGTGGTGGAAAAGCAACACCCGACATATCATTTATTGAAATGCCAAGTACTACTATCATTCTCCCATGTCACACCCAAAGATTCTAATTAAGTCCTAAACTATCCCTTAACTGTCAATCCTAGTAGCAGTTACGCAACTCTCAATACAACCGAGTGACCTCTAATGAAAGCGGTTAAAAGAAAGCAGTAAAGAAAGCATTTAAAACCTATCACTCGGAGGTTTTGAAAATCTGACCCTGGTAGTAAAAGACAGCTCCCCATCAGGATGAAGGAGTATGGATCAAGAATTCCCGGTTCTTGGTGAAATGCTTGCAGTGTTCACTTCCTTCCGGGTGATTATGAGATACAAACTAATGAAACGAACTAATGATTTAGTTCGTTCCGGATGCACTCACTCAGGACTCAAAAATAGGCTTTGGTAGAAGAGGATAGTAGTTGAAAGAAAACTCAACCCTATCTTAGAAAATAACCAAGGCCTGGATGATGTTCCTCTAAGATCATTTACTACACTGTAATTGAGTCCAAGTGGACCCCCTCTCGGTGTAATATTTAATCTTAGATTTCCAACAAACAGCAATTTTGGAAAATAATGGATTTGAAAATCATTCCCTAAACAGGTACTAGACTCTCAGTTAAAACACAAACCCTTTCAGTCTAGAAGAGACCTAATCGCTGATTCTGCTTCTAATTCCCCAAAATCAACCCTTGACAGAATATGAATTAGTCATAACTGAAGAGTTTATCCCTGACTCAAATCCGGATTTTATAAAGAGATTTTTGTTGGAAATTTATCACACAATATCCATTTAAGATCTAGACTTCTATTGTCCAAGGGAAGGATCCCAAAATAATTACAGACCACAATAATACATAATATTATCATGCATAAGGATATAAGGAAGTGTAAAATTAATTGACCCAAAATATAGATGTGGGTCTAGACAGAAGGTGAAACACAGATATGAAGTGGTCAGGAGACCAAAGTAATGGCAGAATAATCAGGTGGACTGTAAACATCTACTGTCCAATTTCCCAATTACTCGGATGGAGCGAATTTAGACAGCTTAAACCCTATAATGGTAGTGTCAATACCAGTTGGATCTCCACTGTCTGTGAATTCGGATAAAAACCTACATGCTTCCCTCTATAATGATCATCAATTAGCATTGACTGATGTCAACTGATTTCCAGTACAGATTGGAATTTGGGTTTGGAAATTAAGATAAGAACAATAAAACTGTATCTGGGTGGAAGTCAGCCGAGCAGCTATTATAACCCTGAATGGGCGAACCGCCAAGGCTTCCACTGACAGTCATCCAGACCATGCAAAATAACACTTAGTAATTAACACCCAGAATACGAGCTAGTTATCCATGAGGGAATACCCGCCAACATTAGTCTGATGTATTCTTTACTAATTGTTCCACACAACACGCAAAGACAAAATCAACAGGAAATAAAAGAAGATTCCTTGTATGAGAGACATTGGTTTCTCATGCAAGGTTGTGGATTGGGTCCACAATTGATGGTCTTAAATAATCCTTCCTACCATAATTAATTACAGTCCGGATTATCTGTTTAAGTCATCAAGATTTTGTTTATAGAGGAGTATTTTACTGGCAATTGAACAAAGGTCCTTCAATCATGATGATCATTGATGTTTGATTATTGCTAATCTCAATCTTTAATCATTAATGAGTCAAGGGTTCAATCAGTTAAGTGATGAAAATGGAGAATCAAAATTTGGGCAGCATAACACCCTATATTGCAATTCCAGAATGTTACACCTTAACCCGTGGGGTTATGATGTGAGTGTTGCAATATAATCTAGGAAGAGAATGAAGACTGTTTGAGATTAAATAGAGAGAAGGGAACCTTTGTCGCGATATCATAAATTTTGTCGCGGACCGAGGTCCGCGACATGGGTATCCCGACAAGTTTTTAGAATTTTTGGCAGCATAATGCTTCTTTGTCGCTAAGCAAGAGTTTGTCGCGGAACGTGGTTCCGCGACAAGAGTGTTTCGCAATAAAGGGTTTTCAGAAAATTCTTAAAGCATTTGAACCTTTGTCGCTAAGCATGGAAAATTTTGTCGCGGAACGTGGTTCCGCGACTAGGTGTTCCGCGACAAAGTGTTCAAAGAATAAGGAACATGGCATAATTTTTTTGTCTCAGAATGAGATTTTGTCGCGGAACGTGGTTCCGCGACAAGATTATTCCGCGACAAAAAGCCATGCAGACAAAATGCAAGAGTTTGGCTCCTTTGTCGCTATGCATGGAAAGTTTTGTCGCGGAACGTGGTTCAGCGACAAGGTGTTCCGCGACAAAGGGTTTTAAATTATGAAGACAAGTGTCTTTAGACACCTTTGTCGCGGAACAACCATTTTGTCGCGGAACGTGGTTCCGCGACAAAAGGCGGTTGGCGACCAAGGTGGTTTAGGACAAAAGTCAGAAAAAGCAGAAATGAACAGTGGCATGCAAACAGCGTGATCTCACCCTATTTCAGATCAAAAAGCTATTCTAAGCTAAAAACAAACAAGAAACATTCAAAATAAGGAAGAACATGCTTAAACAAAACTCGACAGAATATTAAAAATAAAGCAAGAGTCCTAATCTAGGGTTTGACCACACTCAAATACACAACATCATCCATAAAATGCAAACAGTAAACATAAAAATAGCATAATGGGGGTCAAGTGACCCCAAAATGAAAAAGAAAGCATAAATCCATGGGGTGTGAGACCCATTTCATGATTTGGGACACAAATGATGAATGTTTTCCCATATTATTGAAGGGGTGTTGTTAATACCCATGATTTGGGTATTACAAACCCTAAAACAAGAGTTTAGAAACCAAAACATGGTATAAAAGTGGCTATCTAAATAACTGTGAACAGTAAAAACACTAAACTAAACTAAACTAAGAGCAAAAATTAAATAATACATGAAAATAAACCTAAACTACACTACCTAAGAGAGAACTCCTACTGCTTACCTTCAAGAGAGCTCTAATCAATAAAATTCCAACCTCTAGCTCATGGGAAACACCTCATATTTATAGAAGTGTAACCCTAAGCCCATGGGCCTTGATTCTAGCCCATTGTGTCTTAAGACATCACACACATCACAGCTTTGTCTCGGAGCATCAAGTTTGGTCGCGGAACACACTGCATGTGGCAAAGCTTCTTGACTGGGTCTGGTGTCTCTAATTGGGTGTCTTGGTCGCGGAGTATGCCTTTGTCGCGGAGCATGCCATCGCGACAAAGGTCATCGCGACAAAGGACTTGGCTTGTTTCCTTCTTCATCTGGGCTGCTTGGTCGCGGAACCCTCCTTTGTCGCGGAACCATGCATCGCGACAAAGGAGCTTCCGCGACGAAGGTTTTCCTGGGCCTGCTGAATTGGGCCAGATGGGCCGAAAACGTTCTTTTTGTGGGCTTTTCTCTCTTTTTCCCATCTTTTTGTATTTTGTGGGCTTGCTTTATTCTTTTGCCCATCTTTTCATTCCTTTTTCTTTTCATTTCTTTTTCTCATGTTTTTGGATTTTTCTAACATAAATATGTAATAAAACTACATATTTATGTCTTTTTCACACCAGCTTATTATTTTTACAGTTATGCGTAAATCAGTCCAATTCGACTGCTTTCTTACTTAATGTAAGACCGGAATGCGATCAAATGCCCGTTTAAGACACGGAAATGGATTGAAAATAATGGTCATTTCTGGCCATTATCAGACCTCTTTAAGTTTTGACTTACAAAAGCCATCCCACATAACTTCTCTAATCCCATTAAGAAATAATAATGTGTTATTAATTCATAGTTCAAGCGGGGGAGAGTCAGGAAGAGCGGGAGGAGGCCGAAACACTTGAGGAGAATAAACTGCGCCCTAGAAGAATCGAATTATGACGACGAAGCAAGGAGAACCGAACCGAACCACGAAGCAGGAGAACCGAAGTACGACGAAGCCTAGAAGAAGAACTGAAGTGAGGAGAAGATCGGTTGAGTTCGAAGTGAAGCCTTAATTTTTTTGGTATTTCGCCCCCTCCCTCTTACACTATTTCTAGCAACAATGGCACCCAAAAGAAAACCCGATGTGTTGGAAGAGCAACAGCAACGACAGGTTTCCTTTATTTCATTTCTCATTTTTAGGTTTCCTTTATTTCATTTGTCATTTTTAGTTAAGAATTTTAGTCCGATTTGTATTTTTTGGGAGTAGATTTATTTGTGGGAGTGTAGAAATTGTTAGTTGAAATTATATATGTGGGACTTGTTTGTTTTGTTTTTGAATTGGGATGTACTTTTATTTGTTGAGGTGATTTCGATGTTTCAAGGGGTGAATAATTTGTGCATTTAAGGTGTTCGATGAAAGGTTATAATGGTATAGATTTTTGAGAACCCCTAATTTATTGGTGCAGTGTTGTGCTAGTGATGAATTATACTGATAGAGATGTTTGAATGTGAAATTGTAATAATTTTGACATGAAATATGTAGATATCGTGGTGAAGAAATTGTATTTTAGGTGTTTAGGAGGTTTAAGAGTTTATGTTGAACATAAATTTGTTTGTATTTCTTTCCATAGGCCACTAGCCTTGGTTTGGTTTCTCAATTTGTTCATATGCGCTATACTATATATTATGTTTGATATGTTATAACACCCCGGATTTGATAACCCAGGCCGGGATGCTACCGCCACACTCTTTTAAACAAGACACGATCAAATCGAGCTCATTTAAAAGAATGTTACGGCTAAGTTGTATCAATATTTAAAAATATTTAAAACCAATCAAAGAGTGCCCGAATTTAAATTAGAGTAAAGTTTAATATACATCATTTAAAATAGTGCGGAAGCTAAAATAGGGCCAAAACATGCGGCTAAAACAAGACTAGAGTCTCAGTGCAGAATTTAAATAAATTAAAAATGCGACAATCTTCATAAGAGTAAACCCATCACATCGTGCAAATGCTCACCCTGCGAAATCTGAGGAAAAATAGAAACAACAACTTATCAGTACAAAAGGTATTGCGTAAGTTAATATATAGCACAACGAATTTTTAAATTTTTTAGGAGAGTACACAACAAGTAATATTTTAATTAAAAAGACGAATAAATAAAATAATTTAAAATTCTCTTACACTTATCCCACGAATATTTTACCAATGTTCGTTACGATCGAGGACACCATCCATTCCCTTTGGGACTATCACCCACAATGACTCAAAATATAGATTCTAGGGACGTACCCTTGGAATCAACCCACCTTTGGGACTCGTACCCACGAGAGATGTGAAAGAAGTGACCCTATACAGACCACTCCGGAGCCCTAGATAACCCATACAGATACATATAGGAGTATAGACTCTTACAATCACGAAACCATAATATCATATGCGCTGTTTTGGCCACAAAAGAGGGGGCGGCCCAACGAGCTCACGCCAAGTGCACTTACCCTCTAATACATTGGGCATCCCACTCGATCAAAACTTACAAAGTTTTAAAACCATGTTTTTTATCATTTCATAATATCACCATATATCCAGATTTCATATAATATCAAAACGAGCAACGTTCAACTCTTAATTCATCAAAACACATAAGATAGAGTTACCGATAAATAATGGTATTGTGGCAGTTTTCAAAATCACATTTGGAAATGTAGTAAATCATCTCCAAAAATTCCAAAATTTTTACAGAAGCTAGAACACACCCAAATAAACATTTTTCTTAGAAATAGGCATGTTCAAATTCGGCCTCTAAGTGACCTAAAAAATGATTTCAGAACAAACTTTCTCAAGGGGTTAAAATCCTAATGTTCATCCGACCACAGTCCATTTAAAAATCCATATCAATTCCAAACATGCTCCAAAAGTTATGAAATTTTACAGGGATGATCTAGACAATGGAGCAAATTTTATGAAGACATCAACCACTAAAAACAATCATAGGCCAGAGTAAATCGAACAACAAAAACTGATTACGCAACCGCACTAAAACTGACAGCATAAGAACTCAGAAAACCAGATCCGTTTACGATGCCCAAATCATGTTCAAAAATTATGAAAATTTACAGAGAACATATTTAGAATGTTAGAAACATTTTTCATTTTGAAAGGATCTTCTAAAAACGTACGAATCATGGTCGAAATTTCAGAGCAACAAAATTGGTCCTAGGAAACCCTATTTGACAGATTTTGAAGGAAGAAGAGATGAGCCTATATCTCGAGTTATACTCAATCAAAACCTCTAAAAATCGACGTGCACAATACTAACTTACTTAGGAACAAGGTAGAGTCGAAATCCTTCTTGGTGGTATCCCTGCGATCGTCCGGAACAGCCCCTCGAATCAACACCTCCCTCCGATTGATCCTATTTTAGAGTTGTCGGAAGAAATCTTAGTTCTAGGACAAGAGACTCGAATCTAGGACCAAGAGAAAGAAGTAGAACTCTTACCTAACCGTAGAAGAATGGATTGAATCACTTGAACACGTCCAAACTCTTTGCCAATTGAAGCACAAGCCACAAACTCTCCAACACTCAACTGTGATCTCTAATTTAGGATAGAGTGGAAAATGGTGGCTTGTAGGCTGAGTGAAGGGTATTTATAGAGGTGGGAAGCAGTCCAAAGGCTGCCCCAATGCACTAGGAAGATGAGGGGATGTATTCCACTCCATAACCCCCGAATTAACATCCTCAAACTTCATCCAAAACCCCCCATACTCCACTTGACTTCCAAGGAATCCCATGAACTCATGTATCCACCATAAGATGAATTATTGGGGACTTAAATGCACCCAATAATCATTGCCAAGCACCCCTCAACGTCCCTCAACACCTGAGAATTGAATTCCCAACATTTGGAAATGTCCCAAACCAAATTTAAAGCAAAAACCGAGCATAACGCTCGAACTGCCGAGCTGCTGCTGGTGGCGCGCCACGCGCCGTCACCGCGCGGCCACCAGCCATCGTTCCCCCCCCCCTTTTTTATGATTTTTAACTTTTAAAAATCATAATATGAATTATCCGAGATTGTTGGATAATCCGATAACTCTTTTCGAGTTGCTATCTTCCGAAAATATTTAATTCCGCTCTCCTGGAATTATTTTGATTCTGATAATTAAATCCGATTCTTAAATTTCGGATTTTAAAACTCGATTTCGATTTCTCGGGTATTACAGTCTACCCTCCTTAGAAATCAACTTCGTCCTCGAAGTTGGATCGCACTTGGACTGATAGTAATGCAGGCAATTGATTGGCACGTAATAATTGACACGCATAATATATTGAGGTTTGAAAATTAAATTCTTACCTCGGCGCGTGACGACTCTTTGCGGGGTATCATATTCTCTCCCCCTTAGGACTGCAGTTATGTCCCCATAACTGCTCATGAGTCGCGTTGGAAAAGGTTGGGATATTTCTGCTTCATATCCGATTCCAACTCCCACGTTGCTTCTTCCGTGCCATGATTGGACCATAGCACCTTCACCATTTTCACGGTCTTGTTTCTTGTGACCCCTTCTTTGACGTTGAGTATCTCGATCGGATATTCCTCGTACGTCAGATCATCGTCCATCTCAATCATGTCGGGTTGCAAGACATGGGTTGGGTCGTGTACATATTTCTTTAACTGAGAAACATGAAACACATTGTGAACTCGTGCTAATTCCGGTGGAAGAGCCAATCGGTAGGCCAAAGTACCTACACGGTCTAAAATCTCATATGGATCAATGTATCGAGGACTCAGCTTTCCTCGTTTGCCTAATCGCATCACCCCCTTCATCGGTGACACCTTTAGCATGACGTTGCCTCCCACTTGGAATTCCAATTCTTGCCTCCTCGTGTCGGCATAACTCTTTTGCCGGTCTTGTGCGGCCTTCCTCTTTTATTGGACGACCTTAATTTGTCTGCTCATGTCTTCAATGAGCTGAGGTCCAAAAACCACAGAATTATCATCCTTTGTCCAGCATAGCGGACTGCGGCACTTGCGTCTGTATAGAGCTTCGAACGGTACCATGCCAATACTAGCATGGTAACTGTTGTTATACGAGAATTCAATTAGCGGTAAGTGGTTCTTCCAACTTCCCTTGAATTCAAGTACACATGCCCTAAGCATATCCTCAAGTGTTTGAATCGTCCGCTCAGTCTGACCGTCGGTTATCGGATGAAAAGCCGTGCTCATCTTGATTTGGGTTCCCAAGGCTTCTTGTAACTTTGTCCAAAAATTTGAGACAAACCTACTGTCTCGGTCAGAAATAATATCGTGTGGCACACCATGAATTTTGACCACATTTTTGATATACGCCTTGGCTAGTTGATCTCGACCAATTATCTTTCATTGTTATAAAGATGGCAGTGTTTGTCAACCGATCAACTATTACCCAAATTTTGTTCATCCCACTGGGAGATCTTGGTAAGCCCGAGACGAAGTCCATGGAGATGTTATCCCATTTCCAACTTGGGATCTCCAATGGTTTCACTAATCCCAATGGCTTTTGCCGTACTGCCTTTACTTTTTGTCAAGTTATGCATTTAGCCACAAAATCCGCAACATCTCTCTTCATTCTCGGCCACCAATAGATTTTCTTTAAATCTTTGTACAGCTTATCACCACCAGGGTGCACTGAATAAGGCGTATTGTGGCCCTCTTCCATCAATTTTTGCTTCAATTCCTCACACTTGTGAGGAACGCACCACCTCCCTTTGAAGCGTATACTTCCGTCGTCGTGGACTGTGAATACCGCTTTTCCCTCATCAATCTTCTCCTTGACCCTCTTGAGATTCTCATCGTCCGGCTGAGCTGCCCGAATCTCGTCGAACACGGTAGATTCAATCATCACGACATTCACTTTTTCTACCACAGTCCCATAATGGACTAGTTCAGTATCAAACTTGGCTAAGTCCCTATATAGTCCTGAAGGTAAAATAAGAGTGTTTGCCGTGTGCTTCGTCTTTCGGCTCAATGCGTCTGCTACGACATTCGCTTTTCCTTCGTGATAAGCTATATCCAGATCGTTGTCCTTGATCAACTCAAGCCATCTTCGCTGTCTCATATTTAACTCCTTTTGAGTAAATATGTACTTGAGGCTCTTGTGGTTCGTGAACATCCGACATGTTCGTCCGTATAAGTAGTGTCACCAAATCTTGAGAGCGAACACCACTACGGCCAATTCCAGACCGTGCGTCGGATAATTCTCCTAATGCGGCTTGAGTTGTCGCGACGCGTAAGCAATAACCCTCTGGTTTTGCATAAGTACACAACTGAGTCCTTCTTTTGAAGCGTCACTGTACACTTCAAAATTTTCCGTCTCTGAAGGAAGTGTCAGGACTGGCGCTGTCGTGAGTCATTTCTTGAGTTCTTGAAAAGACTCTCGCACTCTGAAGTCCATTCGAACTTTAACCCTTTCTTCAACAGTTGGGTCATTGGTCTTGCAATCTTTGAGAAATCTTTCACAAATCTCCTGTAGTATCCGGCTAATCCGAGAAAACTCTTTACTTCCGTTTGACTTGTCGGTACCGGCCAATCAGTCACTGCCGATATTTTCGCCGGGTCAACCGACACTCCTTTAGCCAATACTATGTGTCCCAAAAATGCGACTTCCTTCACCCAAAACTTGCATTTCGACAGCTTCGCGTACAACTGATTACTCCTCAGGGTTCCGAGCACTTGATGCAGGTGCTTCGTATGCTCCTCATCATCCTTTGGGTAAACTAGAATGTCATTGATGAATACGACGACACAAGAATCTAGCAACTCTCAGAAAACACTATTCATGAGGTTCATGAATACTGCGGGAGCGTTTGTGAGACCAAAGGACATTACGGTGAACTCGTAGTGCCCATATCTCGTACGAAACTCTGTCTTCGGTATGTCCTTCTCGGCTATACGCAGTTGGTGGTATCCCGATCTCAGGTCAATCTTGGAAAATACCGAAGCTCCCTTCAGTTGATCGAAAAGGTCTTCGATCCTAGGTAGCGGATATTTATTCTTAATCGTCACTGATTAAGACCTCTGTAGTCTATGCATAGCCGAAGTCCACCGTCCTTCTTTTTGACGAACAGGACTGGCGCTCCCCAGGGCGACGTGCTTGGTCGTATGTAACCTTTTGACAACAACTCTTCTAGTTGTTCCTTCAGCTCCTTCATCTCTGCGGTTGCCATGCGATAAGGCGCCTTGGATACTGGTTCGATTCCAGGTACCAGGTCAATCGTAAACTCAACCTCTCGCTCAGGTGGCATCCCTGGAATATCTTCCGGGAAAACGTCGGGTTATTCATTTACGACTGGGATCTTGTCGATCTTGTTTCCCTCGTCTTTGAGGTTATGCACATAGCATGCATATAAATGATAGCCTTTTTGTATGAGATTGCGGAACCTCAAGGCATTCACTACCTTAGCGTTCTTCTTTTGAGGCTGCATATAGTACACAACCTTCTTCCCTTGACTCATGGCTAAGGAAATCTTCTGCTTCTGGCACTCAATAACGGCTTTGTATTGAGTCAGAAAATCCATGCCTAAGATGATGTCGAAGTCTCTAAGATCAAACTCGACTAGATTCACGAAGAATTTTAGGTTCTTGATTACTATCGGGATCCCATTGTATCGTTTCTAACACGATATCACCTTACCCGATGGTAACTGAATTCCTAAGTTAATGTTCTTAGGCGCTGGAAGATCTAAGGCAGATATAATCCTCGTGGAAATTAAAGAGCAACTTGCGCCCGAATTGAACAAAACTCTGACACGTACGCTAAGCACATGTGATCAAGATCTAAGACAAAGGATAAATTAGCCTCAAGCTAACGCTCCTAAGTCAAGGTCAAGCCGAATAAGAATGTTACCTAACACAGACAACAAACATTTTTAAATAATGCATGTATGCAAATGCATCCCCCCGAAAATTTTAAGCTTAATGAAGACTTGTCGAAATAATTTGTAGCATATATTTTCCATGGGTTTTAAAATAAAATTCTTTTCCATGGAAATAATAATTTAAAATGCTTAAAAATAATATTTAATATTTTGGGCCTCTATATTGGGCCGAAAAATAAGAATATATTTTTTAAAAAATTTCTGGGCTCTGATACCACTTTGTAACACACCGGATTTGATAACCCAGGCCGGGATGCTACCGCCACACTCTTTTAAACAAGACACGATCAAATCGAGCTCATTTAAAAGAATGTTACGGCTAAGTTGTATCAATATTTAAAAATATTTAAAACCAATCAAAGAGTGCCCGAATTTAAATCAGAGTAAAGTCTAACATGCATCATTTAAAATAGTGCGGAAGCTAAAATAGGGCCAAAACATGCGGCCAAAACAAGACCAGAGCCTCAGTGCAGAATTTAAATAAATTAAAAATGCGACAATCTTCATAAGAGTAAACCCATCCCATCGTGCAAATGCTCACCCTGCGAAATCTGGTGAAAAATAGAAACAACTTATCAGTACAAAAGGTACTGCGTAAGTTAATATATAGCACAACGAATTTAAAAGTTTTTAGGAGAGTACACAACAAGTAATATTTTAATTAAAAAGACGAATAAATAAAATAATTTAAAATTCTCTTACACTTATCCCACGAATATTTTACCAATGTTCGTTATGATCGAGGACACCATCCATGCCCTTTGGGACTATCACCCACAAGGACTCAAAATATAGATTCTAGGGACGTACCATTGGAATCAACCCACCTCTGGGAATCGTACCCACGAGGGATGTGAAAGCAGTGACACTATACAAACCACTCCGGAGCCCTAGATAACCCATACGGATACATCTAGGAGTATAGACTCTTACAATTACGAAACCATAATATCATATGCGCTGTTTTGGCTACAAAAGAGGGGGCGGCTCAACGAGCTCACGCCAAGTGCACTTACCCTCTAATACATTGGGCATCCTACTCGATCAAAACTTACAAAGTTTTAAAACCATGTTTTTTTTATCATTTCATAATATCACCATATATCTAGATTTCATATAATATCAAAACGAGCAACGTTCAACTCTTAATTCATCAAAACACATAAGATAGAGTTACCGATAAATAATGGCACTGTGGCAGTTTTCAAAATCACATTTGGAAATGTAGTAAATCATCTCCAAAAATTCCGAAATTGTTACAGAAGCTAGAACACACCCAAATGAACATTTTTCTGAGAAATAGTCATTTTCAAATTCGGCCGCTAAGTGACCTAAAAAAAATGATTTCAGAACCAACTTTCTCAAGGGGTTTAAATTCTACTGTTCATCCGACCAGAGTCCATTTAAAAATCCATATCAATTCCAAACATGCTCCAAAAATTATGAAATTTTACAGGGAAGATCTAGACACATAATGGAGCAAATTTTATGAAGACATCAACCACTAAAAACGATCATAGGCCAGAGTAAATCGAATAACAAAAACTGATTACGCAACCGCACTAAAACTGACAGCATAAGAACTCAGAAAACCATATCCGTTTTTGTTGCCCAAATCATGTTAAAAAATTATGAAAATTTATAGAGAGCATACTTAGAATGTCAGGAACATTTTTTATTTTGGAAGGATCTTCTAAAAACATACGAATCATGGTCGAAATTTCAGAGCAACAAAATTGGTCCTAGGAAAACCCTATTTGACAGATTTTGAAGGAAGAAGAGATGAGCCTATATCTCGAGTTATACTCAATCAAAACCTCTAAAAATCGACGTGCGCAATATTAACTTAGTTGGGAACAAGTTAGAGTCGAAATCCTTCATGGTGGTATCCCAGAGATCTTCCGGAACAGCCCCTCGAATCAACACCTCCCTCCGATTGATCCTATTTTGGAGTTGTCGGAAGAAATCTTAGTTCTAGTACAAGAGACTCGAATCTAGGACCAAGAGAAAGAAGTAGAACTCTTACCTAATTGTAGAAGAATGGATTGGATCACTTGAACACGTCCAAACTCTCTGCCAATTGAAGCACAAGCCACAAACTCTCCAACACTCAACTGTGATCTCTAATTTCGGATAGAGTGGAAAATGGTGGCTTGTAGGCTGAGTGAAGGGTATTTATAGAGGTGGGAAGCAGTTCAAAGGCTACCCCAATGCACTAGGAAGATGAGGGTGTAATACCCGAGAAATTACCCGAATGAATTCCGTTCCGTTATTATTATTATTATTATTATTATTATTATTATTATTATTATTATTATTATTATTATTATTATTATTATTATTATTATTATTATTATTATTATAAATCCTTTTAATTTTAGAAATTTCAAGTTAATATATGTCAATAATGAGGATGACTCTCAATTGCCGTTTCTAATATTAGAATTATAGGATAAGTTTCAATTGGCATAGGATTGTATCTAGACTACCAAATTTGTCAAGGAATTATGGCATTTGAAAAATGTCACATGTTGGAATTATTCTCAAGCCTAGCAATTATTTCCAATCCCATTACTTATTCCCAATCATGACATGCCTAGCAATTATTTCCAATCCCATTACTTATTCCCAATCCATGACATGTCTAGCAATTATTCCCAATCCAACCTATTCCCAATCCATGACATGCCTAGCAATTATTCCCAATCCAACCTATTCCCAATCCATGACATGCCTAGTAATTATTTCCAATCCCATTCATTATTTAATGATACACTAATCAGCCCCCAAAGCCACCCATTTGCACTCCATCCAAAAATAGGTTCATTGGAGAGTGTTGCAAGTGTTGGGGCAATCTTAAGGCTTTGATTTGAGGATTTATTGATTCCAATCTACTCTAAAGTAAGTTAGTGTTGTGCCTTTCAAATTTTAGAGCTTTTGGTTGAGTATTCATGGAGATACAACTCGAAATCCATTCCTTGTCAAATCTGTGATTTAGGGTTTCTTCAGGATAGTTTCTTTTGTTCATCCTTGTTCGTCTAGATCCGTTCGTTTTTGGGAAAACGTTTCTAAATCAAAAATGTTCCTAACACCTTGAATATGATCTCTGTAAATTTTTATAATTTTTGGACATGTTTTGATCACCCAAATTCGATCTGGTATTTTCTGCATACAAGTTGACAGATTTGATGTATATATGTAGTCAGTTTTATTGTTCGGTTCACTCTCGCCTATGATTGTTTTTAGTGCTTGATGTCTTCATGAAACTTGTTCTAATATATGTTTAGAACATCCCTGTAAAATTTCATGATTTTTGGAGCAGGTATGAATTTGTTATGAATTTTTGAACTCACTGTGGTCGAATTTACTGAAGCAAGAGAAATTGTAATTCAATAGCTTTCTGAAATGGATTAAAATGACCAGTTTAGAGTCCGAATTTTGAGATGGCTATTTCTATGAAAAATGCTTATTTTGATGATTCCTAGCCACTGTAATTTTTCCAGAATTTTTAAAAATTGTTTACTGCATTTTTAAAGGCGATTTCAGAAACTGCTATAATGTCATTTTTGGTCGGTAAATGCTATTTTGAATATTCGATGAACTAAGAGTCGATTGTTACTCGTTTTTGGATACAGATGAAATCTGGATATGTGCCGAATATATTGGAATGATAAAAATGTGAATTTTAAACTTTGTAAGCTTTGATCGAGTGGGATGCCCAATGTTTTAGAGGGTAAGTGCACTTGGCGTGAGCTCGTTGGGCCGCCCCCTCTTTTTATGTGGCCAAAACGGCGCGTATGATATTGTGGTTTCGTGTTAGTAAGAGTCTATACTCCTAGATGTATCCGTATGGGTTGTCTAGGGCTCCGCAGCGGTCTGTATAGGGTCACTGCTTTCACATCCCTCGTGGGTACGAGTCCCAGAGGTGGGTTGATTCGAAAGGGCATGAGCCTAGAATCGTTATTATCGCCGGCTTGTGGACATAAGCGCCCAAGCGGATGTTGATCTGAAAAGGCTTCGGCCCAGGATCGTTGATACCGACGGCTTGTGGAGGACATAAGCGCCCAAGCGGGTAATTTGGATGTCCTCGATCAAAACAAACAATGGTAAAATAATGTGTTTGGGCTCTTGCGGGTTTGATTCCCCAAGAATGGTTATTCTCGATGAAAATGAACATTGGTAATTAAGCGTATGAGCATTGGTAATGATGTATGTGGTAAAGTATTAGAATTCCCGTATATTAATTCACTCGTCTATTTTAAAAATTAAATTCCTATCTTTTATTACTCTTCTAAAAACTTTAAATTTTGTTATGCTATGCATTAACTTACGCAGTACCGTTTGTACTGATAAATTGTTGTTTTCCATTTTTCGCAGAGTAAGTCATGGCACTACGGGATGAGAATTTCCGAAGACTTGTCGCACTTGTTTTTAAATTCTTTTACGAATCCCAAACTCATGTTTGGCCGTGTTTGGCCCTTACCTTCCGCACTGTTTAAAATTATGTATGTTAGACTTAACTCTGATTTAAACCTTCGGGCACTTATTGAATGGTTTTTAAATTATTTTTAAGTATTGGTACAACTTAGCCTTAGCATCTTCTCAAGTGAGCTCGAAATGGTTCGCGTCTTGCTTGGGAAGGTGTGGCGGTAGCATCCCGGCCTGGGTGACCAAAACCGGGGTGTTACAGAGGGGATGTATTCCACTCCATAACCCCCAAATTAACACCCTCAAACTTCATCCAAAACCCCCCACACTCCACTTGACTTCCAAGGAATCCCATGAACTCATGTATCCACCATAAGCTGAATTATTGGGGACTTAAATGCACCCAATAATCATTGCCAAGCACCCCTCAACATCCCTCAACACCTGGGAATTGAATTCCCAACGTTTGGAAACGTCCCAAATCAAATTTAAAGCAAAAACCGAGCATAACGCTCGAACTGCCGAGCTGCTGCTGGTGGCGCGCTGGTGGTGCGCCCCGCGCCGTCACCTCGCGGACACCAGCCATCGTTTTTCCCTTTTTTTATGATTTTTAACTTTTAAAAATCATAATATGAATTATCCGAGATCGTTGGATAATCCGATAACTTTTTTCGAGTTGCTATCTTCCGAAAATATTTAATTCCGCTCTCCCGGAATTATTTCGATTCTGATAATTAAATCCGATTCTTAAATTTTGGATTTTAAAACTCGATGTCGATTTCTCGGGTATTACATATGTGGTTTATTTACCTCCCTTGGGTTTATTTTTTTATTGCACGTCGTATGGTGGATCTGTCCTTGGATTAAGGATATATTTTCCCTGGAAACGCTTAATCTACATCTAGGGTATTGTCTGCAATGTGAATATTTATGTATTGGCTTTTTGAAAAGTGGAGATGTTGCAAGCCTTTTTTTGGATTTTGATTTTCTGGGAAATGCGATTGCTGAGGAATAATTCGGCATAGATCTGAAGATTCTTTGATATGATACGAAATCTTAGTTTCACAGTTGTTTAAAGTTTAGAATAAAGGTTTGTTTTAACGCTTTCGAAGTGATACTCTTTCTTTGTGGAGTTTTCTTTTTTTAATGCTTTTAGCAGGATTTATGTTTTCTCTGACCTCAATTAAGGAGCTCCTAAATTGTTAAGAATAACTCATCTCCAGGTCATGGTAGCTGTTGTTAATGGGAATATTCGAATTTCATTATATGGATTAGATGACTTAGACACTGCTTTACATTGTAGATTACAAATCTAAGCGAGACTTGGGAACAGCTAGATAGTTGACTCATCAGATTTAGAATAGTTGGCAAATCTTTTTGCTGTAACCGATGATGGATAATTCAAGTTGCTTATAATTTGTGGAATTTTAGATGGGAGAATATCATTCATTATTTTTCAATAAGGAGCATTTGGTTAGTGTCGTATTAGTGTCGTCTGAAACAATATGTGCTTTGTCCATTTCTTGAAGGGATGGGGGGTGCATTTATCTGAATTTTACTTTAGTTAGACATATTTTTGGCATTTTCTCTTAAAATTCCATTTAAAAGCACACAAAAATACAAATAACTTGTATTTTAATGTCACTACTACAGATACGTAGGCTCGAAAATACCCTAGTAGTGTTGGATGACATATTGAAATGATGCTTAAACATTAAGAAAAACACATTTGTTAGTATATATCATGATTTATCTATACATAGACAAAGAAGGCAAGTCAAAATGGTCAACATAAAAACTCATTTCCATATTTAGATTCCATAATCAACTTCTCTTATGCAAGACACCCAGTGTGAAGTTCACTAAAGAGTACTGAGTAATCATTAAATGGGTTGAGAACTGCATATATTGTGACTTATGTTCAATCATTATTATTCCCTGTTGGCTTAATAGCTTTGCTTTCCCTTCAGGTATCGCGCCATCAACGGTGCATATTATCGTGGTGATGTTGGTGCTTTGCTTGTCTATGACGTGACCAGGCACTCCACATTAAAAAATGCCGAAAGGTGGCTAAAGGAACTGCGAGATCATACCGACCCCAATATTGTATCTTGCTCATTGGCAACAAATTTGAATTTCGACATCTGGTGGGGGAGTATTGTGTATGTGGATGTGGATTTGTGTATTTGGATGTTGGTTAGTGTGGATATATGGATGTCTTGGTAATTTGGTGTGTTTGTTTGGTGCAATTTTTATATTGGTTTGGTAACAAGGGTGGATGAAATGTGGTAAAGTATATTGTAAAGCTTGGTAAATTTTAATGGCATAATGTCATAACATGGGTTGATGAAATGTGGTAATTAAGACAAAATTTTTTAGAAAACGCATGGGATGGTCTTCCCACGGCAGGTTCAACCGTAGGCCATTCCCATGTGATTGTGTTCATCAATTCGTGTAGGGCGGTTTAGGGATAGACCGTCCGTAATTCGCTAGGACCGTGTGCACCACACTGTCAACAACAGAGACCCGAAAAACTACGGGACGGTTTCGAATGACCGTCTTCTACTCCGTGCCATATGGTAAGAAGTTAGTGTTGTTTGTGGTAGGAAGTTCATGCATTATGTAGTAAACAATACACGTAGATCATGGTAAAATGTTATATTGTGTGTAGTAAAAAATATAGGTTGAACATGGTAAAACCCCACATTGTGTGTGGTAAACGTTATAAGTAAAACATGGTAAAACCAGACATGATTGATGGTAAAAGATGTAGTGATAACATGATAAACCCCACCACTGTTACGATTTCTGGTTGACATAGACCTTGTAAATAAGAAAGAACATCTAATTTATGATTCCTCGTCAACGCTACAATTGTAGATACAATTGGATGAAGATATTGATAGTTAAACACACAATTGAAACTCTATTATGATATATATAAGATTCTTTTAAGGAATGCAATGTGAAATGTGAACATAGAAGCTTCAATCAAGTATATACATACATTTGGATTCATGGTAAGTACACCTGTGGTCACAAATTTAATTAATTGTGATAATAGGAAAATACATAATTTATTTAATCGTAATGATGACATCGGTTTGGATCCTAAACCCTCGGCCTGATAAACTTACCACGTTTATTTATGTGGTTTACCACAAATATCCTACATGGCATACCATAAATCTAGGATAAGCTTACCACAATCTTACTCGACTACTTACCACACAATTCCTTAAGAACCCTAAACCCTTAATCAAGTTATTGGTATGTGGGTTATCATCGTATTCAGGCGGATGCATGTTGGGGCGCAGGGGGTCGGCCGCCCCCCGCTCCCGAGGTCAATGTTCGCTACTAAATTTTTATATAATTGTCTTAATTTTATCTGTTTTTTGGCTTATTTCTCACTTTTTTATTTTGGTTTTTCTTGAAATTTATTTTCCGTATTTTATTCTTATTTGTTTGGGTTTTTATCAATAGCAAAAAGAGGTATAAAAGTCAAAATTTAATTTTGTTTTAAAGTAGGTATGAGCTAACTTTTAAAAAATAAAAAGTTTTAGGAGTGTATCCCTATCCAAAATAGATATAATCAACTTTTTAATTAATTTTGTTAATATAATCAATTTTTAATACTTATCTAAACAATTATTTGGACTACTTCCACTGTTGGGTTTTAGTTCCGAGATATTGGCTTAAGCTGCAAGAGACTCATACCAATCAGGTGAACTGCATTTGATTGTTGGGTTTTAGTTGTTGGTGAACATCCTTTTTTCTGTTTTTAGCCTAGATTCATTTGCTCTTTATTTTCATTAATATATGACTATTAATTAAAAAATAAAAAACAACTTTATCTAAACCAATTTAAATACCAGGGTTTTCTTAATAGTTGTTCTCCATTTTTAAAATATTTTTGTAAATTTTAAAATGAAATCTTTTTTACAACACTTTTAGAATATAAATAGTAAATTACAACTGTCGCTCCTATTATAAAAATAGAATTTTTATAATGAACTTTTAATATAATATTATTCTTATAATTTTACATGTTGTGAAAAAAAAATTATATTGGTTACACAGCGACCCCCAACTCTAACAGTCTGCGTCCACCACTGATTGTATTGATATGTGCTTACCACAGATACCATATGATGTTTACGAAGTTCTTGGTATGTGGTATACCACGCTATACCAATATGGTTTACCACATATACCATATGGTATTTACCAAGTTCATGGTATGTGGTTTACCACGTTATTGATATGTGCTTTACCACATAAATTATTTGGTATGTATCAAGTTATTGGTATGTGGGTTACCATTGTATTGGTATGTGCTTTACACAGATACCATATGATGTTTACGAAGTTCATGGTATGTGGTTTACCACGCTACACCAATATGGTTTGCCACAGATACCATATGGTCTTTACCGAGTTCTTGGTATGTGCTTTACCACGCTATACCATTATGGTTTACCACATATACCATCTGGTATTTACCAAGTTTATGGTATGTGATTTACCATGCTATTGGTATGTGCTTTACAACATAAATCATTTGGTCTTTACCAAGTTATTGGTATATGGATTACCATTCAATTGGTATGTATTTTACCACAAATACTATATGGAGTTTACCAAGTTCATGGTATGTGGTTTACCACGCTACATGAATATGGTTTACCACATATACCATATGGTATTTACTAAGTTCTTGTTATGTGGTTTACCATTTTGGTACTGATATGTGCTTTACCACGTTATCGATATGTGGTTTACCACGCTATTTAACTAAGACACTTTGTTTATCATTAACTATTAAAAACCTTGGGTTCTAAAGTGTAATGTCTCTCACTTGGGGTCCTTGACTCTAATAATAGGTTTTGAGAGGTCCCTCTCTCTAAGAGCCCCAACTAGTTTTGTATAACAATATCCTTTATGAACAGTAACCCATCAATTCTCTCTCACAAAAATCCCCTTATGAACAGTAACCTACCTATTTCCTCAACATTCATTTTCTGCATGCAATCCAATACACATTTCTAATGATTAATAACTCATCAATAACTCAAAATGTGTATAAATAAAATTCTAAAATTTTGATATTTTAAAACTACATGATAAGACGAATCTAACGAGATCCTACTTCACTATATTTTTTTCTATTTAGATGTTCTATAAGCATTAGTCAAAGCTGGATAATAAACAATAGCAAAAGTCAATCCTTTTTCACTATAAGAAATGAAGGAATTGTATAACATAATGCACATTCAAAATATAGGAGAACCAAATTTGGGCGAAATTCACATTAGATAATTTAATTTAATTAATTATTATAGACAAAGATTATTGCCAAATAAAGTATGTAACAAAACTTTGTGGGTTTATATTATATTTATTCTTTAAATATAATTCCAATATCTGTCATTACTATTAACCAATACACTAATTGAAATTATAGTTAAAAAAGTATATTATAAATTATCAATAACAACTTTATAGATTGATATTGTATTCTTTAATGAATACCAAATATTTGTATTAGATAAATTAACAAGATAAATTCAATATGACAATAAGTTTATGAAACTATAGTCATTTTATTTTGTCAATGGATTAATTCACATGAGTATTTCTTATATTTTTCTAATTTAATTTGGACATATCTATATCTTTATGAAATTTCTGATATCTCAACGTTTTAGGGTGAATCAATGTCAATAATCAACTACCAAGAGCAATATGATTTCACGTACTTTATTTGTCAATGTATGACATTAGAATTTTTTTTTTAACTTTGCTTTTTCATTTTCTCTGTCCTTTCGACTATTGTTTGTAGTATAAATATTTTTTAAGGTACTAAATTATAGTAATATATAAATATTGGTAATGGCATATGTCTATTGGTCGATTCTTATGTAACATATAGATGTACTTATGTAATGCTTAAAATAATTTAAGAAGATTAGGATGTGTAATCGACGTAATAAAATGGGTAACTTAGAAATTTTTATTCATATTTTTCACATATTTCTGCCCATTGGGCAGGGGTAATACTAATAGTATAGTATTAATAATAATAATAATAATAATAATAATAATAATAATAATAATAATAATAATAATAATGGATCGGAGTGATCATCACATATGGTAGGCCGGATTTGGAATTTGGATGAGGGTAACAACTACACAATTCTGAGTGTATGTGGACCTAGGCCTGTCAAAACGGGCCTAGCCCGTTGGGTCGACCCGCCCCGCAAGGTAAAAAATGCAGGGTGTGCTCAACTTTTAGAGGCCCGTTTAGATGCGGGCCTAAACGGGCCCAACCCGCTGCGGGGCAGTTTTTGCTGGTTGGGCCCGCTATGGGGCGGGCCGGCCCACGGGCTTTATTTTTTATTTTTATTTTTAATTTTTACGTCTTGCATCGATTGAATTTAATATTCTTTGGTATTAATATCTAGGATAAAGTTATCAAATATTTAAATTATTAAATTGATTGCACAATGAATTACAAATCTTAATACAAATTGTTTTGTCTCTTCTTATATTTTCATGTTCATTAATTTTATCGATATCAATTTTTTATGTTTAAAACTCCTTATTATTCTATTTATTAAAAATTATTTGTGCAAATAAAATTTTATTTTTTATCATCAGTTGTCTTATTTTTTAAAATACTCCCTCCGTTTTTTTAAAGGTTATGTTTTGACTTTTTTACTGTTCATTTAGCACTTTGACTTCTATTTTTGTTATAGTTATAGAAGACAAAACATAGCCAAGTGAGATCTTGTTGGATTCGTCTCATCTTGTAGTTTTTAAATATCAAATTTTTAGAATTTTTACTTGTACCGAATTTGAGTTATTAATAATTGAAAATGTGCATGGCATACGCGCAAATGAGAAGTGTAACCTTTAAAAAAATGGAGGAAGTATTTTATGCATGTCAGAAACATGTATTAATCTTTCATATACATGACGGGAGGGAGGTTGTAAGGGGTTAAAATAACAGGCCAACATGAGTATTGAGAACCCGACTGACCAAATGGTTGGAAACCATCCGTACATAAGCCCAAACAGACATTCCGTCCCTCAGCATCAAATTCTGGATGAATTGTGTCAAAGTGCTTCCATGCCTTCGAGTCGCATGGATGACACATCTCCCCGGACGACCCATGCTCATGTCCGACATGCCAAGTCATATGCTCTGTAGTCGCCTTCGATGCATACAACCTTTTTAATTTGTTTTTAAGTGGGAAATAGAACATGTATTTTCGTGCAAGCCGTGAATTGGAATTTATTTTCTTATACCGAGGCCCGTCACAGAACTTGCAACTATCTAATGCTGCATCGTCACGCCAAAATAACATACACCCTTTAGCACAACAATCAATTTTCTGAACAGGTAGGCCCAATTCCTCAAATAGTTTCTTTACTTCGTAAAATTTCTTAACCATAGCATTATTCCTGGAAAGTGTATCAATAATGAGTTGGTACAAAGTATCGAAGCACCTCTCCGATAAGTTGTGTTCTGCCTTAATGTTTAATAACTTGGCAATTGTTGACAATAAAGTCATTTCCTTGCATCCAGGCCACAAATCATTGTCTACCGCATCCAACATACAGTA
This sequence comes from Hygrophila difformis, assembly GCA_030278955.1. Taxonomy (NCBI): domain Eukaryota; kingdom Viridiplantae; phylum Streptophyta; class Magnoliopsida; order Lamiales; family Acanthaceae; genus Hygrophila; species Hygrophila difformis. The sequence goes on along the minus strand of JAOANR010000013.1, from coordinate 582,509 downwards.
GAACAATCTCTCATGTGCATTAGGTTCCTCGGGTGGTCTCGGTTCATCACCTTCATCGGGCGGCGTTGTATCTGGAATATCAATTCCCATCCATCTTACACTATTTGTATGTAAACATCTTCAGGTGCGGACACTGAAGATGCGCCCGCATCAGTATCGTAGTACCGACTAAATTGGTGTGGCTCTCCGTGGCACGTCCACCTTTCGTAGTTGTGGACAAATCCAAAATGTTGTAGATGATACTTGATGTCATCATCAGGTAGATAACATTTATTCCTACACTTACTACACGGGCACCTTAATTTTCCCTGGGCCCTATCGACATTTGGGTTTTGATGAGACATACGCAAGAGCAATTCAACTCCATTAATAAATTCGGATGTGAGTTCTCCAATTTCACGGCGTGAGCGGTACGTACATCCAACTCCGGTCCACCACCTACAAATATGGCAATACGGCACTAAAGGAAAACTCATTTTCATCAAAACTTTGCGTTTGGTTCGGTAATTTATATTTAGTAAATGTTACTATGTTTGTTCACTTACAGATATTGAGTGTGCACTTATACTTCGTTCAATTTATTATAATTGAAAAACATTTGGCACTTTACAACTTTCAAATAGAAATCATAGAATCGTATCTTTTCAAAATTTAAATCCTAACAATCAATCGACTCTTCCTATATACTTCAACGATTAATTAATACGCATATTAACAAGTGTACCAATAATCCAACCACATCCGTTCAACGTATCCACATGACTTGTAAGAATTTAAACAAACAGTATACTTCCTCCGTTCTTATATATGTGCTCCATTTGCATAATAGCAACTATTTATTGAGTAACTTTGATTAATTTTTTTTACATGGTTTTATAAGATAAAACATAGTCAGGTGAGATCTTGTTACATTCATCTAATCACGTAGTTTTATAATATTAATTTTTTTTTATAATTTTTACTTATATAAAATATGAATTATTATTAGTTAAAAATATTTATTGGATTGCGTGAAATACAGAAATAGTGCAGTTATTAAAAAATAGAGGTAGTACTAATTTAAATCCCCAATTCGAAAGGCCATAAACTAATTGCTCGCACATTTTTCTAATTTTCAAAACCAATGACGAGAACAACAAATACACTTCAAAACACCATAACTTTCTCCTACGAACTCCAAATTGAGCATATCATATATGAAAATTCAACTACCCGACGAGACGGTTCTAATTATTTGCCTAGAATTTCAAGAATCCAAATATTGAGTGCGCAATTGCCCAAAACAGCAGCTGCCATAAACATTTCATGGTCCATTTGTTTGTTTTTTTTTTTTAGGATTATGCTAAGGAACACAAGAATCATCACATTTATACTTCTCTTAGGTCTAAACCAATGCCAATAATATTGCGACCAAGGGGAGATAACAAATGAAACCACAATGCAATGACACAAAATATGATACCAATCGACTCAATTGAATACCTTGAATGAGTACACTAATGGAATGGTGAAGGTGGATCAAACGACAAGTCTGCTTCTCTCCCCCTCTCGAACGGCTCTCAGGTGTGGCTCGAATCGACCAGAATCTGCTCAATGGAGGAAGATGTGGTAGGCAGCGATGGCGTCGGCGTCTGGTCAACGGGCCAATGGTTAGGGGTGGCGTCGTCTACTTCGATCACGAGGGGGAGGAGGAAAATTGGGGCTGTTGGTTTTGTTCTGTATCGCGATTGGGGGCAGTTTTAATCCCTAGGTTATGGCGATTGGGGGCTGTCGGTTACGCGGTCGGCATTTGCCGACCACATTAATTGTGGTCGGTGATTCGGTTGTCTACGAAGCATGGACCCACTAACGGCTAAAAAATACCGACCCCAAATGGGGTCGGTGATGCGGCCGGTAAATCTGACCCGCATTATGGTGGTTGGTATTTGCGGTCGGTAATCCACATATTTCTTGTAGTGTCCAGCCCATCTAGAGTCTTTGAATATTGGGTAAGAAAGATTTGTTTTCGTTTTTTGTTTTGTTTTGGTTTTTTTTTTCTTTTTTTTTTTTAGGAAAAAGGAAAGAAAAAGCTCAGAATACATATTGATTGATCTCATTATTTTCCATTGGGAAGTACTACATGTAAAAGAGTTGGGGCATATATACCTTACCGGCATTCATATACTACCTCCGTCTCATTGCTACGGACCAACCTGACCCGTATGTCGATACACTTTTTTAACGGTTAATAACTTAAATTGTGTATAATAAAAAATTATAAAAATTTGATATTCTAAAACTACAAGATTAGTCGATTCCAACAAGATCTCACTTGACTATGTTTTTTCTTACATAACTATGATAAAAATACGAATCAACCTTAAACAGTGAATAGTGCCTGACTATGTTTTTTCTTACATAACTATGATAAAAATACGAATCAACCTTAAATAGTGAATAGTGCCAGAAAGTCAAACGTGACAATATAAATGAGACGGAGGAAGTATATGATATGGTAATGGTATCTCCTCCGATTTAGTATAATTAATTACTGGCGTCTCTGGAGATCCATCCCCAAACCTATCGTCATCATCATCGTCGTCATCTCAATTCTCATCCCGTCCTAGCTAGCTAGCTATCTCCAATCCACTTTTATATAGTAATTCATAGATATAGATGCAGAAGCAGGACTCAATTTAGTCACCACCCTACCCATCTCTGCTCACAACACTCATCACTCAAATTTACAAGAAGAAGAAGAAGAAGAAGAAGAAGAAGAAGAAGAAGAAGAAGAAGAAGAAGAAGAAGGAGGTGGAGGGAGCGCAAGTAAGGGGCCGGCCACCAGACCAGCTGCTGCCGCCAATTCAACGACTATTCCCTAGCTAGATACTGCTACTGCTACTTACATACCTCCTGCTGGTACCTACTACTACTACTACTGTCTACTACACACACATATATATTCCATCATCATCATCATCATATCATTACATTAATATTATTTCAGCTGGCTGGCTTTCCATTTAATATAGTATAAATTAAATGAACAAGGACTAATTATTTCATTAATTACTAGGATTAATTAGCTAGGATGATGATGATGATAAGACGATCTTCAACATCGTCATCCGGGGGAGAAGGCGGCGTGGCGGTGAAGCCGCCTGCATGGCTTCAAGGGCTAATGGCGGAGACATTCTTCGGGGCGTGTGGGGTCCATCCTCACCGCAGGAAGAACGAGAAGAACATCTTCTGTCTCTATTGTTGCATCAGTTTCTGCCCTCACTGCCTCCCTTCCCATCGTCATCCCTCCCATCCTCTTCTCCAGGTATATACTACTTACTACATACAGTATTTAGTAGTAGTATTTACCACTAATTTAGTATATTCTTCTTGCTCGCTCTCCGATAATCCTTACTTAATCATTATTCATTCTATAGTATGTATGTATGTATGTATATGTATACTCACTCAATTCTGGTCTCCAAATACCATCATCATTCCTTTCATTTTCTGCCTTGGCAAGATTTTATTTTATTTGGACAATACTATTTTTTACATTCAATCCCTAGCTACACGTTTTTATTATAATTAATTATAATTATTAGGATTGGAATTTGAATTGCAATTATATTTAATTTGCCTGAGCGTGGGGTCTATATGTGTATATGTGGAAGGAATTAAGTGCATGCCTTTCTTGAAATTGGAAGGAAGGATCGGAGTAGTGTTGAATGATGTGGAGTAGGTAGTATTTTAGTAGTAATTTGTTTGCAATTACTTTATAGAGCCAGCCATTTATAGAAGCCTTGTTTATGTGTCCATAAATTTTCACTCTTATCTCTGTTTCTTTTTAGTTTTTTTCTGATTCCCCAATTCCCTCACAATCGTCCATAGCTCATCACCCACCACAACCTGCAGCCCTGATGATATCTGATCACTGCTGCTAGCTAGCTGCACCTGTTGTTGCTTTCATTCAAAGCTAATAAGGCACTACTACTTTGACCCTTTGTCTATTTTGTCTTTATTATTTCCCAACTACTGAGCTCCAACCAATTTAATTTGTAATGAATTGAATTGAATTGAATTGAATTGAATTGCTCCCCCCGCCCCCACATTTAATGGGTTTTACTAGATGGGAAATGTTTCCAGAGCCCCAAGTACTCGCCATACCTGACCAACTCTGATGATCTGTGTTTGTTGATGCTTAATTTTTCACATCTAGAGAGTGGAATTTTGGTTGATTTCATTTCATTTATAGGAGTAATAATATATAAGTACATATGTATGGTCCGATAGATTAATTAATTATTAATCATGGATCGGAGTAGTAATACTATATATGATATGAGGTGCAATATATTATATTATATTATATATATTCTGCAGGTGCGGAGATATGTTTACCAAGATGTTATCAGATTGGAGGACCTTGAAAAACTCATTGACTGCAACTACATTCAGGTATAGACAGCCATATACATATATAGGAATTTGTAGTGCGAATAGGAGTAGTGGTGTATTATACTACTACTATATAGACATGCATAGTGGAATGAAATGATCATAATTGGGTGGTGGCCCTGCCCCAGCCCCTGCTGGTCGTCTGTGCATGACATATATAATAGGGGGTAGTATTATTAATTATTATATTAAAAAAGAATAATAATGATAATAATATGATAGTAGTATATATATCATGTAAATGGTGCAGCCCTACACGATAAATAGTGCCAAAGTGATATTCTTGAATCAGAGAACACAGTCGTCATCAAGATCTTGCAGCAAAGGTGGTGGTGGTGGTGCAGCAGCAACTGCTGCTGCTGCTGCTGCTTCTGGGGGTGGGAACCCTTGTTTCACATGCGACAGAATTCTTCAGGACCCATTCAAATTCTGCTCCCTCTCATGCAAGGTCGGTCCATAGTATACAAACCCTAAAATTAACCAATTAACCTAATAATACACTCCCCATATATAGTAGCTAGCTAGCTAGCTAGTAAAATAGTAGTAGTATTATTATGAATTATTGTTATGTAAACATACACACATTATTGCATATGATCATATATATATGTATGGGGATGCAGGTGGATCACATGGTGTACCAAGGGGAAGATTTATCCAGCATACTACTACTCAAACTCAACACTAGCAGTAGCAGCGATAATAATGAATGCCATGATGATTTTGGCATATCCCAATTTGAAGGGCTGCGGGTAGGGGTGGATGGGCAAATCACTCCAATTAACTCCATTCTGGAAGTGGAAGATCCGGATGCTGCTGCGGTGGGCAGTTGCAATAATAATTATCAGAATAAAGAAGGTGGCAATGGATGTGGAGGAGGAGGATTCAGCAGCAGCTTCCCGGCTGATGTCCCTGCAGCTGGTGCTGCTGCTTTTATGATGTCAGCTGCTGCTTTCAGCAGCCGGAGGAAAAGGGCTCCTCACAGGTCTCCGCTTTCTTGACCACAACCACAACCACAACCACTACCTGCAGGAGGCTGCAATACTCCCTCCTCGATCTCTCTAATCAAATCATCAAGCTTTTCAACTTTCAAACATTATTCAAACATATCTCTCTCTCTCTCTCTCTCTCTCTATATATATATATATATGGATTTGTCTGTCTATAACCATGTGTGGCCGCGTCTGTACGTACCTGCATAATTAAATAATTATAGCATTATTATACTTTCTTGGTATCTTTTTAAATGATGCTATGTACCCACATTTCACACCATTCAATACATATTTTTAATCCTTAATAACTCAAATTGCATACAAGTAATAATTTTAAAAATTTAATATTCTAAATTTATGTAATTAGACGAATCCAATAAATTTTCACTTGACTATATTTCATCTTATATAATTGTATTAAAAAATCAAACTAAAATTACTTAATGAATAGTGCCAAATTCGAAAATGTCCAATGAACAATTGTACTCCCTCCGTCCCGTCTTAGATGTCCTGTTTGATTTTTTAATACTGTTCATTGTTCAACTTTGACTCAATATTATTATGAATATATAATTGAAAAAAAATTAGTCGAGTTTGGTCTTGTTAGATTAATTTAATTGTATAGTTTTCGAATATATATTTTACATAATTTTTACTTGTATACATTTTGAGATATTAACGATTAAAAAAGTACATGTGATTGTATGCAGAGATATATATTTTAATTGGGACAGATGGAGTAGTATATATCATGTGTCCGTCAGTGATTATATTTATGATTATATCAATGAGAGCATATTGGAATATATACATACTTCTCTAACTTGTATAGGCTGTTTAGAAAAAAAAAATATAAAAAAATACATACATACCGAATATAATACTGAGCTGGAGTGCAAACGCGTATGGTCCTGAAAATTGAAGCAGACGGGAATATATAAGGCCGCAGAAGCATATGAAGTATAGGATAGGATGCAATAATCTTATTATTATCATCATCATACTAATATAGTATATACTGTGTGCATGTGGGTGCTGGTACCAAAGATAACAACGTACGACAAATTACCATATACTTCGTTCGGTATTAAATTATTCTCCCAAACCAAAATTTGGTACAGTTTATTGAACTGCTTTAATTTTTATCATAGTTATACAAGTTAAAATATAGCAAAGTGAGATTTTGTTAGATTCATTTCGTCTTGTAATTTTTAAATATCGAAGTTTTAGAATTTTTACTTGTAACAAACTTGAGTTATTAATAGTTTAAAATGTACATTTGACTGCGCGTTGGGTGAGTTCGTAATAATTAAAAGAAAACGGAGGAAGTACATCATATATATACATATATATATATATATATATGGAATAATTGCAAAACACGTCCATTTTTATCATTGTTGCCTGATCCGTCCCTTTTAAATTTTTGGCCCATATTAAAATCAAATCCGTCATAAACCTATTAATTCAAGTCAATTAGAGATTTAATTGGAAGAATGATTAAAAAAACATTCATTTTCTTGTCATTTTGTCCGAATCCGTCCTCTATAACCCTTGCAAATCATTGGCTCAAAGTCTCCAATTGTTGTGGCAATTGCATTAAATATATTCTACTTTTTGAATTAAATTGCCAAGCATCCTTTCCAACGTCTTGATCTGTCATCCGGATTCCAACATGGTTGATTTTTTTTTATCTATTTATTTTGAAAAGGAGGTTGTGATTAGTAATAGTAGTAATGAGTAAGATTTAGTGTAATTGGTTTGTCATGTATTTTTATTTTGAAGGAAGACACCGACAAAATATTTAATTTCGAACCCAATAATGTTTGATGGTATTGTAATGAGAATATGTAATACATCTAATTAGGTTTCTTCACGTTTGACATGGAAATATGATATGAATCGAAAACATCAACATATCGTTGTGACAGTATAATGTAGATTGTAGACTGTAGAAACAAAAAAAGAACAAAATATGATGTACAAAAGTATAATATATTTAATGCAATTGTCACAACAGTTGGACTTAGAGCCAATTATTTGCAAGGGTTGTAGAAGGCAGATTCAGAAAAAACGACAAGAAAACGGACGTGTTTGACAATTTTTCGATTAAATCTCTAATTAACTTGGATTAGTGAGTTTAGGACGGATTGAGTTGTAATTAGCCAACTAAGCGGACTAATGGGAGCCAAAAATTCAAAAGGGACGGATCAGGTAAAAACGATAAGAAAATGAATATTTTTTGCAATTATTCCATATATATAGGGAATCGTTCATTTATTTGAGATATCAATCCATGATTAATTATTATAGATCTTAATTTTAATTTATAAAGTAATAAAAATATAAATTAAATTATTCAATTTAATTTGAAGGCACACATTCTTATACTCCCTCAATTTTTTTTAAGTATAATATATTAAGTGGCACGAGATTTAATGCAATAGTTAAAAGTCTTTCAACTTTAAAAGTATTCTATATATAGTAATATACTCTCTTCATCCCATTTCAAATGTTTCATTTTCTATTTTGGTCCGTCCCATTACAATTGTCACATTTCATTCTTTAGAAAACTTTTATTTCTTCAAACAAACATCACACCAACTATTTACTCTACTTTAACACAATAACTCATTCTACCTAAATACCGTGCCCAAAAGAAATGGGATAATACAAATGGGACGGAGGGAGTAACATTTATTATGAAATAAAAAAAAAGTGTTACATTTAAAAAGAAAAATGGAGGAAGTATATAGTACTTACTCCGTTCCTAATTAATTGACACGGATGGTGTTTTGTCACTGTTCATTGAGTAACTTTGATTCGACTTTTTCATATAATTATATAATATAAAATATAGTCAATTGAGATCTTGTTGGATTCGTCTAATTGCATAGATTTAGAATATCAAATTTTTATAATTTTTTCCTCGTAAGGATTAAAAATGTGTATTGAATTGTGTGAAATGTGGGTCCGTGACAATTAAAACGGAACGGATGAAGTATATGATCAGGGGCGAAACCATGGCTATTAAAGGAGTGGCTTGGGCCCCTCCATGATTTTTGTGCTATAGTATAAATGTACATAGTTTAGTGATATGATAATGGAAAAACCCTTCATTTTTGGGATATTTTCTTAACCTTTGCAAAGCAGTCTTTTGCAACAGAAGGCTCGAATCCATAACATTGTTCAAGGACTACAACCACAATCTACTTAAGTCAACTGTTGTTGGTGGGATTTTTTTTGGTAAACATTGATACTCATGTGTTGACAAAGATGTGTGGAAACCAACCATATAAATTATAAAGGGGAGGAATAAGGGGTTGGGTGGGAATCGAACGTCTAACCATAAGGTTGGACATCAGTTGTGATTTGTTAACTATTGGTTTATATTCTTATTTTGTAATGAACAATATTCTAAACAGTTTATTCTTGGTTTTTTTGTTGATATTCCATGACAAATTTTTTTGTGGAAATCGGCCAATCCTTAAAGAAAATCCTAGTTTCGCCACTGAGTCGAGCAAATGGGAATTAAGTTGGGTAAGATTTGGTTTTAATTACCTATCATCTAGGGATATGATCTGCGGGTATAGTAGCATGAAGATGATACATTCGGAGGGCAGGGGACAAGGAATTAGAAATGTGGATTAGGATGGAATGGACGGACCAAAAGTCGTGTCCTCTGTGCTGTATGTGTATCAGTAGGAAAAAAAGCCAAATATATCCCTTTTGTTTCAAAAAAACTAAATCTATCCTTTTTTTATTTTATTACCGAATTTATCCTCTACATATGCTCCGGAAATATCCTAAATTCACTAATCGTGGAATGGCTGCTGACGTGGCAATAAATTCACTTAAACCCTACACGCTGGATGGGATTTGAAGTGTCTCTCAATTAAGGCTGGGGAAAAATACCGAGTATACCGCATACCGCACATACCGTATCGAAAAAATAAATATCGAAATTTTCGGTATACCGTAATTTTCGGTACGGAATCATACCGAAAAAAAATTCTCCGTACCGTATACCTTACCGAACTTTTCGGTATGAAAATATTTCATACCGAAACTTTCGGTATACCGAAGATCGATATACCGAAATGTTCGGTACGGCAACGGTATGAAATTTTTCATACCGTTTACATACCGACATTCCGGTAAGTTCGGTATATTCCGCTATACTGAACATTCAGTACATACCGACATACCGTATCGCGGTATATACCGACATACCGTATCGCGGTATATACTGACATACCGAATATTCACTACATACCGACATACCGGTATTGCGGTATATACCGGCATACCGAACTTTCGCTATATACCAACATACCGATATTACGGTATATAACGGTATCGCGGTATATACCGATACCGTGTTATATACCAAAGTTCGGTACGGTAGCGATATACCGCGGTATCAAAAAATTTATATTGTTACCGTACCGAAATCTTACGGTACGGTATGATACCATACCGAAAATTACGGTATACCGAAAATTTCGATATTTTCGGTATTTTTTCGATACGGTATGTGCGGTATGTAGTATATTCGGTATTTTTCCCCAACCCTAATTGAGACACACTTCTAATTCGATCCAGCGTGTAGGGTTTAAGTTAATTTATTGCCACGTCAGCAGGCATTCCACGATTAGTGAATTTAGGATATTTTCGAATATAATTAGCATATGTAGAGGATAAATTCGGTAATAAAATAGAAAAATGATAGATTTGACTTTTTTTAAAACAAAAAAGATATATTTGATCATTTTTCCGTGTATCAGTATATACTAGTAGTATATGTTCACAACAAAAATTCAAAAATATTCCAATATACTCCAGTATGGACGTAGGAAATGATAGTGTAGATATTAGTAAGATTTTAGGTTAGGAAGAACAGCAGCCAGCAGTTCACATGCTGATGGACCCCATTTCTGTGCTGCAACAAGAAGACAGTGAGCGCCTTCTTTAGAAGACCATAACGGGGAACTGCCACGTGGACTAACTTGCCCGGACTATATAGCCGGTAAGGGGCTTAATTATTAAAATAATATAGATAAATTATCTCATTTTCAAAATAATACACAGTCGCCTGTTGAACAGGCGACTGAAAAAAATTCACTTTTTATTGAGTGATCGCCTGTTCAACAGGCGATTACATTCAAAAAGAAAAAAAAAATAATGCACAGTAGTAATAGCACTACAAGAAAAACAGTGATTACTGACCGCAATATGCGGTCGGTAACCAAGAAAAGCGGGTCGTCCTCGCGGTTACCGACCGCACGCCCGACCGAAATGTCGGTCGGGAATCCCTTGGTAGGTGATTCTCGGCCGACCAAAAAAGCGGTGGTCGGTAAAAGTACCGACCAAAATGCCGACCGCAGATTGGTCGGCATAGTTCCCAACCAAAATACCGACCACATTTTGGGGTCGGTACCCAACTCAAGGGACCTCGTGGTCCACCCCTTACCGACCGCGCCTGCGGTCGGGACTGCGGTCGGTAATTTACCGACCAGGTTGCGGTCTGGGGTGTGGTCGGTACCCAACTGTAGGGTGCACCAGAAATGGCTGTTTTCACAGCCATCCCTGCTGCATCAATACCAACAAATAATCCACAATATGTTTACCAACACCTTCAGCACAATATGACAATCCATTTCATAAACATCAACAATTAAACACATGTACAATCACAAATCTACAACGCATTTCACATTCCAAATTCAATAGATGTTGAAAACGATAATGACAATCCCAAAATGCAATTTGAAATGTCAAAGTCTGAAACGGAAAACATTAACATATTCTTGAAAATCTATACAAAGTAGAAACATCTATACGTCTCATAAATAAAAAAAAGACACTAACCAAGTCTCATCCCTCAACACTCAATGTGCACCCAAACCACCTCCACCCAGGCCGCCTCCAAAGTCATCTCCATCTCCGTGTCCAGGGGATCGAGGGGTTCTGACTCCTAGCAATCTCTCCACCTGATCGGCCATAGTCTCTTGTCTCTGTGACACTCGCTGAATAGTCTCTGTGAGCTGCTGAAACTGCTCCTGTGTCACATAAGTGGAATCAGATGGGGGAGCGGTGGTGGAATAATTGCCTCCGGGCCTAAACGACTTGGCCAACGATCCTAAGCCGTATACAGCGTGGCGTCTATCGTGACCACCGGCTACGTCGTAGAAGACATCGTCAGGATCGAAGTCAGGCCCAATCTCAGGGTTCTGGCTCAAGGTCTGGGTAACTGCATTGAACTCCTCCTATATTCAACATGTGAAATACGTAAAGAACATAATATAGTGACCCAAATTAGTAGATATAGGTAAATGTGATATTATGTAGGATTTCTTACATTCACCTGCGCCGACCTATCACGAATCCAATTGTCCTTCTCGTGCCCCCGCGTGTGTGTGTGCTCGTGTACCTCGTGCAAATACACGGGCCTTCCCAGATCAGTAGACTGCAAGATTTCAAGGACTACAACTCAAGAGCCAAAATCCACATAAATAATTGAATATTAAATGTAAATATGCTAAACATACTAATTTATCTTTTGTGGCTAGGAATGTCTTTGATCCCGCAGTGTGTGTTGGGAGGGCCGGTGCATCCTCCTGTCCCCGTCGCCTGTTTAGCTTTCCCATTTTTGACTTCTCCTTAAATTGCGGGGAATCCCAGATCCGCCTCCAGTTCTCTGCCACCAACTCGTCTGCGGGGTAGGGCTTCTTCTTGCTCCTTATGTCGAGCGTGTAGTCCTTGTAGCTGAAATTTAGAAACATGTGAAGTGGCATGTGAACCCATTTGATATGCAAACATTTAATTAATTAAAACAATAAAATACCGAGCGATATTCTTTTTCTCCCATTCCTTCCTCACGGCTCCAGCGTGCTCCGGCGCCCAACGAGCTACTTTCTGCAGGTTATGTAGATCAAGTTAAGTACAAATTCGAAGTATAATCCCAAAACATTTTGTTTAACAGTTATGAAATACCAAAAACTCATTCCAGTAGAAATCTTTCGTCTCCCGAGTGACCTTCCCCCAGCTTATTCCATTCATATCTGACCGCATGGGATATATATCTGTGATCTTCCTCACCACAGCGTTTGAGAACTCTATGCTGTCGAATACAATGATGATAAACCGACAAAAATATAATATAAACCAAAGTGTTATAGTGTCAAATGAAATTTGATACGAATGAACTAAGACATAACACTTACACCCCATCGTCCCTGGGCTCAACGAGCAGCCTAGCTCCACCTAACTGGGTGGCTGGAGCCGCCCCCTGTGTAGAACCCGACGAACCTAGGAATGTACATAACATTTTAATTGTAGTAAATAAATAACGTAATATTATAATTATGAATTACTCGTACCTGGAGTGTGAGATGGGGGAGTCTCTGGGACCTGAGTCATCGTCCCTACAGGTGCCTCCTCGGGCTGTTCCTCTGGCTCAGCTTCGTTCACTATTGTTCAACAAATGGTAAATGTAAATACAAACAATACTATAAGAAATGAATGTACAAGCCTGTTGTGATAAATACCTGCAGTCTGGCGCTGAAACGCCTCTCGGGCTGCCCGAAGAGCAGACGCCAGCCTAGACCCTCTTGCTGGGGTCCCCGATCCCCGCCTTTGGGACCCTGTCCCACGCGGTGTGCCCAATGACGAGCCACCCCCTTGGTCACTCATCTGCAAGAGTGGAATAATATTAGAAAATAGAACAGGATATTATATTACACAAAGAATGCACTTTATTGGAATTTCATTAATTAGATTGTCACATTTTATATTTCAAAGTCATCATCCGAAGTCTCCTCTGATGGATCATCGGTGCCAGTCTCTTCTGAAGTGGTATCAGTGTCTATCGAAGATTCTGATTCAATACCCTCGTTGAGTTGTAGATCAACATATTGCACCTCACCGTCTGTCAAGGGCTCTCGCATCGACGTGATATTTGCAGTGTTTATGTAACCATGCTCGGGAACATCATCCTGGAATGCTTCTGCCTCTTCCCCTTGCTTAACCGTTATTATACCTCGTGGTTTGACCTTACAAACAGCCAACCACTCATTCCGATTAGCCGCTTGTCTGTTGGTTGGGAACGGTACATAGCAAACTTGCTCGGCTTGATGAGCAAAAATAAAAGGCTCATATACGTTCAAAGATTTTGATTGGTTTATTTCAACAATCTTATAGTTCGCATGAGTTCGTGTCCCAATTCCTTCGCGGGGGTCAAACCACCTGCATTTGAAGACTGTTGTCTGCTTGATAGGCAACGCAGGGTACTCTATCACTATAATCTCTTCGATGATACCGTAGTAGTCTCCCTGTTCTTCCGACGTGATACACACTCCACTATTGTATGTCGACTTCTGCATTCCATGAGATTCCGTGTGAAATTTCATTCCATTGGTGAAGTACATAGGATATGATGTACCAATTGGAAGCGGGCCCTGTGCCACATGGTAAACGCATGCATTCTCGGGTGGATGTTCGGTCACATAATCTAAAAACCATTTAGAAAAGTCCGCGGACTACGCTGCCCATATATCTGTAACACTTAGACCAGGGTGATCTTCCAGCAGCTGCTCTTGGAATATCCTATTGGTCAGACAAGGACATTAGTTATGTTACCCACGCTAACAGTTTACTAATTGAAAGATTATAATTAGAACTTACTCGAGGTACGGTTCGATCTCTTTACAATTTAAGAAGAGGTAATTATGTACGGCGTTCAACTCTTCCCCACACAGTCGTCTCTTTGTTGCTTTCCCTTGGGCACGTCCGGAGTGCGTAAATACACTAGGTAGTCTATCATCATATTGAATTATGCCACCGTCATCATTCCTTGGCACATTCCTCTCACGTGTGAACACATGCTTCTCAAAGTAATGAGAGCAGAAAATTGCGGCCTCTCTCACCATATATGCGTTGCAAATACTCCATTCTACATGCGCCTTGTTGCGCACAGTCCTCTTCAAGCGATTCAGATATCTGCAAGTTAGAATGCAACACAATATTGGTCCTCACAGTGAATATAATGAATTCAGAAATTGCATAAAAAATGTAAATGGATGTAAAAATTCACCTCTCATACGGGTACATCCATCTGAACTGAACGGGACCGCCAAGCCTGGCTTCGTGAGGTAGATGGATGGGAAGATGTTCCATGCAGTCGAAGAATGATGGTGGGAAAATTGCTTCCAACTTACATAAAAGAACTGGAATATCGAAGGCCAATTTGTCTAAGTCCTCAATCTTAATTGTTTTCGCAGTCAAAGCCCGGAAAAAGATGCTCAACTCTGCTATGGGTTCCCACACACTCTTCGGGAGTAGATCTCGCCAACCTATCGGTAGGAGACGCTGTAAAAAAATATGGCAGTCATGACTCTTCATTCCAAACATTCTATGTTTGTTCATATCTATGCATCTGCCCAGGTTGGAAACAAATCCATCGGGAAACTTTAACCCTGCAACCCATTTCAAAAATATATCCCGTCTCTCCTTGTCCATTGTATATACTGCTTTTGGATATCTACCGGTACGATTGTCCCTATGCAGTTCAGGCCTGTTGCACAATGACATGAGGTCCTCCCGTGCTTTCGCATTATCTTTTGTCTTACCCTGAACGTCCATAACTGTGTTGAAAACATTCTCGAACACATTTTTCTCAATATGCATGACATCCAAATTGTGTCTAACCAAATTCGTCTTCCAATATGGTAGATCCCAAAAGATACTCATTTTTTTCCATCCACAAGTCTTACTAAGCACTGCATTCTCCTCAGCTCCTCCTAATTCCGTAAGCCGTCGCATTCCATGCATTTCAATGTCTTCAAGCACCTCTTCACCGCACTTATACCTTGGTGGCGACCCGTGTTCCTCTCGGTTTTTCGTGAATTTTGACTTATCAACTCTGAAAGGATGATCGGGAGGCAGAAACCTCCTGTGAACATCGAACCAGGACTGTTTGCCACCCTCTTTTAGCCTAATGGATTCCGTCTCTTCCATACATACCGGGCAAGCTGTTTTCCCATATGTGCTCCAACCAGACATCATAGAATACGCTGGGAAGTCCCCAATTGTCCACATCAATGCCGCCTTCAGCTGAAAGTTTTGTTTGGAATATTTGTCGTATGTTGTGACCCCAACTTCCCACAAATCCAATAGCTCTGCTATCAATGGCTGTAGGTACACATCTATCCCTTGTTTTGGGCTTGATCTCCCAGGGATTATACATGTCAGGAACATGTATTCATCTTTCATGCACATGCCGGGCGGGAGATTGTAAGGGGTTATAATAACAGGCCAACAAGAGTACTGTGAACCTGATTGACCAAATGGTTGGAAACCATCCGTGCATAAGCCCAAACGGACATTCTGTCCCTCAGCAGCAAAAACTGGATGAAGTGTGTCAAAGTGCTTCCATGCCCTCGAGTCGCATGGATGACACATCTCACCGGAAGACCCATGGTCATGTCCAACATGCCAAGTCATATGCTCCGCAGTCGTCTCTGAAGCGTACAACCTTTTTAATCGGTTTGTTAGTGGGAAATAGAACATGTACTTGCGTGCAAGCCGTGAAGTGGAATTTGTTTCCCTAAACCGAGGCCCGTCACAGAACTTGCATCTATCTAATGATGCATCGTCGCGCCAATACAACATACAACCTTTAGGACAACAATCTATTTTCTGAACATGTAGCCCCAACCCCTCGAGTAGCTTCTTCGCCTCGTAAAAGTTCTTTACCATGGCATTATCCTCGGGAAGTGTATCTATTATGAGTTGGCATAAAGTGTCGAAACACCTCTCTGACAGATTATGTTCAGCCTTAATATTTAACAACCTAGCAATTGTTGACAATAAAGTCATTTTCTTGCATCCAGGCCACAGATCCTTGTCCGCCGCCTCCAACATACGGTAGAACATACTCTCTTGTGCGTTAGGTTCCTCGGGGGCCCTATGCTCATCTCCTTCATCACCTTCCTCGGGCGGTGTCGTATTCGGAATACCAAATCCCATACCATCGAACACCATCTGTATATAAGCATCTTCAGCAGCAGGCCTCGAAGAGCCGGCCGTTTCAAGAACCTCTGAACTAGTGGGGTGGTGTGACTCTCCGTGACACGTCCACCTTTCGTAGTTCAGTACGAATCCATTGCATGTAGATGATACTTGATGTCATCATCAGGTAGATAACACTTGTTCCTACATTGTCTACACGGACACCTTAGTTTTCCCTGTGCTCTATCCACATTTGGGTTTTGATGAGACATAAGCAGGAACAAATCAACTCCATTCTTAAATTCTGAGGTCAGTACACCCAATTCACGATGGGAGCGGTACATCCAACTCCGGTCCATCACCTACATTAATATGTTTTCCTCGTTTTGGTTAATATAGACTAAGTGGATGTTACATGGTTTGTTCCCTTGGGTGAATTCAACTGGTGAAATTAATTTAATATAAATTTACCATTCCGTGGATTAGACTTATTGAATGTTACTTGAATATGTTGTCATCGTATATTCACCTTTAAACTAACTCAATTTTATCATTAAAAACAAGTGGACATTTTGATATTAATCCAATCAATCAACATAGATTCGGTTCATCCTATACTAAACATTTTTCAATTCAACATCTCCGCAATCATTCCGAATATACAATGCATCTATATAGCGTAATTTAAATACTAAGTTCATCCTATATCATAAACAAACAATTGCACAATATTCAAACTATAAAATCCACATAAATATTTCAACAAGCCATAAGTTTCTCATACGACATCCAAATTAGGCATATCATATATGCAAATTCATCTACTCGACGAGAGCTTTCCAATTATGTGATTATAATTTCTAGAATCTAAACATTTAGTGCGCAAATTATGAAAACAGGGGGCTGCCCGGAATTCGAACACGAACATAATCGATTTTTTTCTCCTATTTTGCGAATTTGCTAACAAAAACATCAAACATAATGTCCAACGTAACACTAAATTCTTTCTATATTCTCATAATCCAACATCACTTTAAAAAAAATTAAAGTGAAATCAACCTTCAAGCTAATAAAACGAAACACAACTAAAATTTGCCCAAAATTTTGAACAATCGAATATCTAAAATGAGAGGGTGTAGCCAATCGAATACCTTGGGTGATTGCACGAATGGAATCGAAATGCTCCCCTCGAGATAAAACCTCCACTGCTCCTTCTCGAATGGACTTGCGGGGGTGGCTCGAAAGTGCTCCAAAAACGAGGGAGGGCGACGGCGGCGTTGACGGACGGCGGCGGCGGCGTCGGCGGGGTCGGCGGCGGTCGGAATGTGGTGGGAGGTCGGAGGATTCGCCTGGTTGCGCGAGAGAGAATGAGTGAAGGGCTGTGTTTTTGTTCTGCTTCTGTTCGCGATTGGGGATTTTAATCCCTAGGTTACCGGCCTCATATGTGGTCGGTAATGCGGTCGGTATCACCGACCAACCAGCGTGTTGGTCGGTGATTTGGTCGACTTTTAATCCTGGACCACTACAACGGCTAATTTTACCGACCACCGCTTGCGGTCGGCCCTGCGGTCGGTAAATCCGACTCGCAAAGCGATGGTCGGTAAATGCGGTCGGTAATCACTGTTTTTTTTTGTAGTGTAGCCTGTTGAACAGGCGATCAAAACCAAAAAAAAATCAATAATGAACTCGCCTGTTCATCAGGCGAGTAATAATGCAAATTGTTAGATAACAATATATGTGTGCATGGGTTTGTCATTATTTGATAAAATTGTATGGATGATTCGAGTCATCATTGAGTGGTATATTTTTAATTTATTTGCAAGTAAATATATTTTGGCATACATATGCAGTGATAAAAAAATAAATAAATAAATAAAAATTCATGCATTGTGAAGTTTCTACTAATACTGAACTAAAATATTAAAATATACTGTTATAAAAAAATTAATTAATATGCATGGCTTTATTATTAAAATAATGTATATAAATTATCCCATTCATTACGAATATTAGGGAACTTGACCACTAGGTTAAGTTCTGATTCCCATCATTACGAATATTGAGTATATGTTCTGCACGCAGAGCTGTAGCTGTGAGCTGTAGCTGCGAGCTGAAGCTGTAGCTGTCAGTTTTATTTAAGTGTTCTGTACAACTAGCTGTAGCTGTAAAAAAGTATATGAAATGACATAAAAGGACAAACTTTTAGGTATACTATTGGGTAGTGAGTTGGTTATTGAGTTAAAATTGTAATTGCTCAACAATAAGCTACCAACTTATTTTTTAAAGCTACTACAGGTAGTTTCTAAAAAGAAGCTTCCAAAAGCTCCCAAAAGCTAGTGTGCAGAACAGGGCTTTTGCTTAAAATAAAAGCTAAAGCTACCAAAAGCTCCCAAAAGCTGCATGTAGAACAGACCTTTAGTGGTAAAGTTCCATAATATTCATAATGAATGGGATAATTTATCTATATTATTTTAATAATTAAGCCTTGCATATTAATTTGTTTTTCATTACAATATATTTTAATATTTAAGTTTACAGTATTAGTAGAATAGTTACTTCACAAAGCATGAAATATCTTTCAAACACTACATATATATATATGCCAAAATATATTTACTTTGCAAATAAATTAAAAATATACCACTCAATGATGACTCGAATCATCCAAACAATTTTATCAAATAATGACAAACCCATGCAGACATATATTGTTATCTAACAATTTTTTTCAATATGCATTGTTACTCGCCTGTTGAACAGGCGAGTTCATTATTGATTTTTTTTTTTAATTTGATCACCTGTTCAACGGGCTATTACTACTGTGCATTATTTATTTTTTTCTTTTTTAATGTAATCGCCTGTTGAACATGCGATCACTTAATAAAAAATGAATTTTTTTTCAGTCGCCTGTTGAACAGGCGACTATGTATTATTTTGGGAATGAGATAATTTATCTATATTATTATAATAATTGAGCCCGGTAAGGGGTGGGGTACGATTTCATTTAACTTGAATAAATGATAATTTTATTTGAATAAAATAATTTCTTTTTTTATAAAAATAGTAATTTATTTGAATAAAATTGATTTATAATTATTTTTTTAAAAACAAGTGAATACATTTTTAAGTCCTATTGGACACAATTATACTAATTTCTGGATGATTCAGTGAGCATTTTAAGGGTTTGTCTGATCTCCCAAAACAGAATAAAGACCTAGATGGAAATGTTATATAATGCCCGCAACTTATTTGTGATGCCCACATAATATGTCATAATATTGTGTGATGTCCACGATCTATTTATGTGATGTTATGTATGATGCCACAATTTATTATGTGATGGCAAAGGTTATTTATGTAATATCTCCCCCATCATGTCTTCATGTGCATTGTCATGTGATGCTCTATACACTATTGAAAGGTGGGTATTTAGATATCGATCGTACCCACCTTTTAGAATGTTAAAGTCTCTTTATATGCACATTTCAAGTAAGATTTCATACACATATAAATACCTTAGTGTACATTTCTAGTAATTTAGAAATTGACAATCTATTTACTAGCTAATAATATGATAATTTTAAAAGTAATAATCATTATTAACATATTTTAAATGAACTAAGTTATTGTATAAAATATTTTTCTTTTTCCTAATTTGAATTCATACAAGTTCAAATATAATACTCCCACCTTCTCACTAAATGTGTTTCATTTTGATTTTGACATTGTTCATTAATCAATCCTGACCTAATGCTATTGCAATTATATATATAATAACAAAATATAGTCCAGTTTGGTCTTGTTAGAATCGTCTAACCATGAATTTTAGAATATATATTTTATATAATTTTCCAATTTTCTTTATACACTTTCCAATTTCAAAAGCAATTAGTACTCCCTCCGTATTCAAAAAATTTTAACATTTCTTATTTTCACGTAATTCAATATATTTTTTTAAAGAGTAATATATCAAATTTTATAAAATAAAAAATTATAAAACTTTCATATTATAAAACTACGTGATTAGACGAATCTAACAAGATTTCACTTGATTATGTTTTATCTTATATAACTATGTTAAAAAATCGAATCAGAATTACTCAATGAATAGTGTTTACTATGCAAACGTTAACATTAATAAAATACGGAGTAAGTATTACGTTGTTACTCTTATATTCTATACTGCATAAGTTTATTTCTGTTAGAACTCACCAATAGCATATTGCAGAAAGTATATGTAGGTTCCAGTGGAACTAAGGGATTAATAGAGGTAGAGGTGGTGCAATGGACGGACAATGGTGGTTGAATAAATTGTGGCAGGAACAGCAGGACAGGGACAGGGACAGTGGGCAGGCGACGACAGGTGAGAGGAGTCAGGTGGAGACTAGTCAGTCAGTCATGTTGACCAGAGCAGAACATTATAGTATTGATCAATAATCAGCAGCATACAATAACATTCAGCACACAGTGTGTGCCTGAGTCCTAACCCCACCCCAGCAGCCGTTTTAATTTGAGAATTTACACGATTCAAATTAGAGGTGAAAATGCAAGCTTATATAGGATCGTTTTTCATAAAGAGTATATCCGTCATCCCAGCGGGTCAATTGAGCCCGTCATTCTAAGATCCTATGAAATTGTAATAATAGATGAACTCAATTATGTATACTATTAAATAAAAGCATTAATTGGTATGTTTATGAATCTTGAAAGTTAATTAATACAATACAGTACAAAAATATCATAATTAAATATAAAATATTTCCATAGACATGCATATTATATTTTTTTTACACATCATACATAAGGAGTACACGTGCTTCATTTTAAAATTAAAGAAAAATTGTTATTTTGATCCCAAATTATAAAATACAAAACTTTTGTATTTAAGAGGGTATT
Organism: Hygrophila difformis; assembly: GCA_030278955.1. Lineage (NCBI taxonomy): Eukaryota > Viridiplantae > Streptophyta > Magnoliopsida > Lamiales > Acanthaceae > Hygrophila > Hygrophila difformis. The sequence continues at coordinate 561,171 of JAOANR010000013.1, read as the reverse complement.
ATCGTAAGCAGAGGCGGACGCAGGCCTAGGCCCACTGGGGCCCAGGCCCCACCTCTTTTTTTTTCCCTTTATATATATTATGTTTATTTTAAAGTCCCATCAAAAAATTAAATATAAGAATCATATTTTTTAATTAGATAAACTATATTCAATTTGGTTAATATTTTTATTATTTTAATTTAACATATATGTATTGTGTTTTTATTTAATTTGAATTATCTTGAATTTTTTTCTAGGTTTTTGGTTTGATTAATCGAGAAATGATTAATTGATTAAATTGAAGGTTTTCCTTCTATATTTGATAAGTTTATGATGATTTTTCAAAAATTCAAGGCATAAAAGGGTTTGTAATATTGCTATATACTAGTCAAAATAGAAAACGGTGTGATTTTTTTGCTTGTTTATAAATTGATTGAATGAACATTTGTCATATTAGTTGCCACAATTATAGCTGAAATGATATACTCGGCAATAAATTTTATCAAAGCAAATTCGGCCCTACCGATCAAAACTTTCTGGGTCCGCCACTGATCGTAAGATCGTAAAAGCGTTTAGTATAACCATAAGATTGTAATATTTCATGATTAGGATCGAAATCTTATCTAGATATTACTAATTTTAAGATCCTAGAAAGATGGAGATCGTTTTAGAGATTAATCATAAATTGGTAAGATTTTAAGATCAGTATCGGGATCTTAACAACAAACGGAAAAATGTAAAGTTATTGCTGATTATATTGCTGAATGCACTTGAGACTCAACGCATGCATATCCTTACATACAGTTAAGATCAAAATATCCCTCCAGGCTCCAGGCTCCAGGCTCCATGTGCAAGGTTGATTATTAGTAGGGGTGGGCAAAATATTCGAACCGATTCGTTGAACCGCTGAGTCGAATCGAAATCGAACCGAATTTCCGGTTAAACGACGACCTCGGAGCAAATACAAATATCAAATTTCAGTATTCGTCCGGTTCAAATACATATACAAATACTTTAATTTTTTCTTCCGAGTAACCGAATCAAACCGAATATATTTATTTTTTTTAAAGTTATATATATTGTACTTCCTCCGTTTTTTAAAGATAGCTACTGACCAACCCAGCACGCAGTCCAATGCACATTTTAAATCGTTAATAACTCAAATTCGGTACAAGTAAAAATTCTAAAAGTTCGATATTTAAAAACTACAAGACAAGACGAATCTAACAAGATCTCAATTGACTATATTTTAACTTGTATATCTATGATAAAACTTCAAGTCAAAGTGATTGTGTGAATAGTGTCAAACTCACCAATGTAACTATCATTTAAAAACGGAGGGAGTATATATTATAGCCATTTGATGGTATAAAATTTTATAGATAATATATAATCATTATTTATTTAATTATTTAAGTACTTCTATATAATAAAATAAATATAAAAAATTTAAAGAGTTAACTATCAAAATATATCACCATAATGAGCCTATATTGATTTTTTGTGTTTAAGAATACCCCATTATTGAAATATATCAATACACTAATATTTGTTACTTATACTAACATATTTTGATAATACTAAAAAGAATCACTGGATTACATAATTATAAATATTTTTTCTATAGTGTAATAACCTCAAAAAAATCTACGAAACTTAAAAATTAATAAATGAAAACTTGATTATACATTTTTGGGGTAATGATTAAAAAGGGTCACCAAAAGGAGCCATTTCCAATTTTAAGCCATTATAACTTGATTTATGAAAATAGGCCATCAGAAACATAACTTGAAGGAATTTAGGCCATAAGGACTCATTTGAAAAGTCAACTGAACTTAACAACTTTTCATTTCTTTCATTTGAACCCCAAATAGTTTGACTTTAGATATCTTAGTCCTCTTTCAATATACTTAATTTTTCATTATATAAATGACTCCCAAGGCGGTTGAAAATTGGTATCAGAGCCTAGGTTTTATTGAAGAACATATTAATTATATTATTTATAATATTTTATTTCTTAATGTAGAAGATTTAATTATTTAATGGATTCAATCAATTTGAAACCCACGAGTTATTTCCAAAGTTTGGAAATAAAAAATAGAAAATTCCAAAGGAATTCTTGAACTTGTCCATGGGACTAGATATTATCAAAATTAGTTTCTTTCCTAAAAATGAGAGGAACAGACTGGAAAGAAATTGATCCGGATAGCTCTAAGTTCTCACAGGACTTAAAGGAAATCCAAAAAATGATTCAAGATTATGGTAACCGGGTATTAATTATACCTGGAAAAATAGATAACTTGAATCAGTCAACAGAGGAGATCTTGAAATTATTCCAAGATCTAAAGAAAGAGATTTTGAATCTAAAATTTGATATTTCGGATATCAAGAAAAGGCAGAAGGATATTCCTGGATCTTCCAAGAAGAACCAAGCCAATATTAGAGATGCATTTGGACCAGTACAAGCTTTACACCAAAAGGGTAAAGCAACCATGGTTCCAAAGCAGAAATCACAAGAAGAGCTTATGATCGATCTCCTGAAAACAGTCGAATGAGTGTTTCCAGGGCAGATCTATCAGATCTACAAGAATTAGCAGAATCATTTTCCCAACTTGGGATTATGGATCTAGTCAATGTAAAACCCAATGAAGTTCTTCAGCTGGGTTATGTGGAAGAATCAGGATCCAACGTGACCCACGATGGACCGCCTGATGTCCCAATGAGAGAAAGTACAGACTTCCACATAAACAGGTATCCTGAGGTGCATCTCAATGCAAGAAGAAACACAGGACGGAACCCAAGTAGAGCACCAGAATCCACACCGTGGGCCAAGACGATGTTACAACCATTAAATCCATATGGCATAACACTGAACCTCGACGTTATCGACTTCCGAAACATCGAAGACCTGATCGACGAATGGGTAGCTTCAATGAAGATTGCAGCAACCACCCTGGATCTCGATAAAGAAAACTTTGTCCGATTAATAGAGCTAAGTCTCGAAGGATCGGCGATGCTGGGCTGGAAAAACTCCACGGCTGCTTAAAGGAGCAAATACTCGAAGGAGAATCCAAAAGCACAATCTGCGAAAGGTTTGGCCTCTTATTCAAAACCCATTTTGTAGGAGATGGTTATTTTGAAGAACAGAGAACAGAAAAACTCAAAGTCTATACCCAAGCACTGTTGGGTATGGAGTTAAGAAGTATTTGCACAGTAGACAAATATATCTACTGGTTTCGTAAATACTATTTTCGGAGTGAAATGACAGCTGAAGTAGCATGTCCCATGTTCTTTGCAAAGATCTGCAGCCCATGGAGAAGAAATGTTGATCCAATCGTACACAGTACCCCATGGTACAGTGGACTCAATAGCTCGAAGAATGTCCTTCTTAAAGGATAAGCTCAGAGAATGGTGTCAACAGGCAGCAGCCCAAAAGAACATCAAGAGACTAAGAGGTAAAATAAAAAGAACTCCCCTTTGCTGTGAAAATAACGATTTTCCAACAATTATAGGAGAATCAGGAGAAAAGAGGAAAAAGAAGAAGAGTCGAGGCTCATACAGTAGGAGTTTCAGAAGACCTCCATTCCGAAGAAGAAGGGCATGGTGGTCCAAGGGCAAGGCCAGAACATACAAAACTGGACAAAGAACGGGAACGACGAAGAGTTCATCCCAAGGTTCAACTAGCTCAGCAGCAAGGAGCACAGGGAGAACAACGTCCAAGAGAACATTCAGACGAGCCCATACCCGAGCCAACGAAAGTTTCAAGGACTGCAACTGTTGGAAGTGTGGAGCCAGAGGTCATATCTCACCCGATTGCCCTCAGAATCATGAGGTACGAATGTACGAAGCCACGGAGGATATCGTGGAAGCAGTCTACCATGGAAAGCTGGTACCAGTCTATCAGTTTGAAGACATCCCCTCCGATGAAAGCATCTATGAGGAAGAATTAAGAAGTGACTCGGACTCATATTCAGATGGATCTTCAACCGAGTCTGACTGAAGAAGACATGATTCAGACCACTGAAAACCTGTCTGGATTCTTTTCAAGGATGACGATCTCGAATCGAACCATGGAAAGAATAATGCGACAAGATTCCAACCTCAGCCCATATGACGGAATTAGAATTGGCGGGACTGGACGAGTTCTTAACCAGATGGGACTCAACCAGAGAAGACATAACATCATCTACAAGGTAAGTGCAGGTGAGTTTGCAATTCCTATGGAACTTACTTGTAATGTTATGGATATGCAATTAATTCCTAAAGAAGAAATTCTTGAGGAATTAAGCAGAATGAAGGAGGAAATCGCCATTACTATGAAATGGATCCACATAGGAGCCATTGAAGTAGTAATTAAGGCAACCTTCAAAGAAGGCATTGATTCTGAATTACATCTATCAGTCACTGATAGAAGAATCAATAACCTTAGAGATGGTCTTCTTGGGACTATGGTAGGAAATTTATATGCAGGGAAGCTAATGTTTGACATTCACCCCAGAATTTCCTATAACCTAGCCGACCAAGATTTTAGTAGAGTTCTAACCCTTCATCAGGATTTTAAAAGAAAAGATCTAATGAAAGAAGGGAACAGGCCATATTCTATAACTTATAGAATCTCTTATGCACTTTCCAATAGTCATCATTCTGACTTATTTCTTAGGAAAGAGTATATAGAAATTCCTAGAATTTTCAAGGAATTCGCTAAAGTCATTACTCCAAATCCTACCCAGATTCCAAGGTTAGGAGGAGTAGACATACAAATAAGAGATCATCCAATTCTAGACAGATCAACGAGTGCTAGAATTGAGTACGCAAGCCGCATGTCTTTTTCGGAAGACAGAATTATAGCATATAAAGGAAAGGAGTTCATCAAAGATCTAACTCCTCAATCCATTGGGGTAGATAATATAAAGATTAAATGCCCTAAAGGATGGAAAGAAATACGAGTAATATTTGACATCACTGAAAAGATTAACCGTTTTCCATGTGATGACTTATACTACTTGCAGCAACCATCAATTGGAACCTACGAAGGAACAATTGAAATTGCAGGACACGAGATCAGAGTCTTAGGCACAGCCGGAAAACACAATGGGGTTATGATTTTGGGATTAAGTTTTCTCGAAAATCATAAACCATGGGTAAGAAAGGATAATGGTATAGAATTTAATCTGAAGGGTCACACCATCAGAATTAAATGACAAGTCCATTTTCCATTTATATCTCAGTAGGGATAATATATGAACAATATAAATCAGAATATTTTGCAGCTTATATTGATTCAGGATCAGGTATTTGCACGGCAAAACCAGGAGTTTTCCCTAGCGAAGCTATGGAATCATTACCCATTATTGCAGGAAGAGATTTTTCCCAAAAAATCTTAGTACTAAATAAGGGTATTCGACAGGCCAATATCATGATTGGAGGAGCATTTGGTACACCTTGGTATAAGGTAAAAACGCCTCCTATTTACTTTCATGATACAAGAGCGGATATTTTGTTAGGTAATAATTTTATACAATCCTTTACAAAATATGTTCAAGATAACAAAAGAAATTTGTTAATATTTACCACAAGTTGTGGAAATGAGATACATGTGTTGCGCAGAGAAAAGGCATTCAACAGATTAATGCCTGTATTATTTCGCAGCAAGCGTGGTGATAATGATGCCAAACTAACCCATCCAAAAATGCAGGATAAAAGAAAGTTTGGTAAGGCTTTGTTGTCTTTTAGACAACAAGGATTCGATGAAGCTAAATTGTCCCTCGAAAATGTCAAAAGACTTATCCAGAGAAACTTTAACGAGGATCCTCTGGCATGGTGGGATAAAAACAAGATCGAAGCTACTCTACAGGTAAAAGAACAATATAAATATGAGTATGTTCGATACAAACCCATCTTAATGAATATGCAGGATAAGAAAGATGTGCAACAAATTATCAAAGAGCATATCGATCTTAAACTCATAGAGCCTGGAGTCTCAGCTTATAGTAGCCCTGGATTCTTGATAAGAAATCACGGTGAAATAAAAAGAGGTAAACCCAGGTTGCTAATAAATTATCAAGGTATTAATAAAATAATACAATTTGATGGTTATTACATTCCAAGTAGAGAACACTTAATTGATTGCATCAAAGGTGCTAAAGTGTTTTCTAAATTTGATTGCAAATCTGGTTTCTATCAGATTAAGATGGAGAATGAGTCGAAGAAATTCACAGCATTCGCCACCCCACAAGGGCAATATATTTGGAATGTTATGCCAATGGGGCTTTCTAATGCCCCTCAGATATTCCAAAGAAAGATGGATAATCTGTTTAAGGATTATCTAGAGTTTATGTTCGTCTACATAGATGACATTCTTATTGCATCTCGAAATGTTAAAGAGCATATTAAACATCTTGAAATATTTTCTGATGCATGTCACAGGGAAGGTCTAGTTCTCTCTGAGAAAAAGGCCACTATCGCTGCTAACAAAATTGAATTCTTAGGAGTTCAAATTGATGAAGCAGGGATAGAGTTACAGGAACACATTGTGGAAAAAATCCGCAATTTTCCTGATAGACTAAAAGACAAAAAAAAACTTCAGAGTTTCTTAGGAGTTGTAAATTTTGCGGGTATGTTTATTAAAGACCTTGCAAAATATAGAAAGGATTTTAGACCACTCCTGAAAGAGACTGAAAGCTCTAGATGGAAATGGGAAGAAATCCATACAAAGAGAATTCGCGAACTAAAGCAAGTCTGTAATAGCTTGCCAAAACTCGCGATACCTCGAGATGAGGATGAGCTGGTAGTCTATACAGACGCCAATGATTTTCGATGGGCAGGAGTGCTCATGCGAAAAACAACTACGGGTCAAGAACCCTGTAGATACACAGGAGGGTTGTTCACTGAACAACAAGCCAAACTTTGGCATATTAACGAGAAGGAATTCTTTGCAGTATGGAAAACATTTAAAAAATGGCCTTTATTCTTACTTGCAAAGAAATTTGTATTAAAAGTTGATAATACTAATGTTAGGGCTTTTCTAAAAAAATAAACTTGAATCAAAAATTGAAAAAGCTCGTATTATCAGATGGCAAGCTGAATGTCAATATTATACTTATGATATTGATGTTATAAAATCTCATGAAAATATTCTTGCAGATTTCTTGACAAGAGATGGAAGCATTTGAAGCTGATTCCATCATTACGAGATTCAGGCACCTCAGAGAAAATCTAGAGGAGCTATCAAAGCATTTTGGACAGCTCGAGATAAATGCACGAGCAGCTGGCCAAATACAACAGAGCGATGTGGACATAGTCCGCAACAATATAAGAACCTCCCATATAGCAATGACGGCACTATGGGAAACAGTATTAGAGCCAATCAGGAAAGCATCATCTTCCCTGGTAAACAAAGAGAAATGTGCCCAAAAAGCTAAAGTGGTCACAAATGAAGAAGCAGATTCAAGCACTGCTTCAAAGGAACCATTGTCGGATACCGAAAAAAATATTGAGCAAGAGGAAAGTCATATTTCCGAAAGCTCAAGTCAACCCACAGCCTCTGGGGTAAAAGAGGAAGAAATTAACCTTAGGCCCATGACAGACACCTCTAAGGTTAATTTAGATGAGAAGGTCATATCTGCGGCCTGGGTGGACTACCAAGGAAAATGGGAACAACTGGTTTCCAAAAGGGGAATTAACCCGAGCAAAACAGTAATCGAGACATCCGAGAGATACAACAGGGTCTGGATGCTCGAAGGATCGAAGCCAGAAGAGGTTCGCAAGTGGTATGACTTTGGAGCATTAGCATCTGTTCATACTACATCACCTGAATTTCCGGAAATCGAAAAACTTCCGGGATGGATAAGTAGCGCGGTGCACGAATCATGGCAGAACAACCCGCACCTGCAAAGAGGAGATATTCTGGAGCTTAGGTTCATTTCAGCAGCACCAGAGATAGTTGGAATAGGTTCTTATCCGGTCTTTCAATTTATTAAATTACAGAGACCTGATATGATTGCCTTCAACAGAGTTAAGTCTATGGATGAGAAGACACCATTGGTATCTTCAATCAGCGAAGATGAAATCTCCACCCGACGAGCATGGGGATTCTGGGTCTGTCTCACCGAGATGGAAAAGGTTAAATATCCGTTTAAAATATTCTCAAACAATTTAAATGGATCGTTCCTGGTTAATTCTTTAACAGGAAAAAACACAGAGTTTGCGGAAACCTCTTTCGAAAAGAAGAGGTTACTCATCTGGGAAAACAAATTGCCAGCAACCGAGTCTATCAGAAAGAAGGCATGCAACATGATGCATGTTGGCCAATGGGATAACCATATATGCCCATATTGTGCAGAATAGGAAAAACCCCTATTCGTTACAAAGATCCGGGTAACCCAGAAGAAATCCGGATCCGAACAGGACAAAGGGAAGAAACGTCCAAAAAATTTTCACAAGCCAAAGTGAGAACAGCTGGATGTAAGAGAAAAAGAGGTGTCGGCAATACTCTATAATTGGAAGCCGACAAAGAAAGTCTAGAGTCGTTGGCAGCAAATGGCCGACAAGAGAAGGTGGAAAGTTGACAAAAAAGATGCCACCCGAGGACAATAATACAGCAGGATAATAATGTAACCAGCTGGAATCCAAAGCAAGTGACTAACGCAGTGACGTCACAATAAATTAAAGAGTGTTTGGGATCCGTGTTGAAGTCCGCGGATGCCTATAAATAGAGAAGTTTGAAGCAGATGGAAGGCATCAGAAATCCTTCCAACTCTTCAAAATAATAAGTTGTATTCCTTTTCTGCAAAATTTCTTTTCTGTATTTGTTTTGCGTATGGGGTCAGTCCCCCAGAGTCAAACATCCTCATATATGAGGAGCTAAGTGTCCGCCTTCTCCATTACGAGAAAATATATTTCTGTAATATTTTTAATATTTTTTCAATAAAATCCAGGCTTCCAGTATTGCAAATATTCCAATAAATTAGTTAAAACCTATATCTATACCTTGTTACGCCCTAAGGTAGGAAACGAAATAGGATTGTGCTGTTTGTTGCTGAAGGAACCAAGAATCGGTGAACCATCAGTCGCGGCTGCGTGGTTGGAAGAAGTCCGTAAAATCCCGGAGCTTAGGAAACCCGGCAGCAAGGCGGTCGAACCCAAGGTATGAAATTTAGTGCTTAATTTTATTATCAGAATCATGATGGGCGGTTATTGGACTAAATTAAATGAAAAATCTAAAGTTTGGGTAAAAGGGGAATAAGGCTAAAGTTAGAAGTCAACTGTTGGGGTGAAAATGTAATAAATCAAAAGTTGGTAGGGTCAATTGTAATTTGAAAAAGACAAATGGCCTAGATCTGGTCAAAGCTAGTTTCTAATGGCCTAAAATCAAAAATAAAGTTTTAATGGCCCAAAACTGGAATAGGTGCCTTCTCATGGCCTATTTTATTAATTACCTCTACATTTTTTAAGGGCCGGAAAAAAATATTCGAACCGAATCGCTTAACCGCTGAATCGAATCGAAACCGAACCCCCGGTTAACCGAGGACTCCGGTTACAAATACAAATACTGAAATGAAGTATCTGTCCGGTTCAAATACAAATACAAATACCTGAAAAATTCAGGTTAACCGAACCGTGCCCACCCCTAATTATTAGTACTTAGTAGAATAAAATTTGAATGGTTGGTGTGAGAAATATGTATTCGATTCGACCACATGCAACACTTCTACTACAACTACAAAGGTAATTAATTTCAAGGGTTACCCTACCCACTCCACCGTACTACTACACCTACACCACAAGTAAGGGTGGCTACGGTTCGGTTAACCTGAATTTTTCAGGTATTTGTATTTATATTTAAATCGGAGTATTCATTTAGGTATTTGTATTTGTAACGGAGTCCTCGGTTAACCGGGGATTCAGTTTCGATTCGATTCAGCGGTTGAGCGAATCGGTGCGAATATTTTGCCTTGCCATATAAAAATATATAATCAAGTTTTCATTTCATAATTCTTAAGTTTTGATTCTTTTTAGTGTTATTAAAATATTTTACTATATGTAACGAATCTTAGAGTAGTGATATATTTCAATAATGGGGTGTTCTTAAAAACAAAAAAAAAATCTATATAGGCTCATTATGGTGACATATTTTGATAATTACCTCTTTAGTTTTTAATATTTATTTTATTATATATTTAAATAATTAAATAAATAATGATATATATTATATACAATCAAATATCTATAATCTATAGAGCGATACAAGTGAATTTTACGAAGATTTGGATTGCAGCCTGATGGCTCCAGCGACTCGGTCCTCGGCGACTAGGTCTTCATCTTCTCCCAAGTTTCGTTCGACGGTGCCGCATGATCCAGGAGGAAAGCCTCCAACTTTCGACTCCAACGAGGTTACTTCGGCCCCGGTCCCGGCTCCTGTTGTTGAGGGATCGTCTACACCCCTTTCTTTCCGTGACGCTGTCATGGTTGATCCGGCTTTGGTGCTGCTCGAGGCCCCCGTGCCTGACTCCCGCGATTGGCTCAAAGAGAACCTTGCGTCCATTGATATGGAGGGCACTCATCAAAGGTGTCCGCGAATTCGTTTTGACAAGTCGGTTTTGGGCGAACTCTCTGAACCTTGGAAAGACACCCTTATTGTCAAGGTGCTGGGTCGAGCGGTTGGGTATACAGCTATGAAGGAGAGATTAACCCGTGCATGGAAACTTACGGGCTCGTTTGATCTTCTGGATATTGGTTATGGATGTTTCTATGCTAAATTTGTGAGGTCGGATGATCATGAAAAGGTACTCACGGGCGGGCCATGGATGGTGTTCGATCACTGCCTAGCGGTGCAAAGGTGGTCTGCTGATTTTAAACCTAAGAAATCCAAGGTGAATACGGTCCAGGCTTGGGTACGGCTTACCGATCTTGATCCAGTGTTTTACAATGAGAATGCTTTGAGGGTTATTACTACGCCGCTAGGAACCCTGGTTAAGGTCGATAAAAATACTGTGGGCATCTCCAGGGGGCGATACGCAAGGGTTTGCGTTGAGCTTAATCTTGACAAACCACTTCTGGGAATGCTTGATGTTGAAGGCGAGGTAGTTCAAGTCTCTTATGAGGGTCTCCATGTGTTGTGTATGCGTTGTGCTTGCTTCGGACACACAAAGGATCGTTGTCCGTGTCCCCCCCCCCCCCCCCCCCCCCCCCGTGGAAAGTCCTGGCCAGGCTCCCCCGCCTGATCCGTCTTTGGTGGGGGTTCCGAATCCTAAGTCGGATGTTGGGAACCAGACAGGCTCTCAGATTCTTGCTGATTCTCAGGATCCAGGAGTGGCGGCACAGGATGAGAATCCCCCAGTATTGGAGATAGATGGGCCTGGGGATCTTGGCGTTGGCGATTGGATGGTGGTGAAGAGGATGAAGCCGCGTCCTATGCCTTCTGGCGGTGCTAAAGGTGCCAATAAGGATGGTTCTAAGACTCATGAGGAGAGGAGGAAAGTGTCGGCGCCAGTTCGCTCTTTATTTTCTAAGAATGCTGAGCAGATACACTCGGAGCTGAGGGAGCCTACTACGACGGATATTGGGGCACTGGAGGTTCCTACCTTGGATCAAGGGACACAGCCACCTGATGGTGATGATAACCGTTTGGTTATGGAATCCGAAGTATCCCAGGCTAAGGTTTGTAACAATAAGAACTCGTCGAGAGTTAAGACACTTTTGCATGGTGTTAAGAGGAACCGACCCGCCAAGAAATTGCCTCGCGGAGATGATGGGCCGGTTGGTGGCAAATTAGATGTGGAGCGCCATCTTCCTACCAAGTACCGTCATCTGCTTAATGGTGGTTTGGGTGACGATCTTGCTGTCACTTCTGGCCTAGGACGCATGCTGGAGGATAAATTGGCTATGGCTACCTCCGCTTTGGCGACGGGTGTAATCCAAGGGGATACGGGGGTTTCTTCTCATACCGAGTTGGCCATAGTGCCGCAATGATTGGTTTCCAAGATTTTACTATCCTCTCATGGAACATCCGTGGCGCCATGAGTAGGAATTCGCAACGCCACTTAGCGGATATGCTCCGAAGTATGAAACCCACTGTTGTTTTCATCATGGAACCCCAGGGTCAATTTGACCGCCTGCGGGTTCTCCTGTATCGCCTTGGATATGATATTATTCATGTTACGAATTGCATTGGCCGGTCTGGGGGCTTGTGGCTCCTTCATAAGATTGGAGTGCCGTTTTCCTTCTCGGTGCTTCATGTTCACCCGCGCTTTATTACTTGCTCAGTCAGTTATGGTGCCGCTGTCTGGTTTTTCACGGCTGCTTATGCCAACCCAAATGCTAGTGTTCGTAGTGGTGAATGGCAGCACCTACGTGCGCTTAAGGACTTGGTCGCAGGGCCATGGCTAGCCTTTGGTGATTGGAATGAGGTCATCTCATCTCAAGAATCTGAGGGCATGCAACCGAACCCCCGCTTATGTGAGGCCTTCAGGGTGCTCCTGGAAGATTGCGGGCTCCAGTCCCTCCACACCATCGGCGAACAGTTTACTTGGCAGCGCAATAATTCGGGAGGCCCGTTGGCGAGGAAGAGACTGGATCGAGCTGTAGCAAATTTAAGTTGGAGGAATTGTTTTCCTTATGGGGCAGTGGAGATTCTTCCTCGACGGGTGTCCAATCACAATAGCCTCTTTATTCACTGTCTGCTGCAACCGGGTCGTGTTGGTTGTAGGCCTTTTCGGTGGGAACATGCCTGGTCTACCCATCCTCTCTACTCTCCAGTGGTGGACGCTACTTGGCATTGGACGAATGTATCTCTTCTTCAGCGGCTGCAGCGCATGCAGGAGGCCTCCCAGCATTTTAACCGCACGGTTTTTGGTAACATTGCCTGCCGGAAAAAACGTATTCTTCGGCGTTTGGAAGGGGTTAGGTGCTGCATGAACCGTGTTGATTCCTCTCGTTATGATCGCATTGAAGCTCGCTTGATGGAGGAATTGGACATGGTTCTTCACCAGGAAGAAATTCTTTGGTTCCAAAAGTCACGAGATAAGTGGATTCGGTTAGGTGACCGGAATACGCGTTACTTTCACTCTCAAACGCTCATTCGGCGTCAACGTGGGAAAATATTGGAGCTTGATATTGATGGGCGATGGACCACGGATGACAATGTGCTCCGACAACATGTGAAGGACCATTTTGTCTGGCTATTCAATCACCGTCCTCCCTCGTCACGCATTAACCCTTCCTTGTCCCCCCTGCCACCGTTGGTCTCTGCTAACAGCCTTGATCGCCCAGTGGAGACTCAGGAGGTCCATGATGTGGTTACCGAGTTAAAAGGGTTGGCGGCTCCAGGTCCCGATGGCTTTCCGGCAATGTTTTTCAAGTTATATTGGGACACCGTGGGGCATGAGGTATGGAATTTTGTTAAAACAGCCATGGCCATGGGAGTCTTTGATCAGCGTATTTCGGATACTTTCATTTGCTTGATTCCTAAGGTGGAAATTCCTAAGGAAATCAGACACTACCGTCCCATTAGCCTGTGTAATGTGTGTTATAAGATCTTAACCAAGCTCATTGTCAATCGGATGCGGCCTCTCCTCCAGAGTTATATTGGGCCTTCCCAATCGGCGTTTCTTCCTGGACGCGGTACTCCTGGCAATGCCATTGTCTTACAAGAGGTTGTTACTTCCTTCAGAAATAACTAGCGGCGAGCTAAGGAGTTTATGTTGAAGATTGATCTTGAGAAGGCGTATGACAATATTAATTGGGACTTTCTGGAAGGTTGTCTTGTCGAGATGATGCTGCCAGCCTCCTTTATTAAAATCATAATGTTCTGTGTTCGCTCGCCCTCGTATTCGATCTTATGGAATGGGGAAGCTCTCTCGCCATTCACACCGGCCAAAGGCATTCGACAGGGTGATCCGTTATCTCCTTACTTATTCATTATAGTTATGGAGAAATTATCTCAGTCAATAATTAGTCAGGTTAATGCCGGGTGTTGGAAGCCGATTTTGTTGTGCCGTGGCGCGCCCCCTTTGTCCCACCTCATGTTTGCGGATGACTTGCTTTTATTCTCAAATGCTGACTTGGAGAGTGCACGGTGTCTCGATGAGGTTTTATCCAGTTTTGCGTTGATGGCAGGTCTACGTATTAATGTGGGCAAATCCCTAGGCTATGCTTCGGCTGCGGTGGCACAAGATCACATTAGAGAGCTCTCTTCAATCCTCAATATTGGTTTCTCGAATAATCTGGATAAGTACTTGGGTTTTCCTATTATTCAAGGGCCTGTTCGTATGCATCATTTTCAATTCTTAGAAGACAAGATTGCTGCTAAGCTGAGTACTTGGAAGAGGGGCTTGCTTAATAAGGCGGGTCGTGTCACTTTGGCCCGATCCGTCCTCTCGGCCATGTCCATGTATGTCATGCAGTTGTTTTGGCTGCCAGCTTCTACTTGTGCTAAAATTGATCAACTCATACGTAATTTTGTGTGGAAAGACTCGTGCAACCGTGGTCTTCCCTTGGTGTGTTGGCGGAAGGTGGCGCTCCCGAAGAAGATGGGAGGGGTGGGCATCCGTACTACGAGGGACAAGAACGTTGCTCTTCTTGGAAAACTTGTTGCTGATGTGGCCATGCAGGTTCCTAAACCTTGGGTACAGCTCCTTAGCGTGAGGTATGGCATTACAGGGACCTTTTTCCCTCAAAAGCCCGGGGCATCTCCTGTTTATCGTGCGCTCCAGCATGCCAGTCCTTTCCTTGTGGATGGCTTTCGTCTTCGCATTGGGTCTGGCACTAGTAATTTCTGGCTTAGCTCTTGGTTGCAAGATGGTGCAATTGGTCCACGCGTTCCCTTTGTGCATATTGTAGATTCTGCCCTACAAATCCGAGATGTCTTTGTGAATGATCGTTGGAATTGGGAGGGTTTATATACTATGGTCCCGTCTCACATTAGGGATGAAGTTCACAGGTTTGGCCCTTTGGTTACTCATATGAGCTTGGGGGACTCTATGTGTTGGTATTCCAATGCGTCGGGTAAGTATTCTGTCACAGAGGGATATAGTTGGCTCCTTCGCAGTCGAGGTGTAGTTGCACAACCTAGTGTTTCTTGGGTTTGGAAACTGCCGACTCCGGAAAAGCTTAAGTTCATGCTTTGGCTTGCCACCATGGATGCGCTGCCGACAAATGTTCTTCGGCATCATAGAGGTCTCAGCCCTAGTCCCCTATGCACTCTCTGTCATACCGCACCCGAGACAGTGGTTCATCTTTTCTTCGAATGCTCATGGACGGTTTCTGCATGGAACTTGGTGGGCGGCAGGGGAGTTTGGCTTGAGAATGATTTCGCCAGCCCTGCTGCTTTGTTATATGAACTGTCCAAAGACTGGTCTGGTAAGTAGTGGGCTCTACTTTGGCTTATTTGGTGTGCTCGCAACGCTCTTTGCCTGCATGGGACAAATATTGTGGTTCCTAGTATTGTGCGTCATGCTAAAATTCTTGGCCGTGGTTTTGATCATGCATTTGGTAAGGCCGTCCGGCAGCGGGCGCAGTGGTTGGTTACTTGGCATCCGTGTCGCTCGGTCGGTGTGGTTCTACATGTGGATGGGAGTTCCGTGGGCAATCCGGGAAGAGCTGGGTTTGGCGGTGTGATCAGAACAGAGGATGGCCAATGGATGGTTGGCTTTTCTGGTTACATTGGTGTGGCTTCTAACCTTGTAGCGGAGCTCCATGGCATTTGGAATGGGATTCGTCGGCTCCAAGTGTTGGGGGTGGAACAGGCTTCCTGCTATTCTGACTCTCTTGAAGCCCTTCGGCTTATCTTTCGTGGTGTTCCAGATTCTCATATTTTGGCACCTTTGGTTATGCGAATTCGGGATGGTCTGACGCTACATCCCGGGGTTTCACTGGTCCCATATTCTTCGGGAAGGAAACTCAGTGGCTGATGCCTTGGCCAAACGCGGAGCTCAATCAGAGGACTTCTTCACGATCTGGGCGTTCCCGCCGGATGATACTCGGCCTCACCTGGTGTCAGATTCCTTAGGCGTTTGGCACCCTCGTGGGTAGCGGCTTTCAGTTTATTTTTTTATGTGCTTTCCTTCCCTCCCCTCCTTTCTGTAGCTTTTTCTTAGTTTTCTTTTTAGCCGACGCTTGTGCGTCATTGGTCACCAAAAAAAAAAATCTATAATCTATATAAATTATTTTAATGTGGTGTCTCCATTTCAAATTTATAATTTTTTATAGATTTTTGCATTTTTTTTAATTTATTAATTTTAGGTTTTTGCATTCATTTAATTATTTATTCATTATCGATTTTCAGTTTTTGAAATATTGGAATTCCCATAATTTTTACTTTCAAATATATGTGAAAGATTTGAAATTTGAAATTTTGCATTTTATTTTATCTATATTATTTTATATTTTTTAATTTACTAATTTTATATTTTTGCATATATATATATATATATTTATTCATTAGAGATTTTAACTTTTTGAAATATATGGAATCCTCACAATATCACTTTTAAAAATATTGAATTATTTATTTATTCATTAATATATTTTCAGTTTTTTAAATATATGGAATTTTCAATTTTTATAGAATTCCCACAATGTTCACTTTAAAAAGATTTGAAAGATTTGAAATTTAAAATTTTGCATATTTTATTTTATCTATATTATTTTGCATTTTCGAATTTACTAATTTTATATTTTCGCATTTATTTATTTAGATCATATTGTAATGCCAGTAATTTTGTGTTAGTTTGATCTCAATTTTGGTTATATTTTTGTGTGTTGTAAATGATGTAATCAAAATGTACATTGCACATCATGTTTATTTATTCATGTTAAATATATATTAATGTGTATATGGCAATCCCAATTTTTAGGTGAATACCAGGGTATTCCCGGGCCACATTGGACCCAAGACTAATCCCTCGAGGATTTGCAAGGGCAATTAAGGGCGCCTCTCCCAAAGCAGTTTTTTGCATACACAAGGCTCGAACCCGAGACCTTCCTTAAGCGACTGGAGCCCCCATCCACTCAAGCCAACTGCAGTTGGTCGGCAATCCCAATTTTTAGTTTTTTTTAAAGATATTTAATTTCCAATTTATATGAAATTCCTACAATCTTCAGTTTTTAAAGATTTGGATTTTCAAATTTATATGAATTTCTCAGTATATATACGGAATTTATATTATTAAAAGATAGATTAATGAATATATGGAAAAGATTTGAATATATAAACTAATGTATATATAGGCCGCATTTTTACAAAAATATATGTCGCTTACTCCTAAAAGTATTATATAATTATATATTTCAAAAAGTAATATACAATTATATAGTTGCTAATCGTTTTTTTTGCATAGAAGTTGCTAATCGTTTAAAATATGTTTTATATTTATATCATTCAAATCGTATGTAAATCAAGACTAAATAATATAAATCTTATTTATGTTTTATTATATTATAAATAATGCTCCCTCCGCTTTTTTATTTGCTACGGATCCATTTTTGATGCAGTCCAATACACATCTTAAACCACTAATAACTCAACTTTGGTATAAGTAAAAATTCTAAAAACTCTATATTTAAAAACTACACGACGAGACGAATCTAATAAGATCCCGCTTGGCTATATTTTATCTTCTTTAACTATGATAAAATTTTAAATCAAAGTATGTATGTGAATAGTAGCAAATTAGCCGATGTAGCTATTAAAACAGAATGGAGGAAGTACAAAATAATTATAATTATTAATGGAATTGTGAAAGTTCATATTATATGGATAATTGGTTTAGAGTAAATTAATTATTTCCGTAAAGCGTATTATAAATAAAAGAATCGGGTGTATAAAGAGTTACTGGGGGTGCGAATAGATCCATCAGTAAATAAATAAAGAAAATTTATTTTTTTTAATATATTTTTTAAGAAATACTCCCTCCCTTTTTTTTAATAAGTGTAACACTAGGAATGACACGTGATTTAACGTAAGTTAACCAAATTGATTTAGTTGAAGAATTACAATAATTAAATAAATAAAATAAGATGAGTCACATTTGACTTTATTCATTTTGAATTTTATTAATGAACATCAAAAAATTAATAATTTAACTATAATTAGTAAAAAATGTTAACCTTCAAAATATTCTAAATATGGTAACGTAACATCTATTTTCAAAACACCCAAAAAAGGAAAGTGTAACACTTAAAAAACAAACGGAGGAAGTAATTCATTAATCTATATTTAATAGATTTTCAATTGACGGAAGAACAAATATAAATCTGGCTTTGTTAGAAATTGAAAGGCTAATTGCTGCAAATTCTATAAATTTAAAAATTTTATCTGAAATGCCGGTATTGAATGAGGTTTTAACATCTGAAACGAATAATCTATTGATAGTGGAGGACATATTATAATAAGGAATAAATGAAGGCGGATCATGCAAAGCTATCACCTTTATTGATTGATTACCAGAAGAATTTTTATAATAAAATAATGTATGTAGTTGATAGTGATGAGGGTTGATTCTTTTTTCTTTATGTGGTGGAACTCACAAGACATTTATTAATAATTTATTTAGAAAATATTATGTTTAGTCCTTTGTGGGAGAGGTTATATTGTGTTGTCTGTAGCATTCAATGGAATAGCACCCAACTCATTCGAAGAGGTATGACAGCATATTCTAGATTTGGTATTCCACTAGATTGTGACGAGAATTTTACCTGCAAAAAACTTATTCATTTAACTTATCTTCTCATTAAAACAAAGTTCATTATTTGGGATGAAAATTCTTGACAGATAGAATGATTATTTGCCCGTGTGAAATAACCAAATTCCCCATCAATTTCAGATGAAAAAATTCTTACTCGCATTTTGTTTTATTATGGCTATTAGTTAATGTCAATATTTAAAGAAGATTTGATTCTATCTTAGAAAAACCAATTTTTATTCATGTCAGTGATATGTTGTAAGATCTCGTGTCACTGGAAAGAGGGGGTAGTAATATATAGTTAAGATGAAATAACTCAAGATACTACAAGAAATGTTATTTACAATGAAAATTATATGACAGAAATTTGCACAATAAATACTTCATATAGGTGATGGTAATTGGTAAAGCTGATATTGATCTCGGAGATGTACAATTAGATGTAACATTTACAGATGATAATTTTATAAACTCTACGGAGATTCTATAGCGGCTATTGTTGAGTACTTATACAAATATAAACTGCACCACTTCAAATTCAGATATTTTTAAAGATAGTGCTATACTAATCCTTACCAATGAGATTATTGATACGATCAATGATTACATAATGGAACGTATGTCTGCGAATGAAAATGTATATATATCAGTTCTAATAATATTTGTCAAGAGAGTGAAAGCGTAAACAATATCAATGAATTATTTTCACTGGAATTTTTAAACACGAACAATTGTTCTGGATTACCGAATTATAAAATATAGTTGAATGAGGATTGCATAGCCATGCTTCTTAGGAATATAGATCCATCAAATAAATTATGCAATGGAAGTAGGTTGATAGATACCAATATGCAGAACCATATAATTGAGGTTAAACTAGTTTTTGGGAAACCATGAAAGTAAAAAATTATTGATTGGTAGAATGATTATGATCCTATATGATTTAAACAAATTCTCCATTCGATTTCATATCAGAAAATTTTAACTTGCAATTTATTTTGTTGTGATTATAAACAAAGGTCAATGCCAATCATTAAAGAAAGTTAGACTTTATCTTCTAAAACTAGTTTTTAGCCATGAAGAGTTATGTTATAATATTTCGTGTAACTAACAAGATGTGGCTCAAATTATTAATATACAATTAAGAATTATTAATTCAAGATACCACAAGAAATGTTATTTACAATGAAATTTATATATGACAGAAAATTTGCAAAATTGATACTTGATGTAGGTGATGGTAAAGCCGGTATTTGATTTTGAAAGTGTACAATCAGATATGATATTTCCACATGATATTCTTATACACTCTACGGGTAATTCTATAGCGATAATTTTTTTAGAGTACATATACAAATATAAACTGCACCACTTTAAATTCAGACATTTTTAAGATAGTGTTATACTAGCCCCTACCAATGAGATTTTCAGCAAATCGTGAGGGAATTTTTCATATTATGCTTAATACTTATATTTAAATTTTGTTTTAATTTAATTTGAATTTTAAGTTAAATAAAAATATTTTTTAAATAATTATTTTTATTAATCTGTTAGGTTTGTATGGATAAGCCACAGAAGCTAAAGAAGACAGTATAATATGATTTCTTTGTTACTTTAAAAATAATTAAATTATATTATCATATACATCCTCTTTCGAATATATATAAAATCATTACACATTTTTTTGAGAAGCCGAAGCCGGAGTCCATTACACATTTTTCATTACTCAAAATATAATTTATTATTACTTTATATAATATAAGTATATATTATATAAAATATATAATTATGCCCGTCGAGTCTTGACGGATTACTTACTAGTATATACGATATATATATAACTTTTTAAAATATAATAAATATGTTCGGTTCGGTTCGGTTAATCGGAGAAAAAATTAAAGTATTTGTATTTATATTTGAACCGACCGAATAGTGAAATATAATATTGTATTTGCTTCGGGGTCCTCAGTTAACCGGAAATTCAGTTCGATTTCGGTTCGATTCAACATTTCAACAAATCGGTTCGAATTTTTTGCTCACCCTAACCACAAGCCCCACTATATCTGATTAGGTTATGCTATAACAATTAGCAAACCCTTCCCCTCGATATCTATCATGTGGTCAAATGTTCCTTTATACTCGTATATGTGATGATATCTTTGAAAACAAAACAAAAATATACTAGTAATATAGTAATAAGAATAATAATCTGGATTCTGGAACCAAGGGAAGGAGTATGTTAATGTTATCAAACAGAAAGATTGAAGAGTGATGAGGAGTGAGGGGCAGGTTACGTTGATCAACAATTTCCAATAGGGGTAGTTTGGGAGAGGGACCTCTTGAAACATAATATTAGGGTCAAAGACCCCCTTTTCATAAGTTTAGAGATAGGGACCTCAAAACTTTGAAACTTAATTAACATTTAAAGATTAACCTGTTCTAAAATGATTGATAGGAAATATTAAAATATCCTTAATTTTATTATTTATTTATTTATTTATATTTAATTTACTGATTATTATTAATTAATTTATTATTATTATTATTAAATATTTTTATCCTTCTTATCTAGTGGTTCTGTGTATTGTGTATTTTTATCGAACAATCTAATATATGAAAAGTGAAAGACTTGTATTGTAGTAAATATTCTGTTGTATTTGTTCTTACAATATCAAATATTATGTTATAGATTCTATTTAATGATCTTTTGCAGAGAACGTAAATAATTGAAATATATGCCATGATCATTCACAGTATTTATCATTCAAAGTAAAATTTCAGGGTCTACCTCGCTTCCGTAGTATAAGCTTTGTGGTTGAAACTTCTGATCAAGTCCTTCAACGAGTAACCTTCTTTCCTCGTCTGCTATCCTTCTTTCAGGCCTCCTGCCTTACTCCGGTATGCATGACCTCTCGGAAATCACTGTATCAATGACATGACTCTCAACATATGTTTCACTCACTCACATATATTCAGAATTTTGGTAGACTTTTAGAAAAATATACTCGAAGATATTTACTGGAATGATCAGGCTATTGTACTTAGCCGATCATCTTTTATTGAAAGCTTTTAAAATCACTCATAGTTTTACATCACACAGAGAGAACTAAAGATTACAAAGAAATGCAAGAGAAAGAATACTATGATAGGTATCTTCACTTCTGCCTTCTTCATAAGCATTGCCTCCTTTTATAGATGGAGTTCTGAAGATCTAATGGTCCTGAATTGAGGTACGTGGCATCATCTTCTCCCTTCTTTTCTTCTCCATTATTGATGTTTGGTGGCTGTCACTTTCTTCTTTAATCATGCACTTTGAGCTGTCTTCTTGTAATAATTCATCCGGTGGCTATACATTATTGTCTTCAATAATTCACTTGTTTATTATCTTTCTTCTTTGTTTGTTTGTGTACATTCGTCATGGCATACGTCTTGCTGCATTATTCTCTTCTTAGTGCTACATTGTTCCTCTTTGTCGTCACTGCTTACCTCACTTCGTTGTCTCTTTCCGAAGAAATGTTCTTGTCTTTAGACTTGTGGTGGATTTTTCTACAGCTTTCTTCCAGATACTCTTGACTTCTTCTGAGCATTCAAAATTGTATGTGTCAAATTTCTGAATTAGTCCTGCTAAGTTTCCTGATCTGAATCCTGGAGTGTTCAATTGTTCAATCACTACAATTTCTTCATTTCCAAAAAAGATTCCTGCTCCTTGGTTGTATAGTCTTTTCATCTGTTCATGGACAGCACGTATCCCCATTGCTCTTTTGAAGTGGATGTATTTGTCATTGAAGATTTCTGTTTTGGGGGTTCCATAGTCTTGAGGATAACTTTCTGGTTTAGTGATTTCTTCTGCAATAGCAAGATGGTAGGAAGGGTGTTTGACTTCTGGACTGATAGAAAATATTTTCAGTTTCTGGGTTTTTGGTCTTATGTTTAGGGCTTCAATTAATACAGGTAATTTGGATATTTCGGTTCGTAAAGGGGACAGGAAAATAGTTCTGATAAAGCCGAATTTGAAATAGTTCGAAACAAAGTTTGGGTCGCAGCCTGGTAAAATAGTTACTTGTGGATGTAGGGATTTGGTGAATTCTGTGTAGAATGATGTTTCTTGTCTGGGTAAAGAGTATATGTAGCTGCTTAAGGTATGGTATTCTGCTAAAAAGTTTCTTGTTTCAGGGCTAATGGGTGTTGGTTGAGGAATATTGTCGCAAAAATACTTCTTAGTTTCTGCAATGTTTTTCGACGAGGTCGAAGGTCTTGCATCCCCAGATTGTTTTGCTTGTTTGTCCTCTTGTGGAACAGGATTAGCTTTCCCTTCCTGGTTTGAAACACCAGTATTTAGTTCTTCAGGGGTGTAAAAGTATTCTTCCATAGTAGTTAGTAATCCCTGCAAACATTTGTTACATTCATATATATCGTCATTGATAGTCTTATGTTCGTCCATAAAACTCCCAACAATCAATTGTTGTAGTTTTAGTTGTCTGTCCATAGTCGACTGGAGTAGTTTTTGTAGTCGATCTATTTCATTGTAAATGTGGTCAGTCAGACCAGCATCATCCAATTGTTCATTGTTCTCCATATTCAGGGTTCCTGCTCAAAAAATCAGCTAGATAATTTTCAGTCCCTTTAATATATTCAACAGTAAAGTCATACATTGACAAAAAAGTCTGATATCTTATTATTCTTCTATATTGGGGTTTATTTGGAACTTTATTATAAATTAAAGGTTTTACTTGTGTATTGTCAGTTAATACTTTAAACTTTCTACTTAATAACCAAAATGAAAATTTATCTATTGATTTAATTACTGCAAGTAATTCTTTTTCATTTGTACTATAGTTTATGGCTGCTCCTTGTAATGTTCCTGATGCATATCTACAAATTTCACCAGTATCGGTTTTTAATAATCCTGCCCAATGGTAGTCTGAGCTATCGGTTTGTACTATTAAATTATCTTTTTCATCAGGTAATCTTAACGGTGGTAATTTGGAGCATTCTTCTTTTAATTGTTTAACAATTTCTGTATGTTGATCATTCCATCCTATTTTATTATTTTTTCTGATCAACTTTCTTAGATCATTTGTCTTTTTTGCTAAATTTGATATAAATCCTTCTGCATAATTTAGAATTCCAAGAAATCTTTGTATGTTTAATTTATTCCTAAGTTCATCAGGCATTTTAACAAGTTTTGTACTTATGTGTGGTTGCATTTTAATTCCAAGTTTGTTTAATATTAGACCCAAAAATTCTATTTCATTTTTGAATATTTCTGCTTTCTTTTCTGATAAGATTAATCCATGATCTTTACAAAGTTTTGCAAATATATCTAAATGTTTTTTATGTTCTTCTATAGTGTTTGAGGCTATTAGTATATCATCTACGTATACAAATATAAAGTTACTAAATTTTTTAAATGTTTTATCCATTTTTCTTTGAAATATTTGTGGTCCATTTTTTATTCCAAACGGCATAACTTTCCATTCATAGTGTCCTTGTGGTGTACTAAAGGCTGTATATTTTATACTATCTGGATGCATTTTAATTTGCCAAAATCCATTTTTACAATCAAATTTTGAATAGATAGTTCTACCTCTAGCTAATCCTATTAGATTTTCTTTGTTAGGTAGAAAGTATCCATCAAATATCATGTTTTTGTTTAGTTCCTTATAGTTTATTACTAACCTTGGTTTCTTTCTTATTTGTTCACTACGATTTCTAACCAAGAAAGCCTGACTATTATGTTCTGCTATAGATTCTTGAATAAGATCTAATTCTAACAATTCATTTATTTGTTTTCGAAGTTCTTCAATATCTTCTTGATTATGCATCATAGGTTGAGTTCTTATTATTATATCGTCGTTTTTCATTTTTAATTCTGCATATATTTTATTAAGATTCCATTTTTCAATTGGATTTTCTCCATAGTTTTCAGAGATGTATTTTATTGTCTCATGAAGTTCATATTTATCAAAATCTTCCGGCTTTTGAATTAGCACTTGTTTTTTAATTTTGTGAATTTTAAATTTTATGTAATAAGTAATTGGTTGTTTTATAATTTCACCACGTTTCTGAAGCACTCTGTATGGTTTCCTTATCCTCGGAATAGTAATATAGTGGTTACATGCTGATCTAAGTTGAATATTATATCTATCTACTCTAAAGCTTTGAAATAAACTTGTAAAATCTGTCCCTAATAATACATCAATTGTTTTTACTGGGCTAACATATACTTCTTGTATTGTAAATATTTTATTACCTAAAATCATTTGAACATCTTTAGCTATTTTATTAATAATTAGACTATGTCCAGTAGCTCCATGTACTTCTATTGGTCTTTTATTTTCTTCCCATTCTTTTATTAAATGTTCTTGTATTAATGTGATTTCTGCTCCTGTATCTAGTATAGCACATGTTGTTATATTTGTTTGTAGTATAGTTAACTCTAGGTATACTGTTGTTGGAAATCTAATTTCTTTCATATATATGCTTTTCCTATTACGAAAGCTTTTCCATTTTTTGTTTTTCCACTAAAAATTTCTCCTGTTATCGTATATTTGTTTAATGAGTCTAAAAACTCATTGCCTAACAAGACATGATAGGTGCTACTAGATGTTCCTTCTTCTTCTGCTACATAACATTTTACTTCTTCTATTAAGTCTGTACCTAGTTTTATTGGTACTATTACTATTTCATTTACTCTTTTTACTTCTCCTTCAAAAGTAGTATATCTATATTCTGTTCCTATATGCTTTGTTAATCCATTTATACAAGTTTTTCCTATATGATTCTTACCAGCTCCAGTGTCTACTAATATGTTTGGTCCTTTTATCCAGTTTGTGCCATTATAATATTCTATATTAATCCTCCATGTTTGGGCTTTTTGTTTACTCTTTTCGTATGGGATATCAATACTATGTCTTGGTTGATCAAGTATTAGATTTGTTCTTGGGCTATAATCTATACTTTTTCTGCTACTCATTGTTCTTCCTACATAGGATAATTGTGGTCTCCTATTTTCTAATGGTTTTCCAATTTCTATTGTATTTTTATTGTCTGCAAGATCAATTATCCAATCATCTTGTAACGTTGGATTATTCAATTCTGGTAATATTAGATCTGCTATTGTGTCTCTACATGCTTCGTGTATTTCTATTGTCTTTTTATCATCATAAGGTTTTAGTCTATTGCTATTTAGGTAGCTATAAAAAGCACTATAATGTACTGTAAATATTTTACTTTCATTTTTCATTACATCATTCCTATGTACTTTTATGTATAGGGTTAATGTTTCGTCTATATTTTGATCTTGTAAAGATACACAATAGTTTGGGTAACATGTAAATAGTAGTTTTTGGTAAATCAGGTTTCCATTAATAGTTCCTAAGTGTGAGTCTTGTGGATTTAATAATCTTGAATCATGTAGGCTTATTGTTACTGGTAAGTCTATTCCACTTCTAAATAAAGATTTTATTAGAATCTTTACTCCTGCTAAATGTACGTATTGTATTTTCTCTGTTTTCTTTCTACTTAATTTTTCTAGCCCTTTATTTATTATATCTTTTGTTAAAAGGTGCAGTTTTAGAGTAGTATTAGTGTTACATACATCTACTGTTTTTTCTAGTTCATGATATTCGTGAATTACTATATTATTTCTTGAGAATGTTCTTGATAGTATATTAAAATTTGTATGCTTGAATCCATGTTTTAGATCTAATCCTTGTATTTTATTAATTTGTTCTGGACTTAGGATAGCTTTTATTGCATATCCTCTTTGTCCTTCATATTGTTCTACATATTCTATTTCTTTTGTTTCCTCTTGTTCTTCTGTGATTATTTCTTTATCTTTATTCATTTTCTATTTCAGAGAATTTTACTTCATATATCTCATCTCCTGATTCTGGTTCACTTATACTTTCTAGATCTGATTCTATTTCTTTGAATATTTGTTCATCTATAATATCATATTCCATAAATCTTACTTGTTTTTTCTTTGGTTTTGTACAATCACTTGCAAAGTGTCCTATTTCTCCACAGTTATAACATTTACATGTGGTTGGATTCTTTTTATTTTGTCTTTTGTCATTTCTTCTTTTATAATATTTTCTTCCAAATTTTGGCTTAAAGAATTTTTTCTTATTAAAGATTTTAAATCTTTTTCCTTTCTTAAATTTTCTTTTTATTGGTTTAAATTTTTTAAATCTCTTATTTTTTCTATATGTTTTATTTTTTCTGCATTTTCTTGACAGCATAAATCAGCAGCTTTATTATATATTTTAGTGTGATCTAATATTTTTCTTTGGTAACATAACTCAGTTATTACCTGTCTTATTAATCTTATTCGGCTTCCTAAATTATTCGGATAGTCATTTTTATTTTGAATCCATGTTTTCCACATATATTCATCCCATGGTGATGGTAGTTTTGAAAATATAGAGTTCATGGTGTGTTCATTATTTTGTGAGCTTGTATAAGCTGTATAATAGTAACTTTTAAATTGTTCAGAGAATTGATCAAAAAAGCATAAATCTCTTAGTCTTATTTTATTTAATCTTAGTAACGCTTGATCTCGTTCTTCTATTATAGCATTATTATCTAAGCTTTGTACTCCTAGGAATTCTTCTTGTATGATATTGATAAATTCCTCTATTCCTGTGTTTACATCTTGTCCAAATCCTTGAGTAATTGTATTCATATAAGTTTGTTTTGTATTTGATGAAATTCCTGCAAGGAATTGTGCCACATTTCCTTGGACTAAATTCCATATTTTTAATGTTTTTGCTCTTGACGTACTTTCTTCTGACATTAAATGTATTCTTATTATCTGTTTCCATTTTTCTAGTTCTAGACTTGGCTGTTTAAGACAATCCAGGTTTAGGAATATTGCATCTCCTGGTCTCACATTTCCTATTTCTTGTTTCTTTTAACTCAAAATCTTCATTGTATTTCCAAATTTCTTTTTTAGAGGTTGTTTTTCTTATTGGAAAATTTCTTGAAGGTAAATTTTGTAATCTACTTTGATAATTGTCTACATTTTGTCTATTTGTAGTTTGATCTACTTCCATTGGTATAGTTCCTGTTACACCTTCTCTTGGCAAGGTAGTGCTAGTTTCTTCAACTACTTCTGATGATGGTAAATATAATCTATGATTATTCATAAAGACTTTATGTTGTTCTTCCAAATCACTTTCATTAGTTTCTAATTCTGTTTCTGAAAATGTTCCTGTATATATTGGTTCTAAATTTAGTCGTTCTAAATCACTACTTAATTCATTTATTAAGTCTTCTATACTTGTATTCATTCTGTTTCTTCTTTATCTTCTCTACTTTCTAATTTTTCTTCCTTTAGTTCTTCATTTATCTTTTTTAATTTTTCTACTTTGTCTATAAGAATTCTAATTTTGTTTTGTTTGTTTAGTTTTTCTATTTCTTTCATCATTACTCTATGATCGAGACTTCCTGGTTCTGGTGTCTTCTCCCATTTTGGTAGAGGGAGTGACTTTTCTAATTCTACTTGCTTTTGTGGAGTTTTAATTATTGTTTTGTCTATGTATCTTTCGATATTGTAGAGTCTTGTATCTAGACTTATCATTAGTTCTTTTATTAGTTCAATTCCATCTTTTATTGTTTCTAAATCTTCTAGATAACTCATCTTCTAATATTTCTTATGTTTCTAATGAAGTCGTTTACTTCATCTATTTCAGTTTCCCTTTCTAATTCTTCTATTTCTATTGTTTCTAATTCATTTAAATACCATTCTTTTATTAACTCCGATTCTTCTTTTTCTGGATCTATGTGTTTTTGTATAATTACATATGCTTCTCTTTCATCTATCATTTTAGAAATCTTGAATTTTATTCTTAATAGTTTTTGTTTCATTATTATGGTACTTATATCTTGTGGTTGACTTTCTATTTCATGAATTTTATTAGTCAGTCTTTCTATTGTTTCATTTTCTAACTTTATTCCTGGCATCTTATTAGTCTTCACTATAATTTGATTCTTGATCTGAAAATTCGGGTGAAGGTGCTCTAGTAAACATGGTGTTGTGTGTTATATATCCTGGAAACATTCTGTAAGTTGTAATTTCATTGTTGATTATAGATAATTTGACTTGTGATACTAACTCTTGTTCTTCATCTCTTTTTGATATAATTTGTATTAAATTACCATTATATTCTTCCGTTTCAATTATATAGTTTCCTATCCAAAGTAATCTTTTTCCTCTATTTCCTAGTCTTATTCCAAATTCTTCATCGTTTTGCAATCTATTTAATCTTCTTCTTCTTCTGTCTATGTATGTTTTTCTTTCTTCTATTTGTTGATCCATATTTTCTATTTCTCCTTGACTTATTTCATGATCAGGATTAAATGTGGGTGTTAAAAATCTACGATTATTGTTGGTTCTTATGTCTGTAATTGGTCTTATTTGTGGTTCCAATCCTCTTATTCTGTTTAGAAAGGCTCTTTCAATTCTTGCTTGTATCATCAAGCTTTCGGTGTTATTTTGTGTATATTCATTATTTCTATTTATTATATAGTTTTCAGTATCGAGTGGATTAATCGTACTTAGTGGATAATCTATTTCTTGATTTTCATCTAAAGGATATCTTGCTGTTGGAATATATTCTGGGTATAGTTGTTCTGAAGTATTTAATCTTAATCTTGACATATGATAGTTTAATATATGATCATTATGATTATGGTTACTCATGTCCAGATTAATCGTTCTGGGCTCTGATACCAAATTGTAAAAAGGGGTGGAATAAAAATATTTTAATTAATTTTGTTGTGTTACTGGTTTTAATCAGAAAAATAATATTCACCATAATTACTTAAATTGTCTGGTTGTTCTTCATCATAATTTTCACTATCTGATCCTATTCTGAGTAAAATTATTTTGTCCCAAAAACTTTTTTCTTCCGAATAGGGATATACCTTTTGATTATATTCAGTTAAAAATATGAGTATAGTATAAACAATGTCATTCCAATTTTCAATTCTTTCTTCCATAGTTTGTAAATATATTCCATATTCATATATTAATGAATTTATTTCTTCTTGATTCATTTTTTATAAGTTAATTATTTTAGTGGGTTTACAAAGTAAATGGAATTTTTGCTCAAATTGTAGAGTGTGTCTCATGCTTAAAGATAAATTTATTGGGAAGTTAGGTGGGTACTATTTTAAAGTCAAAACTTAAATGGGTCCTTTTTTGTAAGTTTTTTACAATGGGTCTTTTTAAAATACAAACTAAATCTAATGGGTCCTTTACTATAATTTGCCCTTTCCAATACGAGAATGGGCTTCGCACAAATGAGGGAGTTGCTTGACCTACATTTACCCAAAACACCAATTTCTTGTTGTGGTGAAAGGGTTGATATAAGGGTTATTGAGTCTATCTGGAATGGAAAATGAAGGTAAGCTCTGTTATTGTTGTGAATGGTTAATGTTTCTTTGTGGGTTGGGTAACCCCAATGAAGGCTCAATGCGAACCAAATAGAGACTATGTCCGTCATCTTAGTGATGAAGGGTTTAATTGACTCGCTAGAGGCATTTTTTAGAGTAGCGATGTGTTATGGAAGCCTTCAAACATTTATTAAACTGATGTGTTATGTGTTGAGACTCCAGATTGGCCACAGATGTAAAATGCGATTTACTTCAGCCACATCAGCAACCTCAGACTAATTACGTAATTAAGACCGAATAAGAAAAAATAGCAAACAAATCTGTTTTTCCATTAATGCAGAGTAGCTTCTGCCGCTTTATTCTGTTGGGCCTTCCACCAGCAGCAGCCCAACTCGAAGACCTCATCGCACTGTCCATACCAATCCACGACACTCTTTAAATTAAAGTTCGCTCTCCTCTTGCATCCGCACCATCACACTCCACACGGATTGCTGTTCCAATGAAATCTTTTTTAAAGCTTCATTTCCACTCTAGTTCTAATTAGCTAACAATTCTGCCACCTGCTGAAAACTGAAATAAGTATTTCACAAGCTGCTGTAGATATATCAAGATTATATTTTACTTTTTATAACTACCTCACAGCTTTCAATATTTATCCAAAATGCTTGCTGTAGGCTGGCTGTATCCACAGACAGGCGACAGCCCTGGGAAACAACACCACACTCACCAATAACACTGCAATAATTCTTACTATTATATTACAATTCCAAAGTTGTTGGAGTATTATTATACGTACTACTATTAGACGAAAGCTTTCAAATTACTTCAACAACCTTAACTTCTTAAGTACTACTAGTAGCTAGTAGCTAAGGCACATAAGAAATAAGTGACCGCATATAAATTCAAACAAATAAATGAACATTGACAAGGAGCAACTCAAGAGGGCAACATAATCTAGATGATAGCATCACCGCCATCACTCAGTTACACACTATATTGACTCAACAGTTTTAACAGAAGAATTGGATCGCAGTAAACTCTGGCAACTGAATAAAAGTTAGCAACTCCATTTCAATCTAACATGAACTTATAATCTCCTTGAAGTTGAATCAGGAACTTCACTGTCACTTGTACAGTGCTTCCATTGTATCCTTCAGGCGGTCAACATCGGCGCCAATGACTTCCCCTGCCTTTTTACCATTTTGAAAGAAGTATAGTGTGGGCTGCACGATAATAAAGCATCCTTGATTAAAAATATTATTCACATACGAACCAAGACAAGTTTGGCCTGCCATCCAGCATCACTAAATAAGAGTGTATGATTGATTGCTAACATTGGTGCTCAACACAAAAACAAGAAAGAAACCAGATAACAACACAAGAGACTATCTGTAAACAAAATAATCTTCATCTTCTATTACATCTCCATCCCATCCCAATTACAATATGCTCTCGTCAAGTATGTCATCACAACATTGCAAACTGTACTGTATACATTTAGGGTGTCTTGTGCACAATGAGCTGTAGTTCTAGCTGCGAATTATAGCTGTGAGGTTGAGTTGGAGCTGTAGATTTTGATAGGGGCCAAAGTTTTTAATTTTCTATAAAGTATTTTTTAGAATTAGCTGTGATTTCTAAAATAGATAAGAACTTAATTAAATTAGAAAGTTTGTAGGCTTCTTTTCAAGCTATAACCTAAAAACAAGGGTTTAGCTCCCCAAAACTCCCAGAAGCTAGTGCAGAACACACCCTTAAAAGATCTGGCTTACTTTGATCTAAAGAGAATCATCAACCTAAGGCCTAAGCATGCAAGTACAAAGCTATCATAGAAAAATATAATCTAGTAAAGCATATCCACACAGTGGTGCTCTCTTGACTCAAGTAAATGCAATATAATTCCTCAGCTTCCAGTGCCAGGGCATCAAGCACACCCGTTAATGCTGACCACTGATACTTCTCATAGGACTCCAGGGGCATGTCCTCGGTGTTAATTATCAAGAGGATATGGGTATTCAAAGTTTTCATAGAGAATTTTAACTAAGCTTCTTGAGCAAATTAGATTGCTCTAAGCATATAGGTTCATATCATAAAATTCAAACCAACACTCATACTGCATTTCTAGGCAAAAGTAATAGTATGCGGATGAGAACCATGCTACAAATTTCTTGCAATCACAGTCAAACACGTACAACCACAAAATCTGTGAACTATGGGTGCGGTGCCAGACTGGGTTTCCGTTTAAGCTTCAGAGGGAAAAAAACAAAGACAGTGAGAAAATTAATTACCACAGAGTGAATATCTAGCTTGCTCAGTGCATTTTCTAGCCCTTCCTGCACAGTTGCAGAGAGATTGTTTGGAGTAGCTTAGAAATGCTTCATAAAAACAAGCGGTGATTTCAAGTTACAATGCTACCTTATCAATATCTATCTTATATGTGGTGACATGGGGATATTTCTCACACAACTGCCCAATTATTGGAGACAAGAGCCTGCCTGCAAATTATTTGAGTGAAACAATCAAATTTTGTAAGGGAAGGCTTCCTGCCTGCCTGATACTTGGAAAGGAAGTCTGCCAAAAAAAAAAAAAAAAAAAAAATCTATAACAAAACTTACAAGGGCCACACCAAACTGCAGTAAAATAGAATATGGCAGGAGAAGATTCATCTGCAGAAAATTCAAGTTAAGGCGTGAGCATTGAAAAGACACTAAGTCAGCTTAGCATAGGGGCGAAGAAAAGCACTTTGGGCAAGTATACCTTGGACCTTGCGAAGTGAATTATTAAACTGCTCTTCAGAATCAATCAGCACCAAGTTTGATGGATCTTTAAAGCCAAAATTGTCATTGATTAAAACATTGATATCTTGAAATTCAGAAGTGAGGAAGTCCGTAATTATAACTGTGCGTGTGCGGTCATCAAATCAAATAAAATCATCTAATCCAAAAGAGTCGGCCAGGATAAACATCAACACAAAAGTATTAGTAAATAAATAGAAAAACACACACAAACAAAAAATTCACTAAACATTACAGTTATTATATCATGAAATTCAGCAAATGAATTTTGAGGGAATAAACAGCCACGGTATGAAATATGAATAGCGAACAGAATTTGATTAAAAAGAAGAAAAAACATACCAGCCGAGGAGGAGGAGGAGGAGGAAAAGGTCCTGTAATGATGCGGAAAAAAGGAAGAAAAACCTGATGGAGAAACTTGGTTGAAGGAAAGTGGGAGTGGGAGTAGGAGTGGGAGAGGATGAGTAGTGGAAGTTTGGGAAAGGATTAGGGTAGAGCAGGAAGCGGCGATGGTGGATGAAAGGACAAGGTTCTCGGTGATTGAAGAAGAAGAAGAAGAAGATGATGATACCAGGCGACGCAGCACGCCGCCGACTGCCCTCATTTTCGGTGATGAGAATTGAGACGGTGAGGCTGTTGCCTAATTGCCTTGCTGGTTAAGTGAATAAGTGGACATAGGGCTCTAACATCTAACAGGGATTTTACGGAGGTTTGTTTTGGCTGGGCAAAGGTAATTTAGATAGTAGGATTTAATCTAATAATTAAAATGGGGTGAGTATCAATTTTTTTTTTTTTTTTTTTTTTTTTTGCTAAACAGTCTATACAGGCTAGGAAGTATAAAGGAAAAAACAAAAGTATAGATTACAAAATATTAGCGCCGTGGGAACCACGTGCCAGCTTTATCAGCCTCCAGGAGTGGCGTAAGACAGTCAGGAGGAAACACTCATTTAGTGAAAAATGCTTCATCATTTGTACCCATCTTAGCTAAAGCATCTGCAACTCCGTTCCCTTCTCGAAATATATGACTAAACTGACAATGAACAAAGCCGCGCCTAAGCTCATGAATTCGCAACCAGTAAGACAGGAGCCGGTGTGACGTCTGTGGAGTAGACTGAAGGAACTGAATAGCATGAGTGGAATCACATACACAATAAATTTCCTTTACTCCGTGCTTCCTAGCCACTTCCAAGCCGTGCATAATGCCACATTTCTCTGCTTGCAGGATGGAAACACCGCCCAGATAACCCGATGCCCCACCAATCCATTAGCCTGAATAATCACGAAGAACTGCACCAAACCCCGCCTTACCACGGCTGTCAAACAAAGAGCCATCCGTATGAACAAAGAAACCTGTCCAAGCTCCCATATTCCAGCAGACAAGGTTGAGGTGTGGAATTCTAACTGTGTGACTTACTGTAGCTTTTTCCATCTCATCCCTAAGGTAAGATGCTTGTTCGAATAAGAGTTTGAGATGGTGATTTATGATCCCTGAAAATACGACTATTGCGTTCTTGCCAAATAGTCCATATCCCAGCTATAAAATCCAACCCATAGTACCGAAACATTCCACATAACCAATGGCATATGGAAGATCTGTCAATAGAAGCAAGATCCTCTGGTATCTCAATACTCCAAGCATCCCAGAGAGGCCTAATCCAAGGGCACCGAAAGAAACAATGAACCCAATCTTCGACTTCCACGCCGCAAAGGCCACACAAGGGCGATGAAGATAACTGGCGGCTAAATCGAATCGCATTATAAGGAATGGAATTCATAGCTAAAAGCCACAGGAGTACGCCTACTTTCTCTGGAAAATAGTTGGCCCACAACCATTTCCATCCTGTTTGAGACACACCCTCTTCCCCCAACATAAACTTATACCCTGATTTGGCCGAGTAACTTCCATCATCGGATGCCCCCCCAGTACCAAACCATTCTTAGCAGATGAATGAAGACATGGAGGTGGTTTCTTTAAGATCTCCTGCCGAATCTCCAAGGGAATCAACGTGTATAAACCAGAAAGGTTCCATTTGCTATCTTGCACAATATCTGCTATCCTTAACTCAGAATCAGTCACATCAATAAATGGCACTCGTGGCCCTAACCATTGTTCTTCAAGCTAAGGAGAGTACCATAGAGAACTTTCACCATTTCCAACCCTAAAAGTAAAGCCATTAGCAAGCCTACTGAAAGCCTTCCTAATGCTATGGAAGGTTATAGATCCTGGAACTGAGGAGGACGAATCCAGAAGTGTAGTTCTAGGGTAAATAGCACAGAGTTCCTTTACCCACAACTTATCATTCCTTGTTACAACATCATTCACAAGTTTACCAAGAAGAGCCACATTGGTGTGTCTAGCCCGTCGAATGCCTAGACCCCCCAACTGACTTTGGCACCGCCAATTTCTTCCATGCCACAAGATTTATGCCCTTTCTCGTTCGATCTTTCCAGATCAAGCGATAGATCCTACTATCAATCTTGACACATATGGACTCTGACAACCTTGCAATCTGCATGCAATAAGTAGGAATTGATGCCAGAATGCTACATGCTAAAGTAAGGCGGCCCGCCTTATTAAGAAGTCTTAAAGCCCAACATGATAACCTGGCATCCATACGTTCCAGCAGGAAATTTTATGTACTTGCTAACACCCGACCATGATGAATAGGAAACCCTAGGTATTTACCAAAATTATCACAGAAGGCAATACCTGTTAAGGAAGTTAACCAGCTTCTTTCATCAGTAGTGACACAGGTCGGGGCAAATGATCTGGGTTTCTGTATGTTAATCTTCAAACCCGACCAGGCAGCAAAGGAAGATAGTGTGTTAGAGAGACACTGAATGCTTTCTGCGTCAATCATAAAGCAAAGCAAGAGATCATCAGCAAAGCGCAAGTGGGATATCCCTTGGCATCCAGTAGCCAACTTAATAGGCTTCCAGAATCCAGCTTCAACCTCATTCTGAATGGTGACAGAAAGTCGCTCCATTACAATATTAAACAAGGAAGGGGAGAGAGGGTCTCCCTGGCGTAATCCTCTAGCTGGCTTGAACTCCTCCAAAGGTTCGCTGCTCCAAAGTAAGGAGTAAGTGGCTGAAGAGATGCATGTCATAATGAGGCGGCAAAATGATGTTGGAAGAGCCATTTGAGCAAGATACTCTTGAAGAAACGGCCACCTAACATTGTCGTATGCCTTCTCCAGATCAATCTTAAGAATGATAGCCCTTGTCCGTGAAGACGATCTAGATAATGCGTGAACAAGTTCCTATAGTAAAATAGCATTGTCGGCAGTGTCCCTACCAGGAATGAACGCCGATTGGAGAGGGGAGATATATGCTGCCATCAGAGGACGCATCCTCTTAACCAACACCTTCGAAATAATCTTGTAGGCCACATTGCATAGTGAAATAGGCCTGAAATGACAGAGGGAATTCGGCACAGATACCTTGGGGAGGAGGCAAATGTATGCCCTTGCCAACTCCATTGGGAAAGAGCCCGTACGAAAAGCATGAGCAACCATCGAATATAAATCTTCTCCGACCTCCTGCCAAATGGGACTTATAAAAAAGTGCCAGAAAACCATCCGGGCCGGGGGCCGCCAGGGGCTTAGATTGCGATAAAGCGGCTTTCACTTTATCTAGAGTGACCTCTGTCGTATTTAGTTCACATCCTGATAAAGTATATGGGCGAAGAGCAGAAAGTGGAGTAGCCATATGAATGTCACCATCATCACTAAATAATCGGACATAGAAATTACGAGCCTCTTCTTTGAGACAAATAGGATCAGAACACTATGTACCATCCTGAAGTTCAAGAGCATGCACCTTATTCCGGTGGTGATGAAATTTAGCTTGTGCATGAAAGTATTTTGTATTTCGGTGTCCTACTCTGACCCAACTATCTCGTGCCCGTTGAAACAGAAAAGTTCCTCTTGTAGAAGAATAGCTTGGAAATCGGCCTGCAACTTCCTTTCTAGCCGAATAAGGCAAGCTGAATCAACAGTAGCTAAAGTTCTGTCCAAGCCTGCTAATCGACGCATTAATTTCTTCTTGCGGTTTTAAACTTGCTGTATAGTAGCTTGATGATGTGGAATAGACAAGTCCTTAAGCCTTTCAAGTTTCGAAGCAAGAGATGCAGAAGAATCAGACCAAGCATTGCGTACCATGTGAAGATAATCAGAATTAGAACTCCATGCCGCGTCCCAGCGGAAGGGGCGACCCGCCCTTAAAATACTATAATTCCCACATGAGAGGAGCAATGGGGCGTGATCCGAGCCCAGACGAGGTAGGACTTGTATATGGCCTTCCGGAAACAGGTCCAGCCATCCCACATTGGCTAAGCCACGATCCAAGCGTTTTTTTAATAAACTGGACTTCGTTAGCTGGTCAAAACCAAGTAAACAGAGAACCCTCAGTCCGGACATGGCATAAATTACAATCATCAATGCATGCCCGGAACTCCGCAACTCTAGTAGAAAGAAAGATACCCCCATGAACCTCCGACGGTTCTAGAACTTCATTCCAATCCCCACAATAAACCAAGGGTCTAAAATGATGTCCTTCAACTGACGCAGGTACTTCCAATTCTCCTTACGCCTGGAATATTTAGGAAAGGCATAGATGACCGAGCACTTCCACGAGTGAAGACCCATTTTCAATGACAAGGTGATAATTCGATCAGAAATATCAAACACATCATATTGAGCCGTAATACCATTTTTTCCTAGAAGACAGATGCCACCTGCTCTACCCTGAGCTTCTTGTAAATAAATAGGAAAATATCCCAAGCGGAAAAATAAATTCCGAACCCGATCAAAACGCCCTTGAGGTTCCAGGATGAATGCCAAGGACGGTGAGTGTTGCCGGAGGCAAACAGAAAGGCTGCGTCGGGCCGGGGCATTCATAATACCCCGAACGTTCCATGTCAAAATATTGAAATCTGTAAAACTATTCATATTAACGAGAATAATATTTACTCAATACTAGGGTTATGAACAAACCCTATGTAGACTTTGCAACGTCCTTTCCTTTCGACAGGAGTGATGGCTCCACAGGATCCACCAACTCCATGGCCTCAGATACGCCATGGGCATACTGGAGATCACCATCAGTAAGCTGTAGCACACCAGCCTTAAATTTTTCTCTAAAGGTCTGAGACGTCGATGCCAATTCAGAAGAAGCAGGCAGCAACGACGACTTGTCTATTATGGTGCGTTTGAGACCGTGGGCTGTAGGATTGGGCTTTGTTCCAGGATGGCTTGAATAGGGATTTTTATAGCTGACCAAACTACCCGGCCCATTAGACAAATTAGCCATAGGCAACGGAGAAGCCAAATTGATTGGCCCATTAACATTGGGCTGAGGAGCCACTTGTGGGATTTTCTTCTTTGGCCTCCTGCGTCTGACTTCCATCCATTCACCTATACCCATATCCTGAAAACCTCCTTCTTGCACCTCACGAACAGATACAACAATTGGATTGGAGGTCTTCGTATGTGTGCCAGGTGTGACCAACGTGTTATGATTTACCAGGTGTAATTTCGCATGTGTACCAGGTGCGACGGAAGAGGAAATATCCATATGAATGGCGGCCTGTTCTTCCGGCACCACTCCCTCCCCTGACGCAGCTGCCGGCACCGGAGAAGTGTGATTAGACTTCTGTTGAGCTTTCGACGGGCATCGGTTTTGTAGATGGCCAAATCTCGCGCACGACATACACTTCATATGCAATCCTTCGTAAGCCACATGAATAATCTTACCTTGGACACCAAGTTTTCCCAAGAGAGGCTCCTCCAAATTAATCTCCACGCACGCCCTAGCGTAACGACCCCGATTAATGGCTAAGGTGTTCGTGTCGACCTTTACGAGAGTACCGATTGCAGAAGCAATCACTCGAACTGTAGGCTCGGTGTAGAAAGCTTTCTTCAGTCCCGACAGCCGGATCCATGTCTGTATAGTGCTCACCTTGGACGTCTCCGGGTCGAAATCCTCTGTCCACCTAGAGATTGCTAGGCAGTGATCGAAAATAATCCACGGACCCGACGTAAGAACCATTTCCCAATCAGAAGGGATTTCGAACTTGGCTAGGAAGCAACCGTGTCCGACGTCCAACAAGTTAAATGTCCCTTGCAAATTCCATGCCTTAGAGAGACGGTCACGTAAGGTGAGAAAACCCACGTTGAGACCCAAAAGTTTTACTATCAACGTATCCTGCCACGGAGCATAGAGTTCCTTGAGGATGGTATGATCAAATCGAACCTGAGGGCACCTCTGATGGGCGCCATCCTTGTTGACAGAAGCTAAGTTTTCTTTCAGAAAATCCCTCACATCAGCCGGCGGAGTTGGCGGTGCAGTGCTATTCTTAACTACATCACAGAAGGTGGCAGACGACGGAATCTGTCCGGAGACGAAGCCAGGCGAGCAGTTAGGGTCAGGTGGATAAGTTGGGAACTCATTCAGTTTTTTCTTTAGTTTCTCCATAATTTGCGTCCATTGTCTATATTGGTGAGTATCAATTTGACTTTCAATATTGTTTATTATTTAATTTTAACTTAATATTATCGTAATAATATAATTAGAGATTAGAGAAAAATAGTCTGTGTAGTCTTGTCAGAATCGTTTAATTGTGTAGTTTTAGATTATATATTTTATATAATTTTTATTTGTATTCATTTTGAAATATTAAGAATTAAAGAAATAAAAGCGACTTTATGTAGAAAAATAAAAGTGCATTTGAATTTGTGCAGAATAATAAAAGTGATAACTTTAATGATATTTGGAAACAATTAAGATTCTAATTCTATTTATATTAATTTAATTTATCTAAAATTGGAAAGTAACCAAACTTCGTGAGACAAAAAAAAGGCCAACTTTTCTGAGACGGAGGGAGTAGGGAGTACATCAAAGACATTTTTTTTTTGCGAAAGAACATCCTTTTTTTTTTGCGAAACCATATCAAAGACATTTACTGTTATATACCCTTATAATTATTTATTAACACTAGCATATAAATCCCCAAAAATCAAAATTGAAATGAAACTGTTACCAGTTTTCCTGTTCGAATCCCTACAGTCTCTCCTTCCGAATCTTCTACAGCTACTCCACCGCATACTGCTCCAATCTCACAGCCACCATCGCCAAAATTGCTCTGATCCACCATGTTGAATGTACAAAATTGTTCAAAAATATTTTCCAAACACATGCACCATGTTTGAAATTTTTAACTGAACAAACGTCTCATGTTCATGAATAATTTTCGAACAAACCTTTTCTGTTCTGTTTTTTTCTTTTTTTTCGAACATTGCCTTTTAGTTCACTATAATTTTTTGAACGGGCATTCCATGTTTAGATTTTTGTTTTATCGAACATGTCTGATGCAATTTATGTATAATAATATTGCAGTTGCATGAATACACCCTGTTTCAACCCATTTGATATAAATTTCAAGTACGGAATAATCTTGAAACCACATCAAAATCCATAAAGTCCACATCCAACACATCTTCGCATACAAACACAAATACACATCATGGTACAAATTCGAAATCATCGATCTCAATAGAAGTCGGTGCAGTGTTTACTATCACAAAATGATTTTCGTTGAACAAGGCAATGCAAATGACATTTGGGATCATGTCAGATACAATGAATGAGGTGAGGTACATCGTATTCATTTCAGGTGACTTCCACCAACATGACACTATAAGTGCTAGCAACAAGTGTCTCATTTCCGACAAGTAGAACCAAGCATACATTGTAAAAGCATCCATGTTAATCCTTTCTAATAACACTTGTGCTTATCTCATCTCTAATTGGATTTTCAATCACCGGGGTTGCGCTCCATTTTGTAGAAATCGATATACACCCCTGCAATTAGAACAAAGTTATAACATTCTGGCACATGTATATTCAGGAAAAATATATCGAAGAAACAATGTTTGTTTAGAAAAAATTTTTGAACGTAGTATATGCGTTCAATTTTTTTTTTTTCGCACACGACGCGATTGTTCAAAAAACCAGTCCTAAACACGACGCAAACAAGACAAAAAGATGTGAATTTCATGTTGCATACAATGACTTCCAGGAGCGATTTTTCTCATCCGATATTTCACATGTATCCACTCGTATAACAATTAATGCGGTTTTCTACTAAGTTCGTTATAATTTGAGTGGTATTAAGAGTAAGAAAAAGCTTAGGGTTTGAATGGACAAGAGAAGGAAGAATGTTTAGGTGAGATGCGATTTAGGGTTCATATATGATGTGTATTTAGCAATTTGGTGGGGTAAGGTTAGAAATGTGAAGTTTTGTTTGTTTGTTTTTTTTTTTTTTTTTTTTCCTGTGACAAGTGATGCAAGGAGACGCTGCCTAAGAAAAACAAACTACAAAAAAACTACAAAAGGGGCCAGGGGAGAGGACAAATTTAAAAAAACACACTAGAAGCGCTGGAACCAAGTCCCAGGCATGTGCGCTATAAGGAGCGGATTTTTGAGTTTTTTTCCTTTCTTTTTCATGGGGCTATTTTTTGAACTAAAAAAATGGGATTGTGTATATTTAGTAAACATAAGGTGTATAGATAGTAGCGGTCTTAATTTGCTCATATATGCACACAAGAAATATCGACTATACTTACCATTTATAAAAGTTATCATTTATGCTCTTAATAATTTAAAATAAAATTTTATTATCGCCATGTTGTGTGTTGAAGTCAAACCCCATTACGGATGTGGTTTAGGTGCAGATGCATGGCTTCACATACAACTATGATGTGTCGAGCCCAAGAAGTGATGCCTCCCCATTAAGTGATGTCTATGACTTTATAAATGAACCAATCCCAAAAAGTGATGCATCCCCATCGAGTGACGTCTATGACCATGATGTGTCATGTCTCCCTATCGAGTGATCTACGACCTTATAAATGATGCCCGCGACCTTATAAGTGATGCCTACCATCTTATAAGTGATGTTTCCCCACAAAGTGATGCGAGTCCAGTCAACGCGATCACTTTGGACTATGTTGACATCATTGCACAAGTGCAGCTGATTGCAATGTTAGCACCATAACCGGATTGCACCATTACTATTTCATTCAAAGAATTACAATGTTAAAGCACACACCTAGAAAACAAAGAATTAAAAGGCACCCGCATCTATCTTCTTACTCTTCTTATATCTACTTTGCCTAAGCCTATTCAAAACCATATACCATAAAATTTAAAGATAAGTTGGATTTACTCATCTCGGAAGGAGAAGAAGCATGACAGGAGGTGATACACACGCAATAGTAGGGGTACATGCAATACGGTAAATACTGGACTGATTCATTGTCGTATTCGGTTATATTCAGATCTTGATACAAAATTTGCTATCCAGACGGATATTTTAATATTTTTATTCGAATCGAATCTGAATTTTAATATCTACGTTCGTATTCGTATCCAAAAGTATCCAACTATATCTAGATTCAGAGGAGCATTGGTAGGATATTATCTGAATTTTAGATCCGGATATCCAACTATATTAATATATTATTATTTATTAATTAAAAATTATCAATAATTATAAAAAATTACTAAATTATCCGATATTTTTTTAATTAAATTATCAATTTATCAATTTTTTTATAAAAATAATAAAATTATCTATAATTTTTATCCGATTAAATCTGTATCCTTCATACATTTGTGCTATATCTGACCTGTATTTGTTTCCCGTAAATATTAGAATTCGTATCAGTATCCGACATATCCATATTCAATCAGAACCAAGGGAAAAAAATGGTAAAGTTTGCTTATGAGATACTATTCGACCGTATACATATCGTTTTCATCCTATGCAATAGTGGTGAAAAATGTGAGATTTATTTTCATTTTAGTTGGCTTTTACACATCCTACATGCTATGGAACTGAAGCAACAAAATTACGCAGAATCGGCCATCACCGGCCGTCAGTAACAATAATTTTCGGCTGATGATTGATGCACATGTGAAACCACTTTCAAATGAGCTTAAATTATATTAAAATATATCCAAATTGCATGCATTTTACCTTATTTACACGATTTTTTGGTTATATTTCGTGTTATTATGTTTCTTATCTATCATGGTTAGATTTAGCTTATTCGGGTTGAATTTACCATGTTTTTATGCATTTTAATAAGACTTTGACAACCTAATACATTGCAATGTTGTTTCAGGCATTCAAAGAATGAAAAGTGCTGCTTGGAGGCTATATTTTGGAAAATCCATCTGTGTTTCGAGGCTGAAATCTGCCCAGTCGGCGCCGATCAATATAGTGGCGCCCAATAGAGCTTCGGGGCACCAGTGTATGCGCCGGAATCGGACTTGGAGAAATTTGAAGCTGAAAATCTTCCAGGAGGCTCTAACTATGCTTCGCGTCGCCCAAAAGTGCTTCCAAGCGCCGAAACGATGCCTAGGCTAGAAAATTAGCAGGAGGCGCCGGACCTTCTTCACGGCGCCTGAAACTCGTTTCGAGCACCGTTTTGCGCACCACAGTCGCGGTTGGAAAGTTTTTCAGCCTACCGAACATGGTTTTAAAGCCCTTTTTCGGTCGTTATCGAGACAGAACTCATATTACGCCTGGAAACCTTTCTGGAACTTGGAGAAGAAGGCCGATAACACCGAAACATGCCAGAGGAAGTGATCAGAACGTCTTTCTGACTGTGTTCTTCGCATTCTCGGCGTTATCTTTCTTTTTTCTTGCTTTGTAATGTCTAGGATTCGCCGTA
Source organism: Hygrophila difformis (assembly GCA_030278955.1). Lineage (NCBI taxonomy): Eukaryota > Viridiplantae > Streptophyta > Magnoliopsida > Lamiales > Acanthaceae > Hygrophila > Hygrophila difformis. The sequence continues at coordinate 517,575 of JAOANR010000013.1, read as the reverse complement.
ATTTCCTACTGTTTTCATATTTGTAGACGAATTTCTATGTTGTTTGTGTTAGAAGTGTTCTAGAACAGGAGTTCAAAATTACTTTGAAGTACGAATTATTGCTATTATGGAAGTATCAATATGTTCTACGTTTAAATTGTCGTGTTTACACTTTCTGCATAATATGAATGTTGGAATCTAATCTGTATGATTTCAGCTTTGCTAAATCGAGAGATAAAAAGTAGAAATTAGATTTTAGTACTTGTCGTGGGAATAAATCACATTAATTATGGATTCTGGCATGCATACGCTGATTTGGGAAATGAAATGTGTCATATGATCACTATAGGAAAATTTGTATGCTTGGGAAAGATTCAAATTTATGCCTAGACTGATGATTGCAGAATATTAGATGCGATAATTTGCTTCCATGAAATCTGTTTAAACAAATTATGAGAAATAGGAAATTGTCATATTTTTAATCTTTATAAAATCATTAATTCCGCTGAAATTGATCTTTTTATAGACATTGAAAAATGCTAAATCATTATGCGATTTCACTTTTATATAAAGATGGCATGTTCTAAAACATTACAAACATATCTTATTTTATTTTTATTATTTTAAGTTTTTAATTTGCTTCATATTTATTTTTATTGCTGCCAATATAATTAAATCACCATTAGAATTAAACAAACTCTTTTTAAATATAATATATACTTCCTCCATTCCCTTTTAATTGACACGCTGGGGGTTTTATCCTGTTCATTGAGTAACTTTGATTCGACTTTTTCATACAATTATATAAGATACAAATTTTTGCCTTAGTATTGGCAAAAGATCTGAGATCTTGTTAGATTCGTCTAATCACATAGATTTAGAATATCAAATTTTCATAATTTTTACTTGTATGGAATTTAAGTTATTAAGGATTAAAAATGTGTATTGGATTGCGTGAAATGTGGGTCCGTGGCAAATATTAAGGGACGAAGGTAGTATTAATAAACATAAAAACAATTAAAATATTCTAAAGAATGAATTAATATTCTGAAATTCCCTTAGATTCGACTCGGTTATTCACCGGTATTTATTACTTGATGACATCCGCTTGTGGTTTAAAATGAGTAGTGAAAAATATTCATCAAGTTTTTGGTGCTGTTGCCGGGGAATTTAATGTGAATTTTTGATTGTTTTTTAGTTTATTATAATTTAACTTAAATTTTAAAAATTGCAGTGCAAAGTAAACAAGCAGAATTAGCCTATGCTCCTAAATTTGAACGTACTCTAAGAGCAATTAGATTAGGAAAAAGAAGAAGACCGATACAGTTGGAAGTATTTATTAATTCATCTTCTGATGAAGAAGACTATCCTCCAACGACTGGGATTCTGACAGCTTAGACTAATCAGTTAGTGGATCAGTTCAAAAGGCTTAACATGGCAGAGGATTGGGAAGCTAATAGAGGTAATACAGAGGTAATAATGGAGATAATGGTGGTAATGTGGAACAGGCTGAAATGACCATTGAGGAACATTTGCAAGGAAATAGTGGGAATTTTCTTAATCGAACTCCAAGGCCAGATGTAGATACATTAAGTTTTCAACTTCAGCCAGCTTTAATCACTATGGTTCAGGAAAATCAATACAATGGGTCTCCCATTAATGATGCAGTAGATCACATTAGAAATTTCCTGAATTATTATGACACTGTGAAGCTAAATGGTGTTACTAATGAGGAAATCAAGTTGATGTTATTCCCATTCTCACTTAGGGATAAAATTAAGATTTGATATAATTCATTATCACTGAGAGATGTTTCTACGTGGGATAAAATGTTGGATGCATTCTTAGAACAATTTTCCCCACCTTCCAAAGTTCTGGAGCTCCAAGAAAAGATCAAGGAATTTGTACAGGACGAGGATGAGACTTTACTTGATGCATGGTTCAGGAAAATCAATACAATGGGTCTCCCATTAATGATGCAGTAGATCACATTAGAAATTTCCTGAATTATTATGACACTGTGAAGCTAAATGGTGTTACTAATGAGGAAATCAAGTTGATGTTATTCCCATTCTCACTTAGGGATAAAGTTAAGATTTGGTATAATTCATTATCACTGAGAGATGTTTCTACATGGGATAAAATGTTGGATGCATTCTTAGAACAATTTTTCCCACCTTCCAAAGTTCTGGAGCTCCAAGAAAAGATCAAGGAATTTGTGCAGGACGAGGATGAGACTTTACTTGATGCATGGAGAGGTACAACACATTACTAGCAAGATGTCCTAATCATGGTTTTGAAGATTGGCAGCAAATGCACTTTTTCTACAATGGATTGTTGGATCAGTGGATGAACTTGTTGGATGCAGAAGCTGGAGATTCAATTCTATCTATTGGACCATCTCGAGCTAAAGAAATTATTGAGAAAAAGATATCAAATATGAAGAAATTTCCTGGTAAAAAGAATGCTAGAAATAAGACAAAAGCAGGATTGTATGAGGTAGAAAAGACAGTTGCTATAGATTCTGAGTTGGATGCACTGATGAGAGAAGTTGCTTCACTTAAGAAAGGTCAAAATAAGGTTGTGAGATGTGGTATTTGTCATGGACCTCATGAGTCATCAGCTTGCCACCTGCTCAATCGAGGACTTCAAGAGACTATGCAATGTGAAGCAAGTGAACATCAAGTAGAAGATGTGAACTACATGGGAAATAGGCAGCGGAATTACAACCAAAACCATCCCCAAAACCAAAATTTCTATCAAAATCAGAATCCTCAATTCTGGCGAAACACTTACCCACCAAATAATCGAGCACCTTACCCACAAAATCAGTACCAAAATCAAAACCAATCCTACTATCAGAACCAACAGCCTAGAAACTTTCAACCTCAACAACAGCTGCAACAGAAGCCAGAAGAAGATGAGGTCAATATGAACGAACTGATGAACACAATTGTATCACAACATCAAACCATTCAGCAAATGCAAGCTTCGGTGAGAAATTTGGAAGTCAAGTGGGTCAGATTGCTAGAGATACTTCAAATAGACAGCAGGGAACCTACCAAGTATGCCCGATCCTAATCCAAAGAGCAGGGCAAAACCACCACATTAAGTTAAGCCTCTAATTATTTAAAACTGCTTGTTAATTTGCTTGCACTGAATTTTATTTAATTTTACGCTTATGTTTTTAATTAATTAGGTTACTTTAATTTTAATAGCATGTTATATGTGTATGCCTAGTTTAATTATGTTAGGATCTTTTTGTACTTCTTAGCATGTTATAACTTTGGCATATTTTTAAAAATTAATTAAAAAATAAAAAATGGACGTTTTATGCTTAGTTTTATTTGAATGCTTATGTTTATTTTATTTTTATTAGCAATATTATAGTTCATGCATGCTTTTTTTTTTTATATATGGTGTGACATATTATGCTTATTTGCTTAGGTTTCTATTTCTATTAAATTAAAATTTGTTCACCATGTTTTTAATTTAATAGTTAAGTAGTGCATGTTATGTAATGAGTAATATAGGCAATAAAAGCATAATATTAATAAGAGCAAAATAGTAGCAAGGGAAATTATCAAAAAGGTTTTTAAGCAGCAAAGTTAAGGAAATCTGAAATGAAAACAATAAATGAAGTGAGCATGTATTCGTGCAGTGACTGAAATGAAAGTGAATGTGGTGATTTGAGGGCGTAAGAAGGGGAGCATTTATACTGATAGGGGAATCCTAAATTGAGGTAGAAAGGATCCGGGAGATAAGGAAGATGCACAAATAATGTTCTGCAATTGAGTTACTGTCCTGATTTGATTATCTCTGGATATCCGGACATGATATATCAACGTATGAGGAATGCTATATCTTGCCAGCCATCAAATTATACCATTTGGGGGTTATTAATTGATAAGGAAATATGATCTGTCAACCCCAAATTAGTGGAACAAATCATTAGTGATAGTAACTGCCAAAAATGGTGGGGTCCAATTATGAAGAGGTTTTCTGCCTATGTGATTTCCGAACGGCATCTATCAAGATTTACACAAAGACGTAACCAAGCAATAGCGGGCAGCAGTAAAGCGTGAAACGAATACAACATGTTGGATCAAGTGTACGCATGCAACCCTAGTTCAGGGAAAAAAGAGGCATAAAATTTTAGGGGAAAAAGAATGGTTGTAATAGGAGAATGAGGGTGATAGCATGGGATGACATGCTCTCCGCCACAACCCATCACAATGTAGGCAAATAGTTAGCATCAATTAGATTGAATTTTAGCAGTTGGGAAGAGTTGGGAACGTAGTGCCAAACAACGGCAAGGTGAAAATGTAAAGTGTACGCACATAACACTAAGCCAGTAGAAACATATCACATGATGTTGATGCACACAACATGTTTTCATGGTAGGTACAGCACGATGCTCGTAGGCTTATGAGATTAACAACAACGGTTAATTAATGAGATATCCGAACAGGTAGCATGAATGAGGTTGAATTTCAGAATGTAGGAACATTTAAAAAAATACGAAACAGTAGCAAGGCGAAAATATAACGCGTGCTTATAGAGCACTTTAGAAACGTATCACAGGATGTGGATGGACATAGCACACGTGCGTGTTGGGTGCATCATGATGCTCATATGCTCATCTGGGAAAAGAATGTGGGTATAAAAAGTCAATGAATGCGGTAGCACGTAACAAGTGGAGGGGATGTGCTGAAAAGGTTGGTTAGGGATGTTATGTTATAGAAATGTAAAACAATATGGTATCGTATTATTTTAAAAACATATTCTTGTGGTGGACAAAGAATTCCATCATAAATATTCTACATTAACATATTTAAAAAGATATCCACAATCTTGACTTGCAACGAAAAATATCCTAGTTAGTAGGGGTGTGCAAATTTCGGTCGAAACCGAACAAACCAACCGAACCGAACTGAATTTTGCAATTTGGTTCGGTTTTTGGATTTCGGTTTGGTTTTTGGTTTTGAAAATCCAAATTTTCGGTTTTCGGTTCGGTTTTTAGTTTTTAAAAATCTACAATTCGGTTAACCAAACCGAACCGAAATTTGAATTATATATTAAAAAATATATAAAATACATTATGCCATTATTTAATAAACACAAAATAATACCCCTATTCGGTGACTGCTTGTGTGGATGAGAAGTGAAAACTACTGTTGAGAGTTTTGAGACTTTTATATTGTTTCGTATTTGAACTATTCAGTGACTGTTTCTTTATTTTGTCATTTCATTTGTGTGTAATTTGAACAATGCAATTTGGAATGATTTACTATTATGCACTCATAGTTATTATATGTAGATATGATGTTTTTGTTTGACAGAGTGAACTTACAGGTTTGAAAATGGTAATAGAGATTTTGATCAAAAAATATTTTATATTTTAGAAAAATAGTTTGGTTCGGTTCGGTTAACGGGTATAACCGAACCGAAATATGTCGGTTTGGTTCTTTCGGTTTTCAGTAATTTTGGTTCGGTTTTGGTTTTTAGAAAAAATTCGGTTTTTAATTCGGTTTTGGAGTTTGGTTCGGTTCGGTTAACCGAACCGACCGATGCACACCCCTACTAGTTAGTCCAGCACACACAAAACCGGCATGAAATTTTGGGGAATAATCTGTTGCAAGAAACACGGAAATAAAATAGGAATCAATCCGCCTAAATGAAAAAATTAATGCACAATTTTTTTTTTTTTTTTGGTGAGGCAAATTAATGCACAAAGCACAATTGGAAAGGGTAATAATTAAATAAAGTAATACCCAACTCATCGTCATTGTGCATAACATTTTCCACTTGATATTAAATCATTTCTGTAAAAAGGAAAGAAAATAATAAAATATACTGTCATATATGGGAAATCAAAAAATAGCACAATGTATTCATACAAAAAGCACCTCTGGATATCCAGAGTCAGGATACAAACTCACTCGAATGTTCTGACCTGTTAACTTTGGTGAGAGAATTCATTCCCCTGTCTGACTGAGAATCTATATAATAAATTCTGAATACTTTTTGGCATGTGCAGACTGTATTGCCCTTATTAAATATACTTGATTCTTTTTAATTTTAAGGGTTATACTGTAATTATGTCTTAAGTTTTCACATAAATGCTGATTAATCATCAAGAAACGCATAGTCATCCAAAATAATTACACATCAGTGCTGAATCATCCTATATGACACGTGATCAATCTTTTAAATATTCTATATTTAGATAATAAATCTATTTGTTAGATAAGAAAATCTTGAGGAAATCTTTCCATGTATTTTAAAAATATATATATAAATTAAAAATAAATTATAATATATTTGATATTTATAACAAATTTATTTAAACCAATATATTACAAATTCTTTAATTCAATAAGTAATTTTTTTTTAAATATATATTATATTATTTATATTAGAATTCAAGTCTAAAATATTAACCTAATCAATATAATAAAATAAAACATGTGTTGTTTGGGTTTGAACACACCTTTGACGACACACATAGGTGTAAATATTTACCAAAAAAACTAATAAAATAAAAAAATTAATAATAATAATCTTTTAAGTAATTTATCCAAATATAAGGTTTAATTTATAAATATATTTTTATCATAAAAATAATTTAATAAAAGAAAATAATATAAAGAAAAAAATTATTGAAATTTTTTTTTTCTTATGAACATAATCCAGAATTTTGCATTTTTTTAGTTTCTCAAAAAGGTCAAAAATTTTATTAATCGATTTTGCGATGTCATTTGCTGATATATTGCCAAGAAAAAGATGAAAACTGAAGTGTTAATTATATAACTATAGAACAGAGTCCTTCTGTGTATCGAAACGTGCATAACATTAAAAACATGCATAATACTTTTAATGATGTGCCAAAAATGTATTCGCTTATATATTATTACTAAGGAAAATAGGAAGACAATCATTATATGATAGTTGAAAAGCTGCTAATTTTGTTGAAATTGTAAGTATAAAAAGTGGATACTTTTTTTTTTATATTATTGTAGTAACTTATTGTTCTCCACTAATTTTATATTCAATTACAATCACGCATTTTTGGATTCATTCTCCACAGTTAAATCATCTTCATATTAAGATAAATGATGAATATAATGAAGTATGATAGTTTAAATTCATTCAATAACAACCAATATGATTGAAGAATCATTGTGAAAGTGATTCATATACGGGACAGTTACAATATATAAGTAAATAAATAAATCAAATGCCATACATATTCTTATTGAATGTCAATATGAATATATACTAATTTCATACATAATCACCTCTACATAAATAATAGTTTTTATACTACAATATTTATATAATGATAGTATGGAATTAATTCTCTCCTATCATTTCTGTTCCTATTTGAATTTGATTTCTCATACCCCATTCAATGTGATTGTACAAATTTCAGGTGATTGTTATTTTCTTATGATACCCAAGAAATTTTCCTTTAGTAACATAATAATATTTCTCTTCGTATTTTATTGTATACTTTGTCTATTCATGTTGTGTGGGGCTATGAGTTATGAGGTTTAGTTTTACAATTAGTTGCTCTTGGCTGTCTTTGAATACAAGTTAGTTGTTTGCTTTTCTCTTCCCTTTCTTTTGATTATATTTATTGGCAATTTTTTATATTAGCGGCTGTATATGAATGTGGGAACTTGAAAACAAAAAAATTTTGCTAGCCTGAGAAAGTGATCTCATAGAAAATTTAATGTTATGAAACTGATTGTATAAAATGATGAACAATTATATAATTTGAATAACCTGATGATTACCACCAGTATATATAGGTTGTAGTTATAGCCAAAAGGATTGAGATTTTTCGATTTCTTACCAACTAAGAACTTATTTTCTAATATTTTCTAGGTCTTCTAAATAATGGTTTGTATAATATAATTAATTGAATCCATCCCTCCTACTATCTTATTGAAATTGCAGAGATTTGTACTCATGGTTTAGAATAGTCTGGTTTATTGAAATTGGTGGATTAAGATATACATATAGAAATTCAGGTTGATTATCTCGAGGTAATGAAATGATGATTTATTTTGTCGCATGTTTTATGATCAAATTGATACAGATTCCTATTGTTTCCTACGCCTATGTTATGAATTTAAAATAAGCAAACTTTATGCACAAATAATAATAACCACAAATACTTGATTTTATTTGAAAAAAAAGAAGAAAAAAACACCGCTCGCGAAGCGCGGGTCAAAATTCTAGTCTATATAATAAATCCTGAATACACTTTGGCATGTGCAGACTGTATTGCCCTTATTAAATATACTTGATTCTTTCTTAATTTTAAGGGTTATACCGTAATTATGCATTAGGTTTCCACATAAATGCTGATTAATCATCTAAAAACGTACAGTCATCCAAAATAATTACACGTCATTGCTGAATCATCATACATGCCACGTTATCAATCTTTTGAATATTCTATATTTAGATAATAAATCTATTTGTTAGGATAATAAAATCTTGAGAAAATCTGTCCATATATTTTAAAAATATATATATAAATTAAAAATAAATTATAATATATTTGATATTTATGACAAATTTAGTTAATAAGAAATTAAAATCGTTATAAAAATTTAATCAAAATTCAATCCTGATTTTTTGTATAAGGTTTCATTTCTAAATATATTTTTATCATAAAATAATTTTAATAAAAGAAAATAATATAAAGAAAAATAATTATTGAAAAAATATTTTTTTCTTATGAACATAATCCAGAATTTTGCATTTTTTTTTAGTTTCTCGAAAAGGTCAAAAATTTTATTAGTCGATTTTGCGATGTCATTTGCTGATGTATTGCCAAGAAAAAGATGAAAACCTGAAGTGTTAATTATATAACTATAGAACAGAGCCCTTCTGTGTATCGAAACGTTTATAACATTAAAAACATGCATAATACTTTTAATGATGTACGAAAAATATATTCGCTTATATATTATTACTAAGGAAAATAGGAAGACAATCATTCTATGATAGTTGAAAAACTGCTAATTTTGTTGAAATTGTAAGTATAAAAAGTGGATACCTTTTTTTTAAAAAATTTTAGTAACTTTTTATTCTCCACTAATTTTATATTCAATTATCAATCACACATTTTTGGATTCATTCTCGACAGTTAAATCATCTTGATATTTAAGATAATTGATGAATATAATGAAGTATGATAGTTTGAATTCATTCAATAACAACAAATATGATTGGAGAACCATTGTGAAAGTGATTCATATACGGGACAGTTACAATATATAAGTACATAAATAAATCAAATGCCATACATGTTCTTATTGAATGTCAATATGACTATATACTAATTTCATACATAATCACCTCCACATAAATAGTTTTTATACTACAATATTTATATAGTGATAGTATAGAATTAATTCTCTCCTATCATTTCTGTTCCTATTTGAATTTGATTGCTCATACCCCCATTCAGTGTGATTGTACCAATTTCAGGTGATTGTTATTTTCTTATGATGCCCAAGAAATTTTCCTTTAGTAACATAATAATATTTTTCTTCATATTTTATTGTATATTTTGTTTATTCATGTGTGTGGGGCTATGAGTCATGAGATTTAGTTTTACAATTAGTTGGTCTTGGTTGTCTTTGAATACAAGTTAGTTGTTTGCTTTTTTCTTCCCTTTCTTTTGATCATATTTATTGCCAATTTTTTAGGTTAGTGGCTGTATATGAATGTGGGAACTTTAAAACAAAAAAATTTTGCTAGCGTGAGAAAATGATCTCATAGAAAATTTAATGTTATGAAACTGATTGTATAGAATGATGAACAATTATATAATGGGAATAACCTGATGATTACCACCAGTATATATAGGTTGTAGTTATAGCCAAAATGATTGAGATTTTTCGATTTCTTACCAATTAAGAACTTATTTTCTAATATTTTCTAGGTCTTCTAAATAATGGTTTATATAATATAAGTAATTGAATCCATCTCTCCTACTATCTTATTTAAATTACGGAGATTCGTACTCATGGTTTAGAATAGTCTGATTTATTGAAATTGGTGGATCAAGATATACATATAGAAATTGAGATTGATTATCTCGAGGTAATTAACTGATTATTTATTTTGTCGCATGTTTTATGATCAAATTGATACAGATTCTTATGGTTTTCCTACGCCTATGTTATGAATTTAAAATAAGCAAACTTTATGCACACATAATAATAAGACCACAAATACTTGATTTTATTTAAAAAAAAGAAGAAGAAGAAAAAACACCGCCCGCGAAGCGCGGGTCAAAATTCTAGTGTACATAAAATTCGAGTCAAAAGACTCAGTTCAAGCGCCACATATACTGTGTGGCGCCCAAACAAGCTCTCAAGCGCCAATATGGCGTCGTTTTGACTCGATTATTTTTATCCGGAACAGACCATGCGCCAAGCATTCTTAGTGGCGCCCAAAGGAAGCCCGGAGCGCCACTTGAAGCGCCGTTTTTAATCTTGAAAATTAAGTCAAACAGACTAGGCGCCACTCCTTATTTGCGGCGCCCAAATGCACCCTAGAGCCCCACTTCGGCGGTCGACCCGGCGGGTCAGGACTCCAGACCCGGTTCTGAATTGGGGTTTAAACATCCGATTTCACCCCTTTCACTTATTCTGCTCGATTTTTACTACCCTCCCAACTTGTTTGACGCTGCCTCGGCGCCGCACCTCATAACCGAGCGCCACTCACCTCCACTTCGTCCAAAATCTTAATTTTGTGCTTCCAATCCACTCAACATTGCTCAAAATCCACTTCTAAAACCTCTTGTTGCTGTTCTCATCGGTCCTAGGGCTCAAGAACCATAATTTTTCAAGTTTGGGGAATTTTCTATCAAGTGTTCCAAAGCTTCAATTTTGGTAAGAATAGCTATCCTAGTTCAATAATCCTTTCAATTTAGTAATTGGTATGCATTATTGTTAGTATTTGTGTTGTTAATTAAATTTTGGATTGTTTAGAATGTGGGATAAAATTGGTTTAAGTGTATAAATTTTAGTTTATAATGAACAATATGAATATTGGAACATAATTTCTAGCTATGCCAAAATTTGCAGATTATTCATCCAAAGTTTCATGATTCGGTATATAAGATGGTTTTACAGTGTTCATAAAAATCTGGAATTTTGGATAAAAATGATCAAAATAGCATGTTTAAATGTTTAGTTTGATTTGTGAACGTTGTAAGCATGTTGTGTTTGATCTGCATTAATAATTTTTGGTAATATAAAAGCTGGAAAGATCATGTTTTTACAGAATTATAAGTGTAACATCCCGGTTTTGTTAACCCAAGCCGGTATGTCACCGCCACAGCTCCCTAGCAAGACACGATTTCTTTGAGCTTGCTAAACAGATGCAAGGCTAGGTATTTCAGGATTTAAACATTTAAAACAGCCCATTCAATAATAGATAGTAAAAATCATTACATAGTATTATCTAAGTTGCAGCGGAATGTAATATTTAAATATGGATATAGCAGCGGAATAATAATAACGGAAATGTAAAGAAAGGGCCGATATGGCCAAAACACGGGTTAAACAGGCCCTTATGCAATTCAGTCTCAAAACAAGAATTTAATGTCTCCCCCAATCTCCCCATGCATGCTATGCTCATGCATAATTGTTATACTCTGAAAGAAAAAAGAAAATATGGTTTGGTCAGCATAAACGTGCTGAGTAAGTTAATACATAACATATGATCAAGGGGTTTCAAAGCCATTAATTAATTTAACAAAGCATGGTGGTAGACAATATACAATTTAATTCATTTAACTACTGATAAAGATTAAATTGCATAATTGAAACATGGATTCTAAATGATCATACATACAACTTACATGGTAAGATAAATACATGACATGATTTAAAAGCATAATTTAACTAAAAGAAATAAATTTAAAGTCTTTTAATTATCCCCATTACACCAAAATTAGGTATTTCAAGTATTTCACGATTGCATCGCAATCTCAACAAGTTTAGCCGGTAGTCCAGCGGCCACAGCCGTATCCGCCATACCCAGTACCACTCCGGAGCCTCGGGAAACCCATACGGATACTCCCGAGAGTGTAGGCCCTATATATCTCGCCGTTTTGGCATAATTTCTCATATTTGACACCATCGTCCATTCAGGCACGATGCAGTTAGGAGGGCACCCTGCAGAGCACTCACCCCCTAATTTGTTTTTAATCAAGTGGCAAAGGGGATTTTTGAAAATGTTCTTTTTATTACTTTCAAAAGAATTTTCACTTGTTGTATAGTAAAGGCCAATTTCACAAATTACTCAAGTTTCTCAAAACATAACTTTCACATGTCGCTGTTTGCGCCATTCTCATTTAAAAATTTATCTCAAGGCCAAAAATTCTGAAAATTTGATAGTAGCTCAACAACACAGTAACGAACATGTTTCATGTTTTAAGTTTTTCAATCCGGGTTAAGGAAACAGGTCAAAAATGCGAATTTGTACAAAAATACCAATCTGTCCGAGTTCAGGATGTAGTAGGTTCCAAGGATTCGATTTTCAACTTATCAAATGAACTTCAATCTTAACGAAATTTTACAGGGTGATTCACAACTCATAGATCTACACATTTTATGTTCAACTCAATCCTAATTCGGCCTAGATCTAGTGTCAAAATCATCAACAAGTTCAAAATATGAAACTGTCACCATTTCAAGATCCGTTTTCAATGCAGGTTCGTCTAGGTCAGATTTCAGCATCAAAACTTAACAAAAAATTATGAATTTTTTTATAAAAAATAGATCAGGATCTTAGGAACACTTTTTATATTTTGAGTTTTCTCGTTTGAACATTTTAAAAGGTCCGAAAAATTTGTACAAAACTGTTGCGCACGTGTTGGCAGATTTTATTAGGGTTTCATGTTAAATCTTTTCGTTTGGTTAATTTTAATCACCCAAAACCATAACTAAGCATTAAATTACTTGAAATGGTTCTCCGGCTCATCTAGTTTGATGTCGTGGTCTCCGGTTTCGTTGTTAGTCTCCTAGATCCGTCGAAATCCTCCTTGATCCGGTTTCTCCTCTCTTTCGGACTTCTATCCTCCTATGCTCTTGGGCTTCGATTTTCGGGCTATTCTTGGGCTCCAAATTCCTATCTTAATTTATTCGGATTTCAATTTAATTTCGGGTTCGAAATATTGAGTCCATTTGTATTGAGTTCTTTTGGAACAATTTATTTAATTAAATTATCTTTAACGTTAATTCCTTCTTGGATTAAATTCCATTTCATCTTTTAATTATTCATTTATTCATTTATGTATGTATGTATTTATTTATGTTACAAAATTCTCGGGTATTACAATAAGAACAGATGCATTTTTCTTATAAAAACTCTTTCTATAAGTTTTTAACTAAAAAGCAAACTTTTGCACTTAAAGGAATAAACTAAATGTTCATAATCATTATCTTGAATCATTAAAAATGAATTAGTTTGCTAAGCTAGTTAATTTTTATATTAAACCTGAAAATTTTTATTAAAAAGAGAGTTTTTTAAAATGTGTTCTTTTAATGAGTTTGAAGTTCTAAAACGTGGTTTACTTGAATTTATAAAGGACGTAGAACTTATAGTTTTAAAGATATAACATATTGGTCATTTAGTTGTTTAAATCCCACATTCTAGGTTAATATATGTTTGCTTTGTACTATGCACTAAAGTTAAACCTTTGGTTTAAACTTAAGTGTGAGGATGAGGAGCAGTGCATATATTTAATAACCTAAAGTTTTTGTACAACCAGGTTCTGCAATAATGTATAATCCTCCAAATCTTCCTAGGAAGTCGGGTTTTAGATATATTCCTATGCCTGAAGGGAGAATGGGGATTTATGATCCCAATTCATCGGATAGCATTCCAACTCCTATTCCTAATGAATATGTGCATGATCATCGCAGACTCCGGACCAAAAATCCAAGCCGATTTGAGCTTATCACACCAAGTCAAATGGATCCTCCTCAGGGCTCAGGCGGTGGGTCGAAATATAAGGGACACCTCTCTTACTTTAGAAAGAGCAGGTCCAAGAGTGCTTCAACCTCTAGACATATTGCACATGCTGAGGAGATGCAAGAGGTCACTCAGCCTGTTACTCCGGAGGTGTTTGAGCAGTCATAGGCTCCTCTTAGAGCTGCTAGGGGAAAGGCCGCTGTTTCTGGCACCTCGAACTCTAGACCTAGGAGGGGGAGATCGAGCTCATTATCTATCCGGGAGCCTCTTCAAGAGGTTGCACATGAGACTGAAGATGCAACAGAGGTACAACATGAGGGTGTTGTTCAGATTTTTGAGGAGAGGCCAAGACGACAGGATCCTAGGAGCTTTGTCCCATACTTGAAGTATATCAGAGAGGGGACCTTCGATGCCTCAGTTTTCAGGAGTGCTTGTGCTTATGAGCTGTACAAGATGATGCACAAGAAGAAAGTTATCCACGACAGAGGATATTCTGACAGGGATTAGCAGAATGCTCTGCTTCGAGAGGCCATTCAGTCCAAAGGCTGGGAGAGGTTTGTGGAGCATAGATTGGGATCCTACTCATGGGAGTTGACTAGGTTGTTCCTAGCCAATGCAGAGGAGACCGTCTCATGGATCTTTGGAGTCCGAGTTCCCTTTGCTCCCCAGGTGATCAATCAACTATATGGGGTTGTAGATGTGCCTTGTGGCAGATATTTCTGGGGGCCTTTGTTGAGAGATGAGGATAGGGAGAATTACAAATAGATGGTCCTGATGTCTATGTTTGAGGTACAGGAGGATGTCATATACTATCGAAATGATAAGCACAAAGTGGATGGGCAACAAATGGATGCACCTATGTACCAGCTTGTGGTGCTTTATCGATCAAAGATGTGCCATTCGACTCATACATCTGAACCTACAACTGTGGAGCTCTACATGCTCTATACACAGCTCTACATGCCCTACTGTATAGAGACTGGAAGTCCAGTCAATATTGGAGAGTTAATCTGTGGTGAGCTGAGGCAAGTGATGGGAACTCCAAAGCGGACAGCGTTGATGTTTCCTAGCTTGATCTGGCTCCTTTGCTCGAAGTCTGTGTTGACATGAGTTGGTTTGATCGGGATTTGGACATGAGACCATTAATCCCTTTTAAACCGAATTTCATGCCACCAGGGACCAGATGCCAGGTGATGCTCCTTCTACGTGAGATGCCTAGACA